>JBAMMX010000005.1:7775489-8375489 GCA_037126225.1 Dillenia turbinata
AAAAATTACTAAATTACATCTCCCACATACAGATGCAAAACACTTAGAAGCCAGCATGGATACCCAGAAAATTAGTTAAAGTGCTTCATCATCCCACATGCCTTATACCAACAAATGAAATTTATACAGCAAGTGGAAAAGACTTGTTTTTGTTGGGGGGGGGGGTTAAAGACTAAGAGCAACCAACTTTTGCGGTATGGGAACAATATATCGAAGGACTAATTCTACCTACATTACTCCATATCCATGGGAGACATCCACATACTTCCTTACAAATTCAAAATTATCAATAGTTCTTTTCTTTTCCAAAACTCTGTCCAAGAGTGAGATAACAAAATCAATGTTAAGGCGAGCAAAAGGATCTAATTTTCCTATACAAATAACCCACATTTAAACATATTTTAAGATTGTTCCATTTCATCTAACCTCCACAAGTCATCCTATACTTCAATTTCTGATAGAAGATCCCCAATACACTTTCAGGATTGTTCTTCTCTCTCATCAACCCCCCTAAATCAAGTACTATAAATCCTATTGAGACATTCAAAAGGAAACATCAAGATCAAACGGATAGAGATGATCCAACAATTTAAAGACACATTATTAGATTTAAAAAGAAAAATATACGCTAATAAGATTACATAATCGATAAATTCAAAACCCTAAAAAGGGGGGAGAGAGAGAGGAGAGAGAAGAGAGAAGTACCAAAGAAACCCCAAACACTGATGGAAAAGTGGTGAGTTGAACTGACTGAATGACACCGATTTCGATCTACGAAGTATTCGGAAGGGAACATAAAATGAAGCGAGCATTGCCATGAAACGCAGCGTTCTGAAGCTGAAACAGACTCCGTTTTCTTGAAAGAAGTCTGGAAACGCAAGACTGTTTGCCGTTTAATGAGCAGAGGGGGGAGATTTTCAGACGAAGTATGTCGTTTCGTGAGAAACAAGGGAGGGAATGCGCGAAACAGACGTCACACAGGTATGTGCAACAAAAAGTTTAGCCAGTCAAAAAAAGAATTAAGCACGAGTTTTAATATAATAATTTAGAGATTTTAAACTAATTAATTATTATTATTAACAAAAAGAAAATAGATAATTATTCTTTAACTTAATCATAAAAATAAAAGGAAAGTGCGGTTCTATGTTTATCATGGTAAACATTTTATATGGTTTTTTTTTTATCTAAGATATATCCCTTAAAAGGGGTTTGTAGAGTCACGTGAGTGATGGTCACTTACGTGACCCCACTCTCTCTCTCTTTTTTTCATCCGTTTTTTTTTTAATTCTCTACTTTTTTATACACTTTTTTTTTCATTTGCTTTTTTTTTATTCCCTATTTTTTTTCACTTTTTTTCATTGATTTCATTTTTTTTTGATAATTCGGGTCCCTTTTTTTTCATACAATTCCTTTTTTTATAAAGCCCTTTTTTCACCTTTTTTTATTCATTTTTGTCCCATTTTTTTATTTTAAAATTCCAATTATTCTTTTTTTTTTATTAATTTCACTTTTTTATTATAATCCGGGTCCCTTTTTTTCATCCAAGTCCTTTGTTTACGAAACCCTTCTTTTTTTTCACTTTTTTTTTCATTTGTTTTTGTCCCTTTTTTATTTTAAAATTCTAATTGTCCGTTCTTTTTTTTCATTCTCTCATTTTTTTCACTGTTTTTGTAATCCGGGTCCTTTTTTTTTAATCCAAGTCCTTTTTTTATCAAGCTCTTCGTTTTTTTCATATTTTTTTATTTATTTTTGTTCCCTTTTTTTATTTTAGTATTCCAATTGTGTTTTTTTTCTATAACTCACGTGACCTCATTCTCTCTCTCATTTTTTTTTTGTCTACTTTTTTTTTCATTGATTTCGCTTTTTTTTAGCAATCCAAGTCTTTTTTTTATCCAAGTTTTTTTTATCAAATCCTTTCTTTTTTTTCACTTTTTTTTTCCGTTCATTTTTGTCCCCTTTTAATTTTATGATTCCGATTGTACTTTTTTTTTTAGATATCTATATATCTAACTAAATTTTTAAAATGAGTTTATGCGATCACGTGTGGTCGTCAAGTCACGTGACCACTTACAAGCTCATGATCATACTCTTTGGCTTTTTAAATATTAACATTATATTAATATTTTAATTTATTTATATGTAAACTTAAAAGACTTTTCTATAGTCATGTGAGTGACGATCACTCATGTGACCCCAGTCTCTCTCTCCTTTTTTTTCATCCATTTTTTTTTATTGATTTCATTTTTTTTTTTTTTTTGCAATCCATTTCTTTTTTTTATCCAAATCCCTTTTTTGTATCAAATCCTTCCTTTTTTTTTCACTTTTTTTTCCCGTTCGTTTTTATCCCATTTTTTATTTTAGAATTCCGATTATATTTTTTTATATATATCTATATATCTAAGTAAATTCTTAAAAGGGGTTGTGCGGTCACATGTGGTCATCAAATCATGTGATTGCACAAACTCGTGATCATACTACTTATCTTTTTAAATATTAATATTATATAAATATTTTTTAACATTTTAATTTAATATATTTAATATTGAATAAATATTTAAGTATTTAAATTAAATATTTAATTGTTTTTGTTATTATAAATTTTTAAATTAAATATTAATATTTATAAATTTTCTTAAATTATTTTTAAATATTATACAAATATTAATATTATATAAATATTTTTATCATTCTAATTTAATATATTTAATGTTAAATAAATATTTAAGTATTTAAATGTTTTTTCCTTATAGATTTTGAAATTAAATATTAATATTTATAATTTTACTTAAATTAAATTATTGAATATAGTTTTAGTTTATTTTTTAATATTTTAGTATGTTGTGTTACAATTTATTTTTTTATTTAAATATCAAATATATAAATATTAATATTAAAAATATTTGATATTTCAAATTATCATTTTTATTATATAAATATTTAAATTTTAGAATTAATTTTAAAATTTTTATATCTAAAAAAATTAAATTAAATATTAATCTTTATAAGTTTTTCACAATTAAATTATTAAATATTATAATTTAAGATTAATTTTTCTTAAAAATCAACATTTCATTTTTCTTTCATTCAAAAAACAACATTTCTTTTTATTATTATAAAATTATGCGTTTTTTATATATATATCTTGATGGTTTCAAAAAGTACACACGCAAATCTATAAGTCTTTTCTTTCTCTTGCTTCCCCTCAATTGCGTGATTCATAGTTCACGATATATTCTTAAAGTTTTTTTTTTATATATTTTGGGTTTTTTTTTTAATTTTCGGGGTGTTATCTATCTATCATATTATTTTAAAATTTAGATTTTTAAATATTTTACAATCCAAACCTTAATATTTTTTTTAGTTGTGTTAATATTAAAAACTTAATAAATTATAATTATTTTTAATTATTTTTTTCGCAACACACACCGCGCAACGCGGGGTGTGTTCCCTACCTGCTAGTTGTTTTATAATAGGAGATAGACTATCCTAAGGCTATAGTAAATTTTATAATAATAAAGATATCCAAATTCATTTTTCTTTTTCTTTTTCTTTTTTAATTTATATCCTTTGATATATAACTTATGAACACAACCCAATATAAAACACTGTCAAAAACACATTAATATATATATATAAGTACACATCAATGAGAGTAGCAAAAATACAGAATACGAAAGCAGTGAACTTATACATGCAAAGCTCTTCTTTTTCTTTTTCTTTTTCTTTTTCTTTTTTTCCTTTGAAAAACCTTCACTTCAAGATAGAAAAAACCAAGCATTATATGCCACAAAATTGGGGAACTAAACGAGCAATACTTAGAACATGTGAGTGGGTTCCAAAAAAAAAAAAAAATAGAAAACACCAACAATGTGGGTTTAGGGTTTAGCAACAGAATAAAAATTTTTTAATCAAAATCTCGAGTTTTGAAAATAAAAAAAGAAAAAGGCATTAGGAGAATCAACACTAAATTAATTTTCATATTCAAATCGAATTAATCGGAAGTAAAAACTAAAACTAAAAAAAAAAGGCAAGAAGTTTATAGTCACACACAACATAACAGACCATAATATATATTGATTAAAGCAGAAGTCAAGGGTGATCCACACGCAGACAGAAGACATGGGCAATGGTTCGAGCCAATGTTTAACAAGCATTTTATTTGGTAGTCTTAGCACAACCTTGGCTTATAAAGTTTTAAGATCACATGGGTTCGTGATGCTCAAATTCTCTCCTGCAGATTTGGCTGCATTGGCTGCACCCTGAAGGCAAAGGGCATCTCGTTGTGGTAGTCTCTAACACCTCTCTGATGATACCCATTCTCCATCTCTCTCACATTCCCATCCATTGACATTTCCTGCTGGTGCTGCAAGATGAAAACAACTTATGACTTTGAGTTGCTACATCACATTAAAAGAATATTGTTCCTTTTTATTTTTGTTATTTAAAAAAAATAAAAAGAGAGAGAGAGAGAGAGAGAGAGAGAGAGAGATTATAAACTTACTTGAGGAACCATAGTATATAGCCTTCTAAGAGAAGTTCTCCGTTATGCCATATTATAATTAATCTAATGCCAAGATTACCTCTAAGAAGCACAATGTACTTTTTTTCACATGACATACTTCTCACACAGCAAAGAGGGTTACAAGGTTATCCACGGTCTAGATATGTATTAGGGCTTCTCCGACTTAAGTAGTTGCTTTGGAATGGTTCTAGATGTATACTCCCCCACCCCCCCCCCCAAAAAAATAGAAAGTTCTAAACTAGATCCAGGTGAGGAGGGTAGGGCGATTAGATCAATCGGCCATTTGGAGATGGAGAATACAAGAAGATAGTCAAAACTGAATTACAAGTTGTGTTTTCGACTCATGAAGTGTTGTTTACTTTGAGCTTGGGTTTTCTCGCCTTATCCATTACAAGACATATCAGAAGAGAAGGATACACCTTTCTTAGAAGTCAGAGTTTGAGACATTACAATTGTTAAACCAAGTAAATGCAAATAAGAATTTAAATCACACAAAAACTGATAAATTTAGATAAAATTTATGTAGTTTGGTTAAGTCGCCTACATGGGCAGAGAGAGAAGCAAATCACCATGTCAAAGAAGTACAAAGTACAAAAAGAACAAAATATATTACTCAAAACCGCTGATAAATCTAAAGATGGAAAGTTTCGAAGGCAAAACTCTAGTCTAAGAATAAATATACACCGCCCACATGCACGTCCAAGATCTCTTTCCACAAAATTCGAGACACAAAGATAACAAGAATATTAGGTAGACAAAACGTCACCTGAGATAAAAGAGATAACTCCCAACTAGGGGTGTTATGACATTTGACTCGAGATGGTGTTGATATTTAATTCGACTCAAATGTTGATTAAGTGAGTTTGAGCTAATCAAATTTGTATTTCTTGGGTTTGAGCTTAAACTCAAAATATCATCGGATAATATATCTTAATTAATAGATCACAAATAATATATTAAAAAGAATATACTTATAAACGTAATTTTACATATAAAAATTATTTTAAAAAATATAATTATTGGATAACTCGTTGAGTCTTCAAACTCGACACAGTTGGATTCAGGCCTGAGTTCAAGCTCGATACCGAACTATCCAAGCTCAAGCTCAAGCTCGAGTCAAGTTTTGACTGAGTAGTGTCACGGTTACTAGATAGGGATGCAAGCTATGAGAAAAACGTTGCAAGAATGATATCTAGGTACAACATTATTTAGTGATTTATAGAAATCAAAGTGTCAAAGGTGGTTGCATTCAACTTTCAAAAGGGCTTGTTTGATCCCAAGGCAGATATAATTCTCATTTTCTCTTATTTCCTCTTTCTACGTCTTTGTGTTTCTATTGCAAGCCACAAAATCTTTCTACATTCTTTCACCATTCATCCTCATATCCAAAATACACACACACACATAATTCTATGGATTTCAACACCAGGTTTCCAATGCCAAAGCTGAACTTATATCCTAGCACGTTGCACTTAAAATGCAACAGATATAAAATCTCTTGTGCTTTCAAACCAATACAGAAATTTGTCACCATTCAATTCATTAAGAATTTCCCAAAAAAAAAAAAATGTATGAAGGTAAATTTGAATTATATATGTTAATCTAGCATGATAGAGAATTATCACTGAAATTGAATAGAAAATATTGCTTCATAATAAATAGTGACATTGCAATTTCAGAAGGCCAAGTGGTAATCTGGAGTCTATAACTTAATACGCCTCCCAAGTGCCAGCTTCAAAGGGTCACCACATGAAAAAGAAAGGAGAGATTCATTCATGTATGATAACTCTAGCAAAGGCCCTCGATCATGATAATCATGTGCAAGTGTGTGTGTGTATTACATCTATGTATGTATGTATATATGATTGTATGTATATAGCGAGTTCAAAAATTTTTAAATGAAAAATTAGTATTTAAAGTTGTATATGCACTATGTGTTAATCTTCCAGATATCCTATCAATACTCAACACTAATCATGCCGTGTCTATATTTTAGTTACTAATTTTATATTGAAAGAGATCATGTGATTGTAATTTGTTTAGCATGTACAAAGAGAATAAGTGTTTGTTTGATCAACAATTAACTCTTGATGATTCTTTCCTCTTGAAGGAAAATGCAGGATGGAGCTTATATTTTCATGTCAGCAACCTTCACTTTGGTTGAAGTCTGTGTTTGTGTGTGTGTATTAATCATATACAGTATAATTATAGCCCAGGTAAAGAAGGGATTGAAATCATACCAATAAGAAACTTGTGAGGCGCTTATTTTCCTCCTCCAAGTCTCTGTCCTGTAAGAAATTTTAGCCAAACATACAAACCCGAATAAGCAGATGAAAGACCCAATAACAACAAAGCTCTCTCTCTCTCTCTCTCTCTCTCTCTCTCTCTCTCTGTGCGTGTTTGATTTTAACCAAGTTGGTTTTCGATTTTTTTTTTGTTCATAATTTGCCCGTCTTTTCCTCACCAACAAGATACATATAGACCGCAAAAAAGAAAGCAAAATAAATAAATCTCGAATTTTACCGACGAGGGATATATGTAAATATGTTGAACTCAGCCTATACTTACATTCTTCCTCATCATCCTCCAGATTTCCATCTGTAAAAGAGAAAGAGCAAACAGTTTTTATTTAAAAAATAATAATAAAAAGCGAGAGTAATTAATATTTTATTTGGCGAAACCTCATATCAAAAATATTAAATGAAAATCGGCTGCATATTAATTACAAAAATCAGCATGCCTGTTTGTCTCGAACCCAAGCAAGGCCAGTTTCAAGAGCTTCCTCCAACACCATCAGTTCCTTATGGGGCAAAGATGTTATATCCTCTCCCTTCAAGTGCCTGAAAAAAATTTTGTTTCAACCACATTAAAGACAGAGAGAGGGAGAGAGAGAGATGAAGAGAAAAAATAGATATTTTAAAAATGTAATATAAAGCTTGAAGAGCTTTGTTGTCTAATAATATACCTGAGCTCGATCTGCATGTTGTCATTCTCCTTCTTGATTCTTTCTATTTCTTTGCTAAGATTCTGCAGCGATTGTAGTATTTGGTGCAAAAACACATACACACACACACGCACACACACAAAAACCCTATTAATTGTCTTCATCTTTTAACAAGACCAAGAAAGTTTATGAAGAGATCTGTATATTGAAAAATGTTTGTATGATCTTTTGGGCTAAGATTTTCATATCATAACTCCTCACAAGTATTATCTAGCAGAGAGAGAAAGAGAGAGGGAAGTGTTAAAAGTCCAGATAAAAGAATGATTTTTTGTTATGGGAAATAGGAGAAACCTAGGACTAGCTACCAGATCTGTTCGCAGATGTAACATTTCACGACTTTCTTTTCTTTATTAAACTCTCAAGTTCGAAACAAGGCTGTCTGTCTTGTCTGTCAACTTAGTTTCCTGTATATTTTATGAAAACAACCAAATATCTTTGCATAGAAACATATTTAGGGTAAAGAAAAGATATTCCATTTGTAGATCTGTTCATGGAATTCACACTTTATGTTTCTTGATATGTTTTTGGCAAAAAACCATGACATTTTTTCACTTTGACAACCCAAAAAACATCAGATCCTTTTAATGAAACATAGTCAATGAAACAAAACAAATGAAAAAAAAAAAAAAAGAACAAACCCTCAAATTTACGAAGAGAGAGAATATATCCAAAACAAACCTCATGCTTAGCATCCCACAACCTCTTCCCAGATTGTTTGTGATACCTATCCAAGATATCAGTAACCCTATATCCGACCATATTTAACCAAAAGAATTAGAAAAATAAAAATACAGAAACCATGTAAGAAGTACTAAAAAGGGTTTGTCCTTAAGAAAAGATGTTGAGATTACATACGTAGTAGAAGGGCTACAATATTCAACCATTTTTCCAGAGCTACCGAAGATGACAAGAGAGACATGAGCATCACAAAGAACTGTGATTTCCTTAGCTTTCTTGATGATTCCATTTCTTCTTTTTGAGAATGTCACTTGTCTGTTGCTTAAGTTCTCAATCCTTTTTATTTCAATCTTACCTCTTCCCATCTTATCTTCTCTCTCACTTTCTCTCCTTCTGCTGCTTTTTCTTCTTTGTTTGGTTGATGAAGATGAAGAAGGTAAGGAGAGGTAGATATATTAAGACTAAAGAGAGAAGTGAAAATTGATGTGAGAGAGAGAGAGAGAGAGAGGGATAAGATAGTAATTGGAGTGCAATTTCCATTATGGGTTTGAGGTTAAGAAACTTTCGATATCATTTTTAACTTGCACCAAGTGAAACAAAACACCACTTGGTTTAACCTTTGGTTTCAGGAAAGTAATTTAAACTGCTTTACATTTGTTGGCTCGAAGATAAAGTACTTTGATACTGTTTCACTTTCTTAACCTTTGGTCTCTCTCTCCCTCCCTGCCTCCTTCCCTCTCTCTCTATGTGACTTGTGACTAATCATGGAATTAATAGAACAGGTTTAAGGATTTTAATGGACAAGACTTGAAAGAGTGGTTTGAACAGAAAACAAAGATGACCATATATAGAGTTGTTTTTGTAAGTCACTAGCTGGTCATGTCAAGGGTTTTGAATTTGATAGCACCAAAAGTGGGGTATATTAGAAAGAGCGAAATAAACAATATCTTAACCATAAAATCATAGAGCAAAGCGTGTCTAAAACAAAACGTAATATCTAGTAAACACGTGCATGCACCCGTGCTTGGTCAAAATCAGGCTTTCATTTTTATTGAACACCCCCCACCATTTTGTTTCAAATTTTCCTTTATGGGCTGTGGATAATTTTAATGCTCCAGTGAGATCTCTATTTTTTTTAACCAAATACTTAATTCGGTATCATATTTTGAAATCCAATTCAAATGTTTGTGAAACCGATAGCTTGTGATGGAGATCTTTGAACTATATTTTCTGAATGTCATCACAAAAAAAAAAAAAAAAAACTTATCTATTATCTATTAGTATAATTAAAGAATGTACACATGGATTTTCAAATCCTTCTGACTTTATATATATATATATATATACACACACACTCATGTATTCACTACAAATTTGTTTAAAAAAATATATTTAGTATAAATAGATGTTACACTTATTATAAATAAAACGTTTCCTTTAGTTTCCCTGTCACTATTCCCTTTTTTTTTTTTCTTTTCTCTCAGCATGTTTTCAAACACCTTTTTGTTGCGGTCTCTGCTCGCACACAAGCATAAGCATGCAATCCTCAAAGACTCTTGTATTTTTTTTTTTAATCAGACCACATATTTAAAATTATATTTCGATTAATCCGATTCAAACATCTGCAAAAACCTTATTCAGGAGGCGACTTTTTCACCATAATCTTTTTTCATTCTTAAGTTTTAAATCCAAAACTTAATTAAAAAATTTAACATTTCATTCTATTAGATCGATTTTATCCTATTAGATCGATTACTGATTAGTATATATCAAAGACACCACCATCCTAAACAAAGCCCCAAGCGTAATGGTATTTCTATGGCATGATTGACCTCAACCCCGCAGCTTAGAATAAATAAATTAAATTCAACGAAAATTATGAAAATTTTTTAATTTTAAAAATTATTAATAAAATAAAATAAAATAAAAACAAATTAAACCAACCCGGTAAAACCCAACATTTCTAACTTTCTCAAATGCTCGGTACAGCTTAACATTCTGGCCCACCAAATAACTGTACATTATTAAGTTGGACTTTAGGTGCTATAAGACTCACCGGCTTGAAGGAAAGGAAGCTGACTATCGTATGGGAGAAAAAGCCCTAAGAAATGAGAAATATCTAATGCTTTGTGAAGATAAACTTTTTCTTAAGTTGTACTAAAAAAAAATGCAATAGTCATACAATTGCTTTCATGTGCAGGTCACGAAATCCTGTCAAAAAGATAAACGTAAGAGCATCTCTCCCTCCCCTGCCTAAAGGTTAAAAAAAAAAATAAGTCCACAAACACTTTGGTATCCCGGTCTTCTTTCCTTGTTTCTTTTTTTTTTTCTTTTTTTTTTCCTTTTTGTGTGCGTGCGTGTCTATGTACGGTTGTCTATCATAATTTGAACAGGTTCGCAGAGACCAAAAGCTCTACAAAAATGGTAATTAACATCATCTTTGCTAGAACAAACCACATTGTAATTTCCCTCCTGCTAGGTCCTACTAATTCTCGGAATATGACCAGCCAGTATGGGTGATAAAAGATGAAATTTCTACAGCAAGGATGTCCAGAATGAAAGCAAGAACTTGCTGTCTTTGGACCTGCCATCGAGCAAAACTGAACCTGCACAGTTCCTGTCATAAATCATAGGGGTCTGGCATATCAATTGTGATTTAGCTTGTCCATTGTATTGACATAAAAATGAACCAAAACTCAAGTGGGAAGCCACACGAGTTGCCCTCACATGATTTTGTACAATCTATGCCCTCGCACAACAGCATAATTATCGATCTGGGTTGTGTGAGAGCATACTTGCACCAAGGAAGCGAGCAAAAGCACCTCTGATTCGGACAAGTAGCAGCGTGTTTGTTGCATCATTAGAAAGGCTTACTTGGAAAGGGAAACACACATACCCAGCGCCAGAAAAATGCTCTCACAATCAGAACCAGTTCGAAACATTGAAGTCACGAAGCTTTCTGAGGTGTCTCTCCATGTCTGCTCTTGTTTTTGTCCATTCTTCCTTCTCAATCACAGTGGTAGGATCTTCTTTTTCACTCTGAGCAGGAAAAGGATCAACCAGTCAAAAAACAAAATGGAAAATCACTACAAAGGAGGACCAACCATTAAAAGGTAATCACCGCATGAATTATTTTAAAGGATGTCCCATTATCACGTATAACAAGCAAGTCACTCCTCCTGTCCCTATTCCTCCCACCTGGCACTTTGACCTTCATCAAAAGATCCAACAATAAGTGCAAATGCAGAGGAATTAAATTCAGCGTTGTCTAAAAATATTGCGACTAAACTGTAAGAATATACTTCCACTACCGTATGCAACAGATGGTTCATACAGATGGATTCCAAATTCATGCGGCACATACTCATGAAGAGACACAAAGTTGAAGCCAGATATCTCCAAAAGAAAGTAACACTAAGGTAGCAAATTTCACTTTGATATGTCATGGTAAGCCTTATGATTCTCTGTTAATGAACTGCATAAACATGATTATACCAAAAGAAAAACAATACCATACAATAAGAAGTAAGTTGCAGCATTGACTTTTTCTATAATAGTCTGAGATTAACTGGTACTGATATAACTTAAAACACAGAAGACTTACTATAATTTTTGCTCTGGAAATTGACTTTGTTTTAGAATCAATAACATATATTTCCTCAAAATCTAGCACAAACTCAGGGTCACCCAACCTTCTGTTCCTGTAATGTTTTGTCAAGAATACCTGCAAGAACGAATTGCATGAAGCTTTCAATGATAATGAAAATTAGATAAGCAGAGCAAAGGTTGTGAAAAATACTTCTTTGTCAGCTATCAGAGAGTAGATTACCACATAGAAACAGTCTACTAGTTGCCATGCAGACTCATACATGACCTCATTGTGCTAGCATACAGCCAAGCAGTAATAAGGCAACATAAAGGTGTTTTCAAGTATATTGTGCTAAAGACTCCATTCCATCAAAATGACAAGAATTTACGTGATGACACTGTGATGAAACCACTCCTTATAGCCTCTATTGTCCCACAGCACAATAAGCCTATGAAATGTGATGAACAAGTTCATTGCAATCTTCAAGATTCCATTGGGAAAAGAAAAGGCAAAGGAAGAGGTCACAACAACAAATGAACAGGGGGAACAGGAACCAACCAACATTTATGGGATATAAAGAGATACCAATAAGAATGTGAAAGAAAGAAATCTATATTCCAACAACACAAATTTAGAAATAGATAAATGAAATATGATAAAGAGATAATGATGACAATAGGAGGGCAATCAAGTGCAGTTTTCCAGACTATTTAGTCCTAAAAGCAAAATGATTTATTAAAAATAACTGCTTCTTCCTCAATTAGAGCATGTCTAGTGTGGCTATTTACTTTTAACTTTTTACTTTTAAGTAGTTTGTAACTTTAATTTAAAAATAAGTAGTTTTGTAAAATTTCTAAAAAGTTATTTTAAATAATTTTAGGTATTTGGTTAAAAATACAGAAAAGTAACTTACATGTTAAAAAAACCAAAAAGGGTATGTGATTTTTTTGATTTATGAATAATTAAACTTAATTAAAATATTTTTTTCATCTCATATATATTAATTATATTAATACTTAGTAAAACAACCATCAAAGTTCCTTTTGTCTCGTATAAATTAAAATGAGGGTAGTTTTGGTATTTGAAAATAACTAAGATTAGTGCAGTGTTTTTCATAGTCAAAGAGCAGCAACAGCAATAGGTTAATAATCAAAAGTAATGGGATCTTACTTGCGACTTTTCTCTTAATTTGGTTTAGAAATAATCCAAAACCAAAATCTCTTTTACTTAAAAGTAGGTTTGACAGAATTATTAGTCAAACAAAACATACTATAACGCAGCCAAGATCATAAGCAAAATCCAGGCAGACAAATCATCTCTGTTTCAGGTTTTAAATACGCAGGATTGTTACGAGAGTGAGAAAGAGGATGGCTTCAAGGCTTCGTTGGTGATAAAGCCAAGCCAAACACAGTGTATACCTCAGATAAACAGGAAAAGATAGCGAACACATGCATGTGTAAATTTTACTGAATGAAACACATAATATTGCCCTGGTAAGCCTAAGCCTCCAAGATGTCCGCACCATTTCAATTTTAGGTACTTGAGCTCTGTATATGTAGATTCATAAACATCAAAACTCATCATTCTTACTCCTATGCATTGGAAATGGCACATCTTTAGCACAGGAACAGGGTTGCAAGGAAGAGACCATAAGGCCATTTGCTCCATTTCTTACAATTAACAAACATATATGCATCCCAGACAGTTTAAAACAAAAGTGAAGAATCAAGCATGAAAAAGCACACACATCCACATAAGACATTGATAGATTCCATGCCAATTCAGAAAAGGAAAAAAAATAAATAAAAGAAATCAAAATCATCTTATGGCAGAGATAAACCATTATAAAAACGCCCTGCTAAAATCATGTGAAATGGATTAGTAGTTCACTCATACCTTAGTGATTTCCCTCTCAGATTTATACATTGGATCTCTAGGTGCATCAATAGGTGGTTCCGTCACATTATAGCATCCATAGTCACTCATCGCACAGCGAATGTACTATATGAGATGAATGAATATACAAAAAGTTATAGAATTAAACAAAAAAACCAATATATGACATAAAGATATACTAATAACAAGAAAAAGGAATCGGTTCAAATAACACAAACTGAACCACGAAGGATCGACATCCTCATAAAGTAAATGAAGGAAAGGGAATGAATACTATCTCACTGCAATTATTGAATGTTAAGTAAAATTAATATGCGCCATTGGCACGAGCAAGGATGTTTATCCTTGAAATAGCTCTGATGTAATGCATCAGTAGGATTCCAGCATAGGTGTATCATGTTCATTGAAAATTACAAGACTTACCTCACAAGGTCCTAAATTGATTCTCCACGCTTATGGGTCAAACCATTACAAGGAGACATAGTGACATTATGGCAACTTTAGTACATGTAGCTCAATTAAGTAAAGAAGGTTGTCCTTCAAATAGCCCTAATGTAACATATCAAGGCACCATAACATCTTTTGAATTCCAACAATACCCAAACTCTAATATTGTGCTATCGAACAACAAGGTCACCAACGAAAAAACTGAGCTCGCGTGTATCATCCTCATTGATACCCACCATACCTACTCCAAACTAATTCTTGCTGTTTATGGGTTGGCCATGTGACGTGGTCCAATTTGAATAGTGCCTAGCTCGATCAAATTGCTTAAAGGTTCAAATATTTAAGTCGTTGGTGTTTCTCACAAACAAAGAGAACTAAAAGCGAATTCACCTTCTGAGGCATCGGAGCAAGAACTTTCGGAATAGCATAGACATCAGTGTCCGGGGGCGTCACATACATCTAGAAAACACAAATTCAAAACCCTAATTAACCAAATCAACACAAAAAAAAAACAACAACAGCTAAAAAAACAGATGAATAAAACAACTCAAACCTCACGGAAATCATAAACATCGTTATCAGGATCGGGAGGCTTCCTTATGAAGAAATCACAATCAAGCAAGCTAATCTTATGAAACTCATCCTCATCGATCCTGTAATCAACAATCATCTCCGAATCCCAGCCCTGCGTCGACACGAAGCTCTTGCTCTCAACCATTTCAATCTCATCTTCTCCGACATCAGAAGCAGTTGCCGAAGCCGTTGAACTCGTTGTGGAGAGAAGGCGGTCGTATTCAACATCGTAGTCCTTCTTATTGTCGACTTCCTCCACCTCTTCGTCCTCCATGTCGTAGTCGTCGGGTTCTCCGGCATCAACGTCGCCGTCATCGGCTCTGATTTTGAAGCGGGAGTGGTAGGGTTTGGGAGCGAAGAGAGAAAGGGGGCAATGAGGAGGAGAGAGATAGAAGTAGAGGCGGTGATGGGGTTTTGGGAGGGGTTTTAGTGAGAGAAGAGGAAGAGAGAGAAACAGAGTAGCTCTCAGGCTCATGGCGTCTTCTGCTGCCGATTTGGGAGATGAGGGGAGATCAGGGTCCGATTGGGTTTTGGGGAGGGTTTGGGCATTTTGGGGATTTTGCAATCCGGCGGGATTTGAAAGGTGCCGCTGCCATCAAAAGCTAATTCTAAACATGATATAAATATGAACGGTAAGAGGAGGAAATTTAAATAAAATGACGGAACGAAAATATAAAAAATATATAAATATTAATTATTTTATACAAATAAAAAAATATTCATATTTTATAAATAAAATTTAAAATCATCAAATATAAAATTATTTATTATAAAAATATGAATATTAAAAAAATTATAATTAAATAATTCATTAAATATGTAAAAGTATGTAAATATAAAAAAAAAAATTGTATAAGTATTAATTAATTTAGCTTGTTAAAATGTTTCAAACGTTTTGAAAACGGACAAATTTAAATATCGAAGAGTTTCCATATATCATAGTTATTTTACAAAAACATTATCCTTTTTGAAATATTTTTTAGACTAGTTATTTGTCTCGCACTAACGTATGGGTACCCATAAGATATGAATTATATTTTTCTATTATAGAAATATTTGTCAGATTTATAATTATCTCAATATCTGAATTACAAATAATCTTTGTAATATTCTAAATGAAATATTTGAATGAAAAAATAGGTTAAAAATAAAAAAAAAAAATTGAATGAAAAAAATTAAAATCAATACTTAAGTGGGGAAAAAGAATGAAGAAAAAGCTATATCAAAAAAATGAAGAACTTAAAATAAAAAAACAAGTGTAAAAAATAAAAAGATAGAGAAACCGAATGAAAAAAAAAATCTAAACAGGAAAAAAAAAAAAAGAAAAGCCGAATGGAAAAAAAAAGTGTGGTGCAAAAATAAGGGGATGGCCAACAGGGGTGTCTGAACTTTTAGTGAGTAGGAAGCGCATTCGGTGCCTATATAGTGTCTACAAGATGTGGATTGTATTTTTAGCTATACAAATACTTAATAAATTTATAATTATCTCAATATTTAAATTAAATTATTGTTTAAATTAATAAAAAAATATAACGTATATTAACCAAAATAAAAGAGTCTAACTACCTAGCACATCAAAATTCTGTGAATAGCGACGCTAAAGTAGGGCCCAAAGAAAAAAGAAAAGGGGAAAATGGTATGTTAAAAGGATACGAAAGATTTAAGGAAAAAATTGGGTAAAAAATAAAAAAAGAAATGATTTAAATGAAAAAACTATGTTCTAAAAATAAAGGGGGGATCATTTGAACACGTCAGAATTATGTGAATAATAGCACCGAAGTGGGGCCAACAAAAAACTGGAGAAAACCCTATGTCAAAAAGAATGAAAGATTTAAGGGAAAAATTGAGTAAAAAAATAAAAAGAAAAAAGATCTGAATAAAAAAAACACTGTGGTTAGAAAATAATTGGATAATCATCTGAGAGCGTTAGAACCATCTGTGAACAGAAACACCTAAAAAAAACCTTGGTCAAAAAGTAAAAAAAGAAAAGAACTAAATGAAGAAAAAAAAATAATGGTTAAACATAAAGGGATGAGCATCCAGGGATATCAAAATTTTTTTGTGAACATTAATGCCTATTGGCACACACAATATATTTGTTAATAGGAAACAAGAAAAAAATTAGGTCAAAAAAAACTAGGACATGAGTGGAAAAAAAATTTAAGGGACAACCATCCAAAAGCATTAGAATTTTGTGAATAATAATATGCAATATATTTGCCATCAGAAAAAAAATAAAAGGATCAACAAAAGAGGAAGGACCTAAACGAAAAGAAAAAAAAAAACTATCTGGGGCCTCAAAATTTTCTGTGAACAGTTATGCCTAAGGAAAAAAACCGAATCAAAAAAAAAGAGGAAGGTTTTGGATGAATAAAAAAATTGTGATGTAAAATTAAATAGATAACCATTTGAGTGCGTCAAAATTTTGTGAATAACAGAGCCAAAATTGGGCCAAAGAATTAAAGGGGAAAATTTTATGTCAAAAAGAGATGAAAAACTTTAGGAAAAAATTTTAGTGAAAAAATAAAATGAGGAATGACGTAAACGAAAAAAAAAATTGTGGTATAAAAATAAAGAGTGACCATCTGAGGGTGTCAAAATATATTTGTCGGTAAAAAAAGATCGGGTTAAAAAATAAAAAGAAGAATAATTTGTATAAAAAATAGTGATCCAAAAATAAAAGAACGATCATCCGAGGGCGTTAGAATTTTTTGTGTCTAAAAATAAAAGGATGACAATTCGATAGAGTCAAAAATTTTTTGTCAATAGTAACTCCTATCGGCGCATACAATATATTTGTCGACAGAAAAAAAAAAGGTCAAAAAAACCGATGCACATGAGTGAAAAAATTGTGATCTAAAAATAAAGAAATAATCATTCAAGAGTTTTAGAATTTTGTAAATAATAATATGTAATATATTTATCGACAAAAAATTAAAAAGAATAAGAAAGATGTAGGGATTGAATGGAAAAAAAAAACTATGGTTTAAAAATAAAATGACGATAATTCGAGAACGTTAAAATTTTTTGTGAATAGTAATGCCTAAGAAAAAAATCAAATCAAAAAAAGAGAAAGCATTTGAATAATTAAACAAAAGTGTGGTAAAAAAATAGAAAAAAGAAAATGTGGTAAAAAATCAGGCCAAAAAAATAATGAAGAAACTGAACAAAAATAGAAAAAATGAAGTGTGATTAAAAACAAAAAAACAAAAAAGTGGACAACCACTCAGGGATGTCAGAACTTTTGGATCAATGGTAATCGCATTCGACACTTTATATGTAGGGTAATGATATGAATAATAAAAGGATTCATAAAAATTACTTTTAAAAATCAATGAAGCAAAGGATTTAGGGACTATGAAAATACAAGAAGTTGAACTTCAAAAAATTAGAAAGGGCCACATATGTTTTACCACGAATCAGAATCAAAAAACCATTCTATCCCTTAACTTACTCACACTTCTCTTCTATCTCCTTCATTTTTTTGGAACAATCCCCTTTTTCCTCTTTTATCTTCTTCCTTCACGTAGATTCCATGCATCATCCCTTTCTACATCCTTATTTTTATTCTCCCCATAAAAAATTAATTTAATTCATATTTTTATTCTCTAAATATATTAATTTTAATTTTTTTTATAAAAAAACAAATTTAATTTTTTTCTTTTCAAAACAAACACATTAATTTTCTCACTTTAAAAACATAATATAATTCACATTTTCTTCTTTCAAATACATTATTGTATTGTTTTCTCTCTTTAAAAATTTTCAATCTTTAAAATTAAAACATTAATTTCTTTATCCAAAAATATATAATTCATATTTTACTTTCTCTAATCACATTTATTTTAAATTTTCTATCTTTACAAAAATCAGAATTTTTCTTTTCTCTGTAAAATTTAGCACATTAATGTTATCTATTAACAAAGTCAATTTAATTCATATTTTCACTTTTTAAACACATTGATTTTAAATTTTCATTCTAAAAAATTAGTTTTCCCCTTCTAAAGCAAAATACATAAATTTTCTCTCTATAAAAAATTATTCTAATTCACTTGTTTTTTCTAAATACGTTGATTTTAAGAATTCTTTATATAAAAACTAAATTTAATTGTTTTCTCTTTGAAATTAAACATATTAACTTTCACTCACCATAATTAATTTAAAAGTTGTCTTTCTTTTTTTTTGATAAGGAAGGAAAGACGCAAAACAAAAATAGACCAAAGGCCCAACAAACTAACTAGGCCTCAACGAGGGAATGCCCAGCATGTCTCCATGCAACAGGGGACAAAGGCTACTGGGAGAGTTAGGAACGACAAGGAATCCCGGTAGATTTGAGTGAGCTAAGTTCGCCAATTAGTCGGCACTTTTGTTGCCTTCTCTAAAGATGTGGACTGCTCCAACAGATTCGAAGGAAGCCATAAGATTTCTACAATCCTTGATGGCATGAAAGAGAGGGTGGGACGAACTAATTCCTTTACTTACGAAGGAGATGAGGGTGATATAATCTGATTCTATTATGATCTTAGAGAATCTTCTTTCAGTAGCTAATTTGAGGCCTTCCCTGAGACCCCATAACTCCGTAAAGAGACAATCAGAGACACCAATATTTATGATGTAGCCAAGGATCCAGTTTTCAAATTGATCTCTGAAGAGGCCGCCAGCACTTGCTTTTCCTGAGAAGGCTTTCTTAGATCCATCAGAGTTAAGTTTAATAAAATTATTAGGCGGGGGGACCAACTAACCAAAATGGGGTGAGTCTGTTTGAGCTTGAAGGCGTGGACATAGGCTAACTTCATGTTGGCAACAAAGATTTTGGCTTGCATAGCAATGAGTTTGGCATTAGGAAGAGAGTTTTCAAAAATAAATTTGCACCTTGCCTTCCAAATGAGCCAAATAGAAGCCATGAATTGGCCAGTCCAAGCTTGATTGCCTTTGCAAGGGGTGTAGTTAGATTTCAACCAATCAACTGTAGAGAATGTGTTGAACTAAGCTTTATTCTGCTTGGAGCTGTCGATTAAGGTCTAGATTCCTTTGCACCAATGGCAGTCTCTTAGCATGTGCAGGATAGATTCAAGTTCTCCACCACAAAAGGGGTAGGATGAGCCATCTAAAATCCTTCTTCTAGCTCTTCAGAGTTGGTTTGAATCCTCTCTCTACCTACAAGCCAAACAAAAAACTTGATTCTTTCTGGGCTTGGAATTTTCCATATCTAATTCCAATTCTCAGAGTTGTTTTCAGAATGCAGCAGATGGTAGGCTGAGCTGACTAAGAAGGAACCATTAGGGTGGCTTTCCAATAGAAGCTGTCTATGAGGTCTTTGTTCATAGGGAGGATGATAGCCCTGATTTCCTCAACTTTATGGTTGGGAAGAAGGTTCGAAAGTTCTTCTAAGTTCCACTCTCGACTAAAAGTGATAAAAGGAACTAACTTTGGTGTTGAGGATGATCTGATCTTCTGGGATGAGGGCATAATTTATCAGCTTGTCATTCCCTGCCCAAAGATCTTGCCAAAAGTTTATCTCAAGACCATTTTCCACTCTCCATTTAGTTCCCATTGTGACATAGAATCTACTTTTCATGATACCTCTCCAGACTATTGAGCTACTGGTTCTTTTGCGGACTTGATGAAGGTCTTCTTTGGATAAGTATTTGCTTCGAATGGTTATACTCCATAGAGTATTGTCATTGTGGGCAATTCACCAAGCAAACTTGGAGAGGAGGGCAATGTTGTTTCCTTTGGAGTTTCTAATGTCGAGACCTCCTTCTTTATTTCTTTTGCAAACTTGTCGCCAGCTGATGGGGTGGATTTTTCTTCTATCCAGCATGTCACCCCACAGGAACTTTCAACTAATCCTGTCCAAATTTTTGGAAGTAATTTCAGGCAGCCAAGTAGTCTGCATTACATAGATAGGGATAGCTGAAATAATAGATTTAAAGAGGGTTGTTCTACCAGCCAAGCTTAGAAGTATCCTTTTCTAGTTAGCAAGCTAGGTCCAGATTCTTTCTTCAAGAAAGTTATAAGTTTGTTTGTTAATTCTATTGTGAATGAGGGGAACTCCAAGGTAAGTACCAGGGTTGTCAGTTAAGCTGAAGTTGGAAGTCTCAACTAGGGATCTTTTTAAAGAATAAGGGGCCTTAGGGGTGATCCAAATTTCGGATTTCAAGGGATTTATTTTAAGACCACTTTCGGCACTGAAGTCTTGCAAGCAACTAAGGATGGAGTCCATGTTTGAGGACTCAGCATCAGCAAACAACATGAGGTCGTCTGGGAAGAAAAGATGGGATATGAAGGGGCTCTTCTAGTAGCTCTGACAGGGATCCAATACTTGTCTTTCACCCGATCCTTTATCATATAAGATAATCTTTCCATGGCAAGGATGAACAAATATGGAGATAGATGATCTCCTTATTTGAAGCCTTGACTAGGCTTGAAGGGGGGAAGGGTTCCTCCATTCCATAGGATGGAGACCTCAGTGTTGGATGTAACAAACATAATGAGGCTTATGATGGAAAGAGGAAAGCTAAACTGTCGAAGGACATTACCTAGAAGGGTCCAATTCAAGCTGTTGAAAGCTTTCTCTATATCAATTTTAAGCACCATTTTGTGCTTTCTACTTCTGGAGTTTTGAATGGAGTGGATTAACTCTTGAGTGATGATTATATCACTTATAGTGCCTCTATTAGGGAGGAAGCTGGATTGATGGGGGCCAACGATTTATTGAAAAATTGGTCTCAACCTTTGAACAATCACTTTGGTAAGGATTTTGTAGGAGGTGTTGAGGAGATTTATAAATTTGAAATCTCTAGCGCTCTCAGGATTTTTCCTTTTTAGGATAAGAACTATGAGGGCTTTAGAGATTTTTGATGGGAAAAACCATCTTTAAGAGTTTTGGAGATGAAGTTACAGATGGATAGCTTCACTGTGTCCCATGAAGAAAAGAGGTTGAATCCCATCGGTCTAAGAGTTTTGAGACTTTTTATACTAAAGACTGCAGATTTGATTTTGTCAATAGTGGCTTCTTTAATAAGCTATCTTTGATCCTCTGTAGTGAGTTTTATCTGATATCTAGCCCCTCTACTATTAATGGGAGTAACAGGATGGCTGGAGAAGAGATCAGTAAAATAATTCATCACGTGCTTTTGGAGCTTGGCTTGATCATAACACCAGGTGCCTCTAATTTTGAAGCTTGCAATTCGGTTAGCATCTCTTCTGATTTTGGTAGTGGCATGGTAGAATTTAGTGTTTCTATCCCCCTTACAAAACTATTGAATTCTTGATTTTTAATGCCACAAGATCTCTTCTTGGGCAAGGGTCTTATGATAGTTAGAAAGGAGCTCTTGCTCAAGCTACTGTAGGAAAGGAGAGTGAGTGTAATTGCAAGAAGATTTGATACCTCTCAACCTTGTTTCAATGGTTCATCTTCTTTGGAAGATGTTGCCAAAGACTTTACGATTCTAAATTTTTATTTCTTGAGCTGTATAGGCAGTGGCTTGAGGGAGAGAGTCAGCAGAATTCCATACTTCATCAAAGATAGAGTTGAATTGAGAATGAGTGATCTAAGCTGCCTCGAACCTGAAGGGTTTGAACTGCTTCTCAAAAGTTTGCATCATAGCAATTTGGAGCATGATGGGATAATGGTCCCTATGAGTTCTTGGGAGGTTAATCACTTTTAATTTAGGGAAGGCGATGCAGTCTTTGTGATTAACTAACACTCTATCTAGTCTTTCTTGAAGAGTTACTCTTCCTGCAGTCTTTCCTAACCCATGTGTAATTAGGACCAGTCGCCCCAAGATCTCTAAGGTTACACCTATCCCATTGCTTCCTGAACCAACTGCATCTTTTACTGGTTCTTAAGGTCTGATTGGTAGTCACATCTTTATAAGCTATATCATTGAAGTCTCCAAGGAGAAATCAAGGCAGAGTGGTATATGAAGCATAGTTGAAGACCTCATTCCATAAGTCTTCTTTGAGTTGGAAGTAGGGTTGGACATAAGCAAGGGAAAGGAGTCAGCTCTTATTCCCTTCATTAACCATTGTATAGATGACTTGATTTGTATGATATTTAATCGTAAGGCAAACCCTGTTGGAGTTCCAGCAAAGCCACAATCCACCTTTAAGACCAGAGTTAGGGACTACAAAGTCCTTGTCTAAACCAATAGCTTTCATGAAGTTAGGGAAGTTGTTACTTTAAGCTATAGTCTCAATTAGACAGAGAATGTCTGGGTGATGTGCTCTCCAAAGCTCCTTACAAGCACGCCTAAATCTGTTATTTTCAATTTCACAGCAATTCCAAACAATAGTTTTAATATTCATTGGTAAATGATGGGTGGAAAAAGGGGAGGATAGGTTAGCCATCATCACACATGTCTGCATTGCTTACATTATCTTCTCAAGAAGTGTCATCATCTTCTTCATAATTTTCTATCTCATCATTACTTAAGAGAGTTTGTCAGCCATGCAATGAGGGTGGGGGTCACCCGGATTAATGCACCATGGTTCGTTCTCATTTTGATGGAGGAGAGTGGGCCAAGAACTGGAGCCTGGGTTACACAGCAGGGTTGTTCTGGTGTTAATATGGAGGTTTGGGATAGATTAAAGCTTTTGGAGGTGGGTTGGGATGTTTAGGGATGGGGGGATGGTGGTCTTTGAGGTTCTTTGCAGGAGTCTTTGATGTGTCCTATCTTACCACATTTGAAGTAGATTGTATGGGCTCCTTCATATTCAATGTGTTGGATTTTCCTGATTTTTACTTTTGGAACTAGAGGCTTATTAAGGTCCAATTCAACACACACCCTTGCATATTTGCCCTTGAGAGTGTTTGTAGTGTTGGAGTGAATTTTAAGAGGGATGCCAATGCTCTTTCCTATTTTAAAGAGGACTTCTTCATTAAAGAATTCAATAGGGAGGTTAGGGAGTCTAATCCAGATTGCCGCTGTTTTAATCTTAGCTTCCTTAGGAGTAAACCAAGGGGGTTATTTTCTGACCACTAGGTAGTGCTTGTGAATCATCCATGGGCCTCCTGTAAGAGCATGGATGAGTCTTGTTCTAGAGCAAATCTTGTGAGATAGTAACCCTCCCCCAGGTCAAGCAGTTCAATCCTTCCTTCTGGTCTCCACATTGAATTGATTCAGCTTAATAGCAAATGGTAGCTGATATTCTGTCCAAGAAGTTTGATGATCAGAGCTTGCCTCCATGGTTTCCAAAGCTCCTTAAATTTTTCGTTAGAGAGCTCCACTATTGGGATATGCAGATTGGGGTTATGGTCGTCTTGAGGTTCCGAATTTATGAGTTCATCTTTTGGTTCTGACATGAGCTCATTGTTGAAAGATAAGCAGGCTGTGGTTAATCTGACCCATTAATATATCCTTAAAGGAGAGTTTTAGTTGGTGCATTAGGGTATCTTCAGTGGCCTTGACATTCTTGGTACTCCTTTGGAGATGATCCTCTTCCTCCATGTCAAGTTCTATACTGTGCGAGCCAGAAATGTTGTTCGGTTGCTGTTGGTTTTCATTGCAATGTTCCTCCATTGTCTTCTTGGAGCACGGCTTCTCTCTCTTCTCACCTACAGTTCCGTTTCTTGTCCCGATTAGGAGACTCATTGATTTTTATTTTTCTCTAAATACATTAAGTTTTTAATTTTCTCTCTCTAAAGCTAATCTACCTTATATTTTCTATCTCCAAACATATTATTTTTTAGTCTTCTCCCTTGCAAGAAATCAAATTTAATTTCCTTTTCTTCCCATGTTTTGAACTAAGTATATTTTTTGTTTTATGAAAATTTAAGTTAATTTAAATCTTGCCTTTCTAAATAAATTAACTTTAAATTTTTTCTAAAAAAATAAATTCAATGTCATAAAATGTCACGCCCCGAACCGAGAATCGTGAACAGCCGCCCGTTGACCTGGATGTCGACTGTATTTTTACAAAAAATCGGACAGAGCCTCCCCATAACTCGGAGGTCTCCCAATGTACAAATAACCTGTATAAACCTGTATAATTCAAAATCATGCTGTAAATTAAACAAATGGCCATCCCGGCCTCAAAAACAATCCACCAATCTCCCAACCGACATCCAGACAACGCAAGGCTAACAAATCACCAGATCCCAGACCTACTGTCATGCCAACTAGAGCATGAACAGCCGCTACACCGAGCGGACCTAAGTTTTTACAAATATATTACAAATTCCCAAGTTAACACTTTAAACATTTACAAATGCCTCAATGCAAATGAAAAATGAGAGTTTCGCAAATAAACATACATAAATTATACAGTCATCCCAAAATAAGTACACGGCCAACTACGGACCTCAACAAGACCTCGCAGGGTCGACATAAAGTATGAAATTCATCTTTTCAATTAAAACTTAATCTCACCGTCTCGAATCACCAAATCCGTCAACGAGCTATCAAGCCCTCGAGCCAAATACATCGCCCTAGCACCATAATCCTGTCTGGGGAGGGAAAGAGGAGGGGTGAGTATTCAGGGAAGAATACTCAGTGAGTGAGTGGGTCAATGTAATCGTGTAATATGGGGTGTGAAACTGGAGTGTCAAAACATAAGTATATAAAATCATATTTCAAATCATCATGCTTTTCATTTCAACAATATATCATTTGCACGCATCAGCAAGTCAAATATGCATCCAAAATACTTCCATCAAAATCATAGAGTTGCCAGCCGTAAAACTCCCGGCAGAGGTCTACCACGACCTATGACAGGCGCACCGGGGGTGTTTTATGCGATTTTATTTAAAGTGCTCTCTACCCCGGCGTTGGCGACGGACCTCGTCCAGGTGCTAGATTTGAAGAGTGTCCAAATCCTCCCCCTTTCGGGTTCAACCTGCCTAGTACCGTGTCGTAAATATAATCCCGACAACTCGTGGGATACCCCAGGCCTTAGGCATATCCGGACGCCACCAAAGCGCCTCTCACGGTGTCCTTCGTAGCTACGGAACAATACATATCACAGCCCTCAAGGCCAAAATCAATATCATATCACAATATGTGCCGTAAATCAGGTTTACAAACCAAATGCAACATATAGCATAAAATGGCACATTTTACATTTCAATCACATGGATGCATATTTCGCAATTCAACCACATTTTCAGACACTCCATCGGTTCACAAAAATCATTTTCAAAGCCAGTCAAAACATTTTAAGCACGCGGTAAATCATGCTCATTTATCAAACTGTTGTAAAACAGAGTTTGCATATTAAACGAAAACATTTCAATAAAACCCACTCACAGTATACGGGAGGGTCAATCACTCCCTATAATGCACAACAAGTGCCGAAACTGTGCTCCCCTCGATCAAGACATCCAACACGTACGCATGTATAAAATCAGCAAGTTTCAAACCTGCGCAGTTATAGAAAATAGGCTATAACTTCTGATACACCTTTACAAATCAAAGGGTTTCTTATTTCATTTTTAAAGCTAAGGATGTCTAGTGTCTAAGGCAGACAACCTCACGTCATTCGGAGCTGTGTAGAGAAAGTAATGCTTATAACATATCCACAAGACTCAAGTGATATTACTCAACCAATCCTACACAATGCTCACACCAATCCAATCTCTCGCCGCACATAAGAGTCAGCCTATACACCAACACACTTTTATTCAAAATTCTTCATCAACTTCTTCTCTTCAATACACCAATACAATTCTATACATTTATCATATAAATACAAACACATGCTTTTGCTCATTCTTTATAATTGCACATTTTCATATCACTTTAATACACCAATATCGCTATATATATGCATACACATATAAACCTCCATCTTGCTTACTATAGTCATTCCAAATCTCTCCAATGGATTCGATCAATACAATTTTACATCCACATATTCACCAACCTCTATCCAAACCACTTTTGGCCTCAATTTCACATATACATAGTCAATAACAGAAGTACATCAAATCCACATTTTAACACTCCAACATACACTCAAATCATCCCAATTTCTAGCCACACAATCTTGTCATCAAGGGTATTTCATTAATAAAATCAAAATTTGAGTCAACTTCAATCCTACAATCTCTCAAAGTCAGAAGTAAGTTTAACATAATTAAATTTCCTTCAAGATTGAAAATCTTTGAAAAATCACACACTTTTCAATTCTCATCCGATTTCTTCAACCCATATGTCATTTCAAAGGTATTGAAACCTATTTTCATCATACGAAATTAGTATTTTGATTGCCTATATGCAGGAAAACTTATAATGTAAAATACCACGACAGTTCTTAATCTATAACCACAACTTTTAATCTATTCTTCATAGGCATACCAATATGCAATTTTAACAACTTAATATAACCTGAGAAAGACACAAAATGCTACAGTATACTTCATTTCACGGCACATCTCATTCCAACTCTGATCCCAAACACCTTCATGCATATTTCAAAATTTAACCCTGAGGGAACTATTCAAATCAAGCAAACATGATTCTATCATCCGAAACATTCTCTTTCCATATCAATCTAATTTCTGTAACATTCTATACTTAACCTTCATAATCACATATAAACATTTCAGAAATTGTATCCTATTCGCATTCCACTTACATTCTAAACATATATAGAACCTTCCACTTTAGATTCAACCCTAGATTCATTCAATTTATCAAATAGAGTATAAATCTCCTCACCTAGGGTTTCTCGGTTTGCAGACCTAGCTTTTAGTCGCCAATCGTTTCAAGCTCAACCTGTAATGGTTTCAAATTCAGAGCAATTGTTAGCAATTAACTCTAATTACTCAGAAAATTCAAAACCCTAGAATTAGGGCTAGGAATTGATCCTCACCTATGCAGAAAGTGGAGTCAGCAGATTCGGCCTAGGGTTTTGAAGGCTTCTTCTGTCGGGTTTCGCAATGATCGAACGAGGCTCCCCAACGGTGAGCGATGCAAGGTTAGGAGAACGAGGGGAATGACCGTGGGCCATCGCGCGCGAGCGGAGGCTGTCGCGCGAGCACTCGGGCGTCTCGCGCAGAGGGGGCGGTCTCGCTCGGCGTGGCGCGCCGAGGCGAGGACGAGGCGCGAGGCGGACGCGCGCGTTGCGCCAGCATGTCGCGCGTGCGCGGGAGAGGGAGCAGAGCGAGGGAGACCGAGGGATGGCGACCCGCGGCGGTCGCGGTGGCTGCGGGTGGCGGTGGTTGCGCCGAGCGGGCGGCGCGGTGGCGGTTGGGGTGGATCGCGAGAGGGAGAACTCGCGGGTGATAGAGAGAGCAACCGAGAGAGGGAAAGAGAGAGAGAGAAGGTGAGTCGGTGGCCGTCTGCGGTGGTGATGGCACGGCGGAGGAGGAAGCCGCGGCGGCGACGGCTGGCGCGGGTGGGGAGATGGAGAGGCGGTGAGAGAGTGAAAGGGAAAGTGAGAGAAATTAGGGCTTTAAGCCCTAATTTCGTTTTTCCTTTTTTTTTTTATTTATTTTTTTATAATTATTATTATTATTATTATTATCTTTCTTTTTGTAAATAAACAAAAAAAATTAAATGAGTAATGTATAAATAAAAAATGAATAAATAAAAAAATCATCTATATATTTTTCTTACTCACTTTATTTTACAAATCGGACATACGGATATTTTAAATATCCCAAAAATTTCAAATTACATACCTAAAAATTGAAAATCAATATAATTTAAAATTTTCTCTCTATATGTAAACGGAGAAATATTTTATTTAATTTCATGAACAGTATACTTGTACGGACACCGCTATGTCGGTGTTACATAAAAGAGAAGAAAAACTTTTTTCTTTTCATATGCAAATCCCATACATTTTTTTTTTTACAATTTAGAAGTTTATGGTTTTATAAAATTAAAAATGAATTTCATACTTTTTTTATTCAAAAAATTAAAATTTACATTTGAAGATAAACTTTAAAAAAATATTTAAAATTCATTTGAATATAGCATGTGATATCAATTAATTTCGAAACTATTTTTTTGGGGGTGGAACTCATGATGCTGGAAAAATAAAGGCTCTTACATTATATTTGAATAGACAGATTCGGGTAGAAAAGAAAAGATTAGAAAAGAAAATGATTCTATTTCTTTTGTTTAAAAGTTTTATATGGAAAGAAAAAGAAAAAGAAAAAGAAATTGATTGATTTTTTATTCTTAAAATTATGAAAATTTTTCTTTTTAAAAGTAGAAAGAAAATAAGAGAAAAAAAAGTTATCTTTCGTTAACTTTTTAATATATCAAATTTACCTTTAAAAGATGATAGAGAAATATTTAATTTTGATTAAATCTTATATTATTCTTTTCTTTTAAAAACTTTCAAATAAAATGAAAAAAAAAAATTTATTTATTCTTTTCTTTTCTTTTATTTCTTGATTTTTTTTCTCTTCTAAACTCTCAAGTGTTAAGATTTTCAATAAATTCAAACAACTATCTTTACGAGTTTAAAATAATAAATATAACCCATAAAATAATATCTAGATTTATTACACCTGATTATATCATTCAATCCACACTTTCAAAAGGGCAAAATTATTCCCAAAATACAATTTACGCACCTTTCTTTACAAACACTTTAATAATTTACGGTTAGGGCTTTACATGGAAGTAAAGAAAAACATCGAAAAGTACCAAATTGTCCATTTATTTTTGAGTGGAAAAATTTGGGCACCCAAAAAAAAAAAAAAATTGAACGGAACGGAGACATCGCAGGGAGAGAAGTTACGCCGAGAGAGAGAGAGAGCGCTTTCCATATCCCGCGCAAATAACACAAAAAAGAACGAACGGCACGAGAGGGGAGAGAGAAAACCTCTCCATTTAGGGTTTTGTTTACCCATTCGATCTCTAGGGTTTCGATGGAGGAGGAGAAGAGTAATTCGTCTAGGGTTACGTCGTCGTTTGTCGCCGCCGGTGACCGGCAGAGATTCTTGGTGGAGCTTCGTCCCGGCGAGACCACAATCGTGTCGTGGAAGAAACTGATCAAGGACGCGAATAAAGTTGCGGGATCTAAGCCTCCGCCTGAGCAACCCTTAATAAATGCTCAGCCTAATCTTGAGGCTCGAATTCCTCCGGTTAGACACTTATTTTCATTCTCATTCCTCCGCATCTTTAGTCTTCTTGATTGTATTTGACTCAATTTCCTGTTCAGTGTTGCTGGATGGTTAGACTCGAATGCATTGGCATTGACCTTTTATTGATGTCGCCCTCGTGATTTAGTTTCTCGAGTGGGCGTTCGGTTGCTTGTGTGTGGGAATGTGACTATACGAGAATTCTACTTAGAATTATGCTTGTGCTGTAATTCAGTAATTCCTGAATTTTACGGAATGCACTCACATACCCCAACCCTAATAAATTAAGATGCTTTGGGCATTCACATTGAAGAAATCTGCAATGCCTCTGTGTAAAGAAGACAAGCTCTAAGAACCAGAGGAAAACTTAAGAGAACTCCAGTAGAGCTGCAGAAACTCGATTTTAACTTTTTAGCTCGACTATCGGCATGTTGTCATCCTGACATTCACCTTTGAGTTGGATAAACGCTAATGAGCACGCATGCATACATCTATATTTTGTATTTAGGCATGTCCTCAACCTGAAGTACCACAAATATTGCATTAAATTGCTTACACGGTTGAATGGCCATTCTCTGTACTTGGGGTTTGGTAAGGATTGTCAATTATCCTTACACACAACATTCTGTTGACATTTATTTGATGACAAGCAAGTTGATGGTTCTTATAAATTTGTGTGTTATTATGGAAACATTGATGCTTGTTGGATGGACATTCATTTTGATGGATTTAATATATATTATTCACAACTAATTAGCGGAATCGGTTGAAGTTTACACGACACATTTATTTTTTCTCAAGAGGAGCTCTACTAGACACATAATATTCAATCCGTCTCTTATGTATTCCATTTCCTTTTACCCTGTTGTTTCCTACTACATTATGGATGCCCTCAATGTCACTCTCTCAAGGGATAAAGTTTGATTTTTCAGTTCTGGCTGTGCATTTTTATATGTGTCTTCCTATTGCCGGCAAATTTGTGCTCTACTACGTGCCAAACTGTTTATTTCAAGTTTCAAGTAAGATTTGATTCAAGACCACCTGATTAAAAGGACTGTTTCCAATATGTACATGAACTTTATGCTATTTATAAAACAGGTCATCATATGTGCTAAGTGCTATCACTTTTGGTTAACATTTTCCTATGATGTACATGATGTTGTATGCCCTTTTGTTTTGTCTTATGCTCAGATCTGCATGTTTGTACTTGTTCCATGTTATGATCGGTAGATATCATGTACTCTTGCGTATCTGAAACTCTTGTTGATCACATTCATGGCTTAGAAACTCTAACATATTCTGTATTTTTCATCTTTATTGCTAATTTTCAATTTCAATTTGGATGCTTGGCATATCTCTTGTTATCCTTTCTCCCCATGCTTGGCCTGTAATATTGATAGCTTCAAGCAAATCTTTTGTTTTGGTTTTTGTGTTTCATCCATGTTTTATTTTGCTTTTGGACAGCCTGCTGAAAATGAACTCAAGGATGCACCTCAAACAAACAGGTTTAGTGCTGTTATCGAGAAGATTGAACGCCTTTACATGGTAATTTAATACTTGGCTCAGATTTTTTATTTATCTTGGAATTTACATGTATAGTATTAGTCATTGGAGTTATCATTAGTTCTTTCAATGAGATTTTTAGTAAGTATGTATGTGTGTATAATCCTTGGTTTGTGAAATGCTGTGGACCAATTTGCCCATCTTTTCCCAATTTTTCTTAACCCTCGTTTTAAACTCCATGAGACATAAGAAACCATTTGTATGCTTATACGGAGTGCACATTTCACAGGGTAAGGAAAGCAGTGATGAGGAAGATCTTAATGACGTTCCTGATGATGACCAATATGATACAGAAGATTCATTTATTGATGATACTGAGCTGGTTAGTGTTACCGTGTATAATTTGTACTTGTGGAGCACTTTCTTTGTTATATGCTTATCATAAGTTGCAGTTTTCCTTTAGCATAAAATAATGGCCTGTTTTTTTATGGTACTGATGTTGCAGGATGAATATTTTGAAGTTGATAAGTCAACAACTAAGCATAATGGATTCTTTGTTAACAGGGGGAAGTTGGAAAGAATGTAAGCTTTTTCTGCTGTCTCTGATTTGATTTTGGTTGCTTATAGACACATGAAAGTTTGTTATGGGAATGATAAGGTCCAATGTGAAGATACAGGGTGTAGATCCTTAATGCACATAGTACAACTAAAGGTTGTGTTACAATGCATGACGGAAATGTATAATATCTTTATGTCTTGGAATCGATTACAAATTTTTTGCATAAACACACACACACACATCGCTTGGAAATGAGAGGGGCTCAAGGCTCGAGCTTTGGACTTCAAGACAATATCAGTTTCATCTCATTTGGGTGACTTTTTTGTGCCAAAGCCCTTGGTCAATTATTCACATAATTGAATGCATGATAGCTTGCTGCAAACTATTGTATTGAGTATAATTCAAGATATTTCCTGTTTCTGCCTTTAAAATTTTTTTACTGATGGTTATAAGTGCTTAGTATGAGTAAATGTAAGATTCGTGGGATTTAACAATGATTTGCATTGTTATATGGATTTTCTGTTGTTCTAATTTTCAACCAAATTTTGGCTCTTAAGTCAATGGTTTATTTCTGACTGATCTGCAAGAAGGAAGAACCACGGGTTTGTTAATAGTGTGTTGACTTTTCCTGTTCTGTCATCTCTGATTTGGTCTATCTTGGTCCTTTTAACCAGAAATGAGCCTTCTTATTCACCTGTTCAGCAACCAAAAAAACGTAGGAGGAAGGATGTGGAAAAATCTCAGGGTGAGGGTGGTGATGGTCATGTGCCAAATAAACATGTAAAAGTGGAGAAGAAGTCTGTGGCAAGGCCAGGATCATTGCTCGGAAAGAACGCTTCTGTCCCTTCTCAGAGCTTACCTGTCATAAGTGAAAATGAGCACATGAAATTTCAGAACCAAATGAATTCATCTAATACACATTCCAAAAAGAAATCTGCTGATCCTAGAACTGTACCAGGTCCATCTATGTCTTCAAAGGTTTCAAACGGTGATGCTTCTGCAATTTTAGGAGAACCAAATATTGAGAAGCAGCAGACAGGAGTTGTTCAGACTAAAAACACTAACAATAAACTGAAAGATGGCTCTGATGCTTCTGAGTCTTCTCACAAGCATCATGATAGAAACTCACATGTGCAGATTAAATCTCAGACTGCCAAGCCACTGTATAATACCAACGAGGCTGGGTCATCAACTCGGCGGGCAGAAAAAGAAGTTACTCATGAGTTGCCCGACCTTAATCTCCCTGAGGGAAAGTATTCCTCGCAAACAGTGGTAAGCACCTTCCTGGAATCCCTTCATGGACTGAAGACTTAGTATTTTAGACTTCTTTTCTAATTTTTATAATTTTCTATCAAATTTTCCTGCGTGCATTGTGTGATTCTTGTTTTGGTGATTGATTCCCAGGTTGCTCTCCTTGTTCCATAAGAATTTGTTCATGAATGGTTGTTGACTCAGTATCTGAACAATCTGATATATTTTAAAGTAGGATTTGTCTTTATTACACAGCAACTTCTGTCAAGGTGCAACTTGTTTTGTGTTACCTGTGAATAATTCTGAATCATTTGCTGCGATGTTAGTGGCTTTAAATGAGAACAATGTGCAGTCTGCTGATAATATTCGCCAAGAATTGAGATTGATTGATCTATTTAGTTTTGGATATGTGAAAAGAGAAATATTGTTAAAAATATGGAGGGGGAGAATAGAAACAAGAGAAGGAAAAGTTATCCTGTACAATGAAGAAACAAAGAAAATGCATGCACCTCATTTTTCTTCTTTATGTAACAGTACTTTCAAAATACCTTTACTATGCCTTTTGAAATTACCTTCAACCTTGTTGGTGACTGGGGCTGCATTTAGAATTTATTGATCTAAAATGAAAGCCCTCTGAATATGCAAAATATCATTGCTTAACGTAGGAGTCAAGTAGGCAGTTATTATTTATCAAGAATTCTATCAATACTTCCAACCACACTGAGGAACTTTCATCTCCAAAAGAAATTAACTTTAAGCTTTCTATAGGGTGAGGTCAGTAGATGTAGGTTTATTGTCTCACCTGGACCAAATTAGCATAAAAATCCTCCCATTTCTTGGTTGTAAGGTTCCAGATTATTGTTCACAGTTTTAGTTATTTTGGTTCTAAGGATTAGTTCTTAAAGTGGTTAAAAAAAAAAAAACCCTCAGAATTTGGCTATGGCATCCTCATTTATTCCAACAAAGTGGTAAATTTCAGAAAGCTAGTTGTTCTAGAAGTTTTTTGTTGCCTTTTTCTCTTCTCAAAGTTCTTCCACAATGTCATTGATTTAAAGTTGTAAATTTTTTTTTGCTTGTCCATCACATAATGGCCTTTACTTCCAAATTTTGATAAGATACTATTCTGGGGCAAGATTTTGCTATAATAGTTTTAGCATTGCTTCTTTGGATGTGATTGATTCATTATGATTTGCTTTTGTTTTCCTTACCTGTTGTTGTGTATTTAGGAAATAAAACAAATTTATGTGACCAATCTCGGATAGAGTACCGTCTGAAATGGTTTGGGCATCTGCAACGAAGACCCAAGAATACACATGTTAAGAGGACTGAGAACTTAAATATAAGAGATTAAGTAAAATATAGAGGTAGACCGTTGAAAACTTGGATGCAACTTATTCGTAAAAGCATGATAGTTATGGATTTAGTTGAAGAGATGGTCTTAGATGGGAATGAGTGGCATAGGAGAATTAACACAAATTAAATCAACACTCTTTTTTTAATTGAATTTGATTTTATTAATTTAATTTTTTGTTTTTTTTTTTTCGATATTTGTCTCTCAAATGACCGATTCCAAATTTTGTGATAGAAGACCTAGGTGGTTGTTGTAAACTCTGCTAGTTTGGGACATAAAGCTTAATTTAGTTTGACTTCATTTGGAATTTTTTAGAATCTTTTACTCCTTAATATTTAAATGCTAAGTCATATATTCATGTGCTCCACCAAATGGGCATTACTTAACCAGCTCAGTCATGTCAAACAATGGCATATCTTGGTTTTGTGCTTGTTACCGCATTTAACAGGAATTTGCTTGTTTATATACTTCTGGTTTCTGTTATTAATGTTAATTTGCTATCTGATTTTATTCAGAAAAGTCCAGTCTCGCACAGAAAGGAAGTTTCTACTGTTAGGCCTAAAGGTTTGATGCTTGAAAAGACTATTAGAGAGCTAGAGAAGATGGTTGTGGAGTGTAAGTTGACTTCTTTTTTTGTTTTGAGCTTGCTTGTTATGGTTTGTTCCTTAGTAAGTGTTGGGTTGTGTGTTCCAGTGAGACCAGCAAGCATGGAAGTCCAGGATGCTGACAATGCAGCTCAGGCAATCAAAAGGAGATTGCCTCTGGAAATAAAACTAAAGCTTGCTAAAGTTGCTAGAGTTGCAGTAAATCATATGAATCTTTGCAATTTATTTGTTGGTTTGAATTTTCAAAACATGATTTTGTATGCACTTTTGTGAAATTACTGAATTCTTATCATTTGCAGCATGCAGTTCATGGAAAAATACCCAAGGAATTAATCAATCGTCTTATGAGTATAGTTGGCCACCTTATACAACTTAGAACATTGAAGGTACCAGAAGATGGAACTAACATAGAATACTTGTTTGCTTTGTGATCAAGGTTTTTATTTTTAATACTTCAATTTTTTTACTTTCCTTTTTTTTGGGGGGGGAGGGGCACTCTTGTAAGTTTTTCTTTTATATTTTGTTGCCATTAATGCTATATGTCCTGTTTTTGTAAGAATTGGCAACACATTAGCTAAAGCAGAAAAGGTAAAGAAAACGAAAAAAGATGCCATTTTCATTAGGAGTACTGGTCTATAATCCACCAAAGATACGTATGGGTTGCTCATTTCAGGTTTTCAGTAATATGCTGGTACATATACAATTTTAATTCTTCATACCTTCAGTTAAGAAATTTTTGAAAAGCATTTGTTTGACACTGAGAGTCTGAATTAATTTCAAAAACTTTGTACAAAATCTATGTGAAATTCAGCTTTTTTACAATTTATTTCCCAATCCTTAAACAGAGAATAGTAGTCGGATGTTCTTTGTCCGTTATATTTTGTATAATATGTTCTTATCTTGAACTTGTTACTTCTGACCTTATTTCTCTTGATCTTGTTTACCAAATGGTAATGCTGTTTGAATCCTGCTAGTATTTCTTCGAGGTTTTTGTTGTACTGATAAGGCATATCCATGCTACAGAGAAATCTAAAAATCATGGTCACTACGAACTTGACTGCTAAACAAGAGAAAGATAACAAGTTTCGGCAGATAAAGCAGGAAGTTGTTGAGATGATTAAAACACGGGGTCCCTCATTAAAGTCCAAGGTTTGTTTTGGTCACTTTGTTTTACTAATCTTCTAACCTTCGATTCCTTTATGCTATTGGAAACCAAATGGACAGAGGATGCCTTTTCTGCCTCTTCTTTTTGCTTTTCTTTACTAAGCTTCTCTCTTGTAGGTAAGTTTCCTCTAGTAACTAATAATCCTTTACCATGGATGTGTGTCTGTCTTTTGTGTTTGTATTATATCACTTTTCACCACTATAGTTTGCTGAATATTTTGTCTCGCCAGTCTATTGACAGATTTTTACTTGAGAAATTATGTCCTAAAAGAATTTGCTTGTGCTGCAAAGAAGTAGCTCGTTTGAGGTGCCTTATGGCTCCACATTTTGATGCTATAAATGATATATATGTTTGTGTGTGTGTGTGTGTGTGTTGTGTGTGTGTGTTGTGTGTGTGTGTGTTGTGTGTGTGTGTGTGTGTGTGTGTGTGTGTGTGTGTGTGTGTGTGTGTGTGTGTGTGTGTGTTGTGTGTGTTGTGTGTGTGTGTGTGTGTGTGTGTGTGTGTTGTGTGTGTTGTGTGTTGTGTGTGTTGTGTGTGTGTGTGTGTGTGTGTGTGTGTGTGTGTGTGTGTGTGTGTGTGTGTGTTGTGTGTGTGTGTGATTTTTTGCATGCAACTCACTATTGCAATTGTTTGCAGTTTGTCTATCTTGCAATTTCTACCTTACTAATTCACCTTTAACCAATTTCTGTTTGTGCTTGTTTTATCTTTGCAGGCAAATGAGCAACAAATCGGATCTTCTGATGATTTCCAGGAATTTGCTTCTGAAGAAAAAGGAGCCATTAAAAGAAAATTCAGCATGGATGAGGCAATGGAGGATAAAATTTGTGATCTATATGACCTCTTTGTTGATGTACTAATACTAATCAAGCTTTTTGATAAGGCATGTTTCATTCAGTTAAAGACTATTCCACATCTCGAGGTTGCTAATTTATGTTTTGGATAACTTTAGGGTCTAGATGAAGATTCAGGCTCACAAATACGGAAGTTGTATGCAGAGGTAGTTTAAAATGCTGATTGATCTATATTTCATTTTCTAATTTCTGTGCCCTTCTCCTTATTGTGAATTCAGCCACTGCCTGTGACTCATTTTTGTGCTTTTTGAGTTTTGATGAAGCATGTCTGATATGTTTGTCAACTCTATATTTTCTGTATCTCAGCTTGCAGAATTATGGCCAGGTGGACTCATGGACAACCACCGCATTAAGCGAGCAATATGTAGAGCAAAGGATCGAAAGAGGACTGTGTTCAGTAGGGTACGCAATTTGATTTGTTGTGTATTCATAACCTTAGTTTCCTTTAGATTTTGCCCAGTGCTTTCAAATATTAATGCTTAAGCATTCGGGCATGCACTCTCCCTAGCATGCAAAATTTGTATGTCTGTCTTCAAAATACTTGTCTCATCTCCTGCAAAGTGACCTGGAATTTTCTGTCTTTAACTTTTGTTATACTATCTTTCTGATTCTGGTAACGATGACACAATTATTTTGTAGTTTTTGACTTATATTAAGTTACTTGTGGACACATGTAATGAGTTCTGTTTTGCTTTATTTTGTACACTGATTGCAAGAGATTAATAGGACCGAATGCAACATGTATCATAGGGGGAATACACCTCATGTTTTGAAGTCTGTTTGATGCTTGCTCCATCCTTTTTTAAATCTCATAGGAGTTTTAGTTAAAAGTTTTAACTTGGAGCCATTATGTTGCCTTTTGGTCTATTGATTGTGTCCCTTTTCTGTTCCAAATCTAAAATGCACAGGAACAGGAAAAAATTAAGAGAAAAAAGTTGACTTCAAAAACAGAAGAAACAGTTCGTGCGGAAGCTAATCCAGTTCCTCAGCCTAACAATATCCCGGAGAGAGTAATTTCTGATTCAGGAGCTCATGGTTTCCCTTCATCTAACAGGCCAATTTCCAACACAGCATCTGCAGGGGCACGAGTTCCCAGTTCTTCCTCGAATAGCCCTAGCTTGGATCGGCCAAAACAAGAGAAGGTCAAAGGAAGTTCAATAAACTCGGTGGAGGAGGTGAGGACCACAGATGGTGCAGTAATAAAGAAGAAGTTAAGGTTGAAGCCTGAAACTGAGCCAAGTGAAGTTCATACACGCCCTGAGAAATCATCCTCTCAACAAGGGGAGGATAGGCAGAAGTCCCATAAGCAGAATGCAACTGTGTCTCAAAAGCTCAGTCTCCAATCAGCCACTATTCCAAGCTCCGAGCAACTGAGCTGACGGAAAAATAATCAGAACCATTTACTGAACACAGAGGAGAGGAAATGTTTGCCGTCAACTTGGATTTCTGTCGCAGTCTCATTTATCTTGACAGATTGATTCTGCATTTAGCTTCTTTTTGTAATTAGAAGTTAGCCAAAATTGTTAATTGTAAATTAGTATTTTGTTGGCGGAACATAAAAATCTCAGGATGGTGTAACAGTATACGTAGTATGCTTACGGAATTGCTTTAAACAGGAGATATCCAACAGTGTACTGTTCATCCTGTGGCCCAAGTTAGTCTTTTGCTGAGAAAGTAATATTGATTCTGCTCCTTAGGTGTCATGGCATGATGCATTTATCAATAAAGCACGCGCATGTGATTAGGCTTTTTTCTAATGTATTCTTATTAGCATGTTCTTGTTTTAAGTCGTCATGCGAGGAGGATATGCAACAAGGTTCATAGCTTTGGAGCTTAAATTAATTCACAAATATGCATTTTATTTATAAGAATAATGAAAATTTGAAAATTGATGAAACTACTTAAAATTCTTTTTACTATTTATTAATCGTAGATGTGTTTATTATATCTTAATAATAAATTTTTAATAATTTAATTTCTCATGACCTAACCCAAAAAAATATAAACAAATAAATAAATCATCATTTCATCATTGGAAATTTTTTAACCACATCAGAAATTAAGAAAAATCGTTTCTGAAAGGCACCGAAAAAATAGTTTAGGTTGATGAGAAACCAATTGGTCGCACCCGACGTCCTTTTAACCGGGGAAAAACGTAAAATAATAAATAAATAAATAAATGCACCGGTTATAGAAACGGTGCGTTTATAGCGACACCTCTCATCCTCTCTCTCTCTTTCTCTCTTCCCGCTTCAATTTTCGGCTTAACCAAACAAAATTTCCGGGCGCAGGATCCCCCCTTCTAAATCTCTTTCGGTCTCTTTCCCTCTCTCTGGCTCTTTTGGGAAGATGATGATGATGTCGAAATCGTTTAAAGGAGCGAACGTGTTCATGTCGAGGAACTTGGTCCCGCCGGAAGTCTTCGACTCGCTTCACGACGCTCTGAAGCAGAATGGAGCCCAAGTGTATCTCTGCTGCGATCCTTCCCGTTCTGGTCCCGACGATTTTCACGTCATCTCCTCCCCCGAACACGTAACTAACTTCTTCGTTCTTATTCTTCTCCTTGCCTTTTGAAATTTCTCTTCCCCTTTTTTCTCATTCCAATTCTTAATTTTTTGCAGGATAGATTCGAACACCTTAGGGCTAAGGGTTGTCACTTACTTGGTAGGCTTTTTCACGCCATTTCCCATAACTTTAGACTTCAGGTTACATTAACGTTCAAATTATAGCGTTTTTGGTTCTCATACTATGTCGAGTAAATTTAGGGTTGTCACTTACTGGGGTGGACTGTTTTTAGCATATAGAATCGATTTTGGTTGCTTATGCCACAAAAAATGCACAAATTAAACCTTGATTAGAACACATATAAACATGGTCAGTGTAAGATCTAATTTAGAATTATAATGTGGTGCTATCTTGCCTTTTCTATGTAAATATTGTGGTGATCGTGGTTGCATTCATGATGTCATCGTATAGTTGTCTCACCCACTTAAAGAGTTGGATAAATTTTCACATAGTTTTCAAACTCGAACCACTAATGGAGAGGGATGTTAATTTTGACTTGCTATCTGGATAATTGGGCAGGTCCACAATGTGTGCTTACCTGTGCAAAAGAAAATAGACCGTTGCCTAAAAATGATTTCACTTGTTGCCTTGCTATGGATGGTGTCAAGGTGCTTGCATCTGGATTTGAAATGGATGAAAAGGTTTGTCTCTGTGTCTCAATATCTAGAAATTGTTATGACCTTTCTTTTCCACTATTACTGTTCATCAGATTAGTAAGTCTAAGTGGTTTTTTTGATTATCCTCATATCTTCATGGAACCTTTAGCAAACAACGATTTTGTTTGTGCAATGATAGTACCCGCAGTTACAATCACACCAGTCTCAATTCCTTGTTATCAATGGACGTGTCTATGCCAAATTTATTGCAGGTCAAGATTGGAAAGATGGTGGTGGCAATGGGAGGAATACTTAGTACAAAAGCTACCATGGATGTTAACTTTGTTATAGCAAAAAATGTTTTGGCTGCTAAGTACAAGGTTAAACATTATGCTTAAATCTATTTCAATTATGCTTCCATTTATTTTTAGTCTTTATATAGCATTGTGCATACATCATTATGCCTTTTTTTTTCCATGTGAAGCCCCTGTATTTTCTAACTACTAGGTTATCATTCTCATTCTTATCCTTTTTCAAACCCCTCCTCCCTGCTACAGTCAGAGTAAAAATATTCATTTTATTATACTCTTTTGTGCAGTGGGCAATAAATTATCTCAAAAAGCCAGTTTTAACTATGGATTGGTTGTATCAGTGCTGGAAAGAGCATCGAGTTGTTCCTCAGGAGACATTTAGGATTCCTCCTTTTTCTGGTTTAACAATATGTGTTACAAGAATTCGTGCAGGTTATCTTGTTAATTATTACTATTAACAAAGATACCACCTGTTTCTGTTGTTTTAATTAATGATTTTAGATGTTCATTGCAAGGCTAAACTGATTCTTGATCTTAGATGAACGGAAGGAGATGGAAAAGCTTATACTGCAAAATGGTGGAAAATATTCCGCTGAACTGACTAGGATGTGCACACATTTGATTTCTGATATATCCTTTGCTTCCTTTTATTCAACAGAAAGATAAAGTTAATTATTGCTAATATTTTTTCATCTATCTTACATCATGGAGTATTTGATTACTTTAGAGATACATGTCTGTGTCTGACATGGTTTGGCCCTTGGACCTCGAAGTTATCTTGACAGGATTATTTTACACATTCGATATGTTTCACATCCTTTCACTTTTTGAGCAGAAAGAGCTGCTTCTATGTCTGCATCTTTTCCTAATAGACCCATACCCTGGCAGTGCATTTCTTTATCTGACAATGTGGCCTTCAAACCCCAAAATTTCTGGACAATTATTATTCTATTATTATTTTTACCACTTGTAATTTTGTTCAAGTTTTCATCTGCTATCTTTTGATTCAAGGAGTTTAAATAAATAATAAGTTCAGGAAAGCATCCTTGACTGGCCCTAAGCTCCCGAAGGTGACAAATACAAGGTTGCTAAGAGATGGGGGCACATTCATATCATTACTCGAAAATGGTTTGATCGGTCTATTGCTATGAGAGGTAAAAATGTCTCGACATCTCTGACCTTCACCTTCATATCTGTGTTTTTTTCTCTTTCTGCAATAAATTCAATATGACATCTAACTTTTAATTTACTCTTTTCTGATGAATAGCATGTCTCAATGAGGAGTCGTATCCTGTTCAGGGTGGTTCTGGATCTGTAAAAGGGTCTTTGGCAGCAAAACCTAGTCATGAGAAGGGTCTTGAAAATTCACAATCTGTGCCATCAACGGCCGCAGACTCGAATTTGCAATCTGTAACTTGTTCTGGTTTCACAGGTTCAGACTTGGAAGCTACTCTCTCGCAGAACTTTTCTTCCACATATTTTGACAATCCTGTCTTTATAGAAAGGGATGAAAGTGGAGGGGCTCAGTTGCAGCCTAAGAGTGAAACCAATCTTGATGGTTGTGTTGCTGATGATTCTCAAAATGAGGATAATGATCTGTACTTAGTAGATTGCAAAATATCTATTGTTGGTTTTGAAGCCTCTGAAATGCGTAAACTGGTTAGTATGGTGCGTAGTGGTGGTGGGTCCCGATGCGTGTCATTTGACGATAAGTTGACTCACATAATTGTTGGAAATCCTTCAGAGAGGTCAGTTGCTCCTGAGTTTGTTCAATTTTAAAGTAAACGCAATCTTGATATCCTCCTTTAATGTGAATATAAAAAAGAAATTTTCTTTTAGATGATTTTAATGCATGAGAAACACAAAATGAAACAACTTCAAGACTTATTGTAACAACCTGATGTCATACATTTGGTGGGATAATAACTCCAGAATGTGGAGCTTGCACTATAAGCTGAATCCTCAAAACTTAGATATTTCTTTATTTTCATAAAGTGGGTAGTTTGTCAATTGAGTCCTATAGCTCAACTAATTGAGGGTGGTGGTACTAGATATTCTCCATGTCGCGTGTTATCTGTTCTTGTATTTGCTTAGTTATAGTGACCATACCAACTATTATACGAAAATATCTTTTCCTTCAGTAAGTAAATTAAGTACATGAAGGGGGTTATAACTGGTCAGTATTTATGCAGTCATAAACAGTAGGAGCTAGGAGTGAAGACCACCGACATGATAAGTGCTCCCAGGATCTTTGATCTAGCCTGAAGATTACTATGTCCAAGTGTGCCATTTTGGTTATATATATGTGTGCATATTTAGGTGATATGGCATCTCTTGCGGGTTGTGAGAAGAAGGATTGACTGAAGGAAGCTGCATGGGTGAAGGGGCTCTCCTTTCTTCTGGTGGTTTTTTCTTTTATCCAGGCTAGTCTTCCGAATGCCCTTGTTTGAGATTGCACTACAATTCTAGGGAGATAAGAGAGGTCAACACCATTGAAGAATGAGTCTTTCTTATGTTCTGTCTACCACATGCTACTTGTTCTTTAATACCCTCAGGGCATGAGCTTCCATAATGTCTCTCGTGTACTCACTATTTATGCCTTATAGATTCCTTTAATACATTATATCAATGAATGACTTCTTAAAAAAATATTTAGATTTACTTTTCCCAAGTCTGAAGGATGTGGGTTGTTTTATGTTCCTGATGCTGCTAGTGGAAGAGTTGTAGATAGTTTGTCATTGTGTTCATAGATGTTGGATCACAGTATTGCTGGTGTCCACCATAAATCAAATAATTTGTTTGTTTTAATAAGTAGAGTAGAAAGAAGAAATAATCTTGCTTCTTTTTTATTATCATTTTAATTTTTCAACTTTACAGTGAAAAGAAGGAGATAAGGGCCCTTGCTGCATTGGGCGTCATACATGTGGTTATTAAGTCCTGGCTTGAAGAGTGTGATCACCAGAGGAAGGAGATCCCTGTAGTCCAGAGGCACATTGCTTATGATCTACTGCTTCCAAAAGGTGTTTAAGCATAACGACCATGAATTGCTTGTTTTGGACTTTGACTTTTGGATATAGATGTTAGACTTGTTTGAGAATGTTCTTGTTGCATTATGTGTTTTGTAAGGAATTGGTTGCTCCATTTAACATCACTGTCATGCCTGGACCTTGATAGTTTATAATAGGAGTGCCTTAAATGTGTGAAATCATGAATGGTGATTAAGAGCCCTGGAGAAAACTGAAGCCAGGATCTTTTTGCATTAATACAATGTAAAGGCACAAGTGCAGTAAGAGCTTAAGTTGATGAACATCAAATTCATTGTTTTGTATGTAGCACTGTCTTTTCTAGTTTCTTTCCTAATTTTTCAGTTGTAATTGCTGGCTTATTGTTCTTTTGATTTGAAAAATGCTAACTAACGTGTATGCTTTATTATAGATTCCATATGCTCCAATAAAGGAGCAGTGAGCAGCATGCCTGGTATGAAACAAGGGAAAAGCTACACGCATCAGTCTGATACGGTATCTGATCTCCTACAGAAGAGTACAGATTTTGGATCAGGGATATCATTCGATAAAAACAAAGAAGCAAAACTTGAAATCAGCAGGAACGGAAGTTGCTCTTCAGGAGGTACAGGAAGGCCATCGCAGTCAAACTTATCTTCTGATGTTAATGACAACTATAAGAGGCAGCAGCAGAAGATAGAATGCAACACCAACATTCAGAGTATGCAGAATAAAAAGTCAGCCAGTGTTTTCAGGGGAAAGACATTTTGCTTTTCAATTTCCTTTCCTGAAGATAGGGTAAGCTTCTGTTAGTGAAAGACTCTTATTATCTATTTCATTATTAGTGTTTTGAGTTGTGCTATTTGATCTCAATTGTCTTACCGGAATTCTTATCAAAATTAAGAAATATGTCATAAAAGTTCTGTTTTTGATGCAGTAAATGGTTAATATCTGTTTAGATTTTCATGATTGGAAGTTTTTATAGATCTTCTTTGGCACATTGAAATTATGTGCATAGCTTGGTGAAGGTGTGCAGCATTTGATATACTCATGAGGCTGTTTATTTGCGCTGTCCCGTGCATAGGCTGATTTAACATTTAAATTTTCATGATATTTATAGATCATAAGGCCAGTTATTTGAAGGACCACATATGGAGCCAAAGTGGAGTTACACGTGATTCTTGATCATCATTCATTTTGGATGGTGTACAATGTTGCACAGTCAATTTAGTTGTAAAGACACTTATAGAAATAACCAAGTTTCTGTTGTGTTTGACGGTTCTTAGATACAACAGAATATCACACTTTATAACTTATAATAGTGTATAATTTTTATAACTTTGCCATTTCACCATATTTTTGTCATTTGGGTCCAATGTCCTGTTCGTGCCTACGCTGCGTAGCGTGGTATCACTGTTCAGCATTGCTAGGCTATTACTTAATTGCTCCTTTCTTGATGATGATGAGTTTACTGCATTGTGTGCTCAGATTAACACTGCCATATCTATGCAGGTATATATCTAGTTCATGTAAGCAAAAATAAAGGCAGAAACTGCTTGTGATTTTCGTTATACAAGGAAGCCCATGTTTAATTGCTTGCTTCTGCTCCTCCCTTCTCTCACTTTCAACAAAGTTTGAACAGAAAAAGAAAAGTATAAGGGAGGCTGGGATTAATGAGTCTTAGTGCATTTAACCCTTTTACAATTGAGTGACTAGTGGCTGATGCCAGTAATCAATTTTATGCATTTTAGTATGTCTGTCTGAGACTCTTCTAAAGTTTTGCTGAAAACATTTGCCTTGAACATTTTGCACCAAGGAGACGTGTGCAGCTGTATGCATGACTCATATCTGTATACATGGATTGTGCATGGATAAGGATAAAAAATCTCAACATCGGTTAGAGGAAGTTTAGAAATTTAAAAAAGGGAGGCAAGTACTTCATGGATAAGGTAATAAAGAATCTGAATAATCAGGAATCTATTTAGCAACCATTTATCCTAGATCCTCAGATGCAGATTAGCTTGGCAGAGGTTTGCAAACCATTAGAGCAGTGCTTGGCTTAATGGTTCATGGATATTTGGGTTGTTGAATATTAATCCTAGTTAGGTTATACCATTCAAAGCCTTGAAAGAATTCACTGAATAGTGGTTTTGCATGCAACACGCTTTTTAGTTTTCATCTAGATTTGGGTTTCTTTTAACTCCTTATTAAGTTTTTACATTGTTATTTATATTTGTTTATTGTCTCTTTTTTTTTTTTTTATTTGTTTTGGATTGATAAGCAAAAAAAGTAATATGTATCTCATAAGATGTGGAAACCAATCATTTTACATGGTTTTCTTGTATTGCCTTATCCGTTCTGTTCAGCTAATAGTCTTAATTGGAACGATGCTGAAAGTCATCGTTTTTGTGTTTGAATTCTCGTACGTGAGTTGTAGTGCCTGCATTTATGTTAGATATTCTTAATTCTATTGCACTTGAATCTTGTTTAAAAAAAAATGCTGAGCTAATAGCTTTGTCTTTCTCCCCTTGCCCCTCTCTCTCTCCTGGCAGAAAGCTGAAATTGTTCAATGGGTGAATGAAGGTGGAGGAGCAGTGGTGGATGATCATGAGAAACAGAATGTACGCTTTATCATTGAATGCCATGGTGTAGTCTCTAAGTCTGCTGATAGCTGTGAAGCAACCAAAGTATCCAGTCATTGGATCCGATCTTGTCTAGAGGTGTTTTGTCTGTCTTCTTGTTTTTCATTTTTGTTTCCTCCCCCGTGTTTTATTCAATTTCTACTACTTTGGTTTGAGATGTTGCTATATAAACCAATATTCTGATAGTGTTGGACTATTTTGAAGGATGGATGCTTGTTGGATGTTAAGAGTCACATTCTATATACACCACTATCCTGCCAGATTCCTTTTCCTGGGTTTGGAAGCTTCAGGTTCTGTGTCTCACAGTATGAAGAGAAAGATAGGCTGTTATTAAGAAATCTGTGCTTTGTTCTTGGTGCTAAATTCGTTGAGAAGCTAACAAAAAAAGTTACTCATTTATTGTGCAAGTTTGCCAATGGCCCCAAGTATGAGGCTGCTTGTAAATGGGGGATACAGCCTGTTACATCGGAGTGGCTATATGAATGTGTCAAGCAGGTAAATTAACATCTCTCTCTCTCTCTCTCTCAGAGCATGTGAGTGCAACCCAACACTCTACAAATATGAGCTGATTCAAATGCCAAGTCATTATTCATCATTTTTTTGCTGTCATCTTATGACTATTTCTCCCAGGATAAAGTTGTTCCACCAAGTCCATTTTATCCAAAAGAGGTCACTTCTGCTGATCGAGAGGCTGGGATGTGCACAATGAGCCAATATCCTACACAAGCTGTTAGGATGATATCTGGAGACACTCAATCCCAGTTTCAGAGTCAATCTCAAGATCGGAAAAGCATACCATCTCCATTTATTTTTGGCAAAAGTGAATCTTTGGCGCAAGAATCAAAATGTTTAAGTAATTGTTCTAAAAGGGCAAGGCTCATTAAAGATGATAGCCAAGAAGTTTTGCTTCCTACAGGAGAAAATAAAACAAATTCTGTCTCCTTGATGCATAGCAATGAGAAAAGCATATCAGAAGCAGCTGCAGAGGTTTTTCATGTTGTTCCTGATGTTGCCGCTGCGATAGAGGATTTGTTAGAGCAAACTAGTAAGGTAACTTTGTAGTTTCTCTAAGTTGGTTGATACATTTGTCTGCTTTGGTCATTGACTCATTGGCATTTGATTTCTTTCAAAAGATTCATGATATGAAAACATTAGAGACAGCTGAAGGCGACAAGACTGTATCCTTTACCCTTTTTCTCTAGATCTGTGTTTTACCATATTATATACCTTTTGTATTTCCATCAGTGTTAACCCTTGATGTTAGCACAGTTCTTCTCATCCGATTGTTCAATCCTTCGTCAAGATCATAATGATGCTCAATCTGCCTTCAGTATATCTAAGCACTGGATAGACAGGTACCCTCTCTCTCTCATTTTCTTTGGTGGAACTTTGGTGCTACATATTGATCCCCTCTTTCTTGGATCTGTCTCTGTGCATGATATACATTTGTCCATGAGAACACTTGTTTGCTTTTGCAATTTATTGTCCTTCATTATTGGCTACATTTCTAGAGCATCTTCTGCTTTATTAACGATGACATGGTTTGTATTTAAGGCATAATCACATCCTTCATGATTTTGTCATGAAGGCAGGTTGCGGTAGGATGCAATAGCCTATTTCCTACCCTAGAGTTCCTTTAGGAGGTAATCCTTGAGCCATTTCCATTTTGGATCCTGTTGTTAGAATTACAAAGAGTTGATACTTGGAATGGCTTTTATTTATTATTATTTTTTTTGGGTTATCGGGATGCATTAATCTCATATGTTAATGTCTTACTAGTATCTCTATATTTTTTGTCCCTGTTCTGTATTCCTGACTGATCACATTGAAAGGATCATGAGTACCTTGTGAGTTGGGAAATTTAATAAACCATAATTTCAGGGAGGGTAACTTCTTGGTATATGGTCCTCAGAAGCATTCTTTCAGCGGGGAAGTGGTTTTTCTATTTTCATTAAAAACTACGTCCTTGTGGCATAAAGTGATTACGAACGTCCTTGTGGCATAAAGTGATTACGAGCAAGTATGAGCTTTATTATAGATTTTCTTTCTTTCTTTCTTTCTTACAGTTTGGTGAGTGAGTGAACCTGTAGCTTAATCATAAAGTTCCTTGGATCTTGAGGGCCTCAGGTTTAATTCTTGTCAGTGGCCAAGGCTGTGAGGTATCCACCTGTTTGGTGGGATGCTTTAAGCACGGGTGATTTTTTTTTTCCTTATTTTAATTCTAAATCCTCTCTGGACCACTTATTACACTGCTTTACCCCTTATTCATCTTATTCGAATATCGAAATTCCATTAAAGATACAGGCTTTTGTTTGCACAATGGTTCTTAAAGGAATTAACCTGAATGAATTGTTCTAGACATGACGACCAGGTAATAGCTAGTCATTGGTTGTGTCATCATGTTGATGAACTTTCACCCTTTTTTCATACATTGCCAGGAATTTTGGAATTTGTCAAATATTTGGAGAATTTTGTGTTGCGCAAGGAATTTTAAGGATATCTTGCTCGTCAACTTTAATGGTTCTGCAAAACTTTGCACCAGCAATGCCCTGTTCTCAACCTCGATATACGGTGTTGCAAAGTAGTTGGCCTATTTGAACTTTTTACTTTACCATTTGCTCATTTGACGTAGGCTTGTGTTTGTATACTTGCACTGGATTTTGAACCCAAGATAGGTTTCTCAATCAGGCTAGCTAAAGTTTTGACAATAGGAAGTCTGGGTTGTTATGCTTTTTGTTGAATTCGGTTCTCAATCTCATACGTTCAAATGGGCTGTCGGTAACAGTTCATAGCACTAGATCAAACATGAGGCAACCTCCGAAAGATACTTCATAGCCCTTTTGTACTGCTTTCCTCATTCTGTCCACTGAGATATTTGTCTTGTGTTCTCTTCAGGACTCGGAAGAAAAGTGAATCTGGAATTCCTTCTGCTGATGCAAGTTCAGGCATGTATGATGGTTTCAGTGAGACACAAACAGATTCCCAGGTCTCTGATCTATCTGACTTCTTGCCAATGCATACGTTGTTGCTATGTTGGAAATTTCAAATGTTTAAGCACATCATGAGCCACCAAAAAAAAAAATATATATATATTCTGTTGACTTCTTTGTGCTCTTTGTTTCAAATGTAGGTTGTTGGTTATGAAGAAGACTTGTCTGGTAGACAGATGATTATAGATAGAGTTCGAACTCGAAGTAGCATGACATGAAATAGTAGGAAAAGGCTCCTAATATGAAAAGAGCAGTGAAAGGCAAGTGATGAGAACATTAGTTACAGTGTATTGAATCCGGAGAGGCCAAGATAGATCTGGGTAAATATAGCATAGCTGTCCAACTTAGTAATTTAAAGAACCCCTCCCCCAAGCGTTGATACTGCATGAGTTTGTCCTCAGCTAATGCCAGGTAATCCTTTTGTTTCGCATTTGTTTGGGGCCATGCCAATAGATGGTGTCCAATCTGGCATGCCAAAACATTTCATTCAGTGATTATCATATGATGGCCATGGAGAGTGGCACTGCTCAAGTTGGAGGCATGTTTTTGATATGAGCCCTAATATAGGATCTAGTCGATGGATACCCTGGGACTTCCTCCTACCCTTGCTCGAGTTTTTCCCTTTCTTGGACCCTATTGTGTGTGAAAGCAACTTCTTGTAAAAATGAGGTAAATAAAAGTATTTTTCTGGGGTTGAAATTGTTCTTATACGAAGTTAACTGTTCGTGTCAACAGTCTAAATCAACTCGTACCCCTTCCAATCTTTGGATTTGTGAATTACTTATATCAGATGATAAAAACTCTTATATTTGCATGCTATAGCTCATCTTTATACAAAGAAAAAAGAAAGGGTAGTTGAAAGTCATATTGGCAGTTGTCTAAATTTGATTTCAAAAACATTTGAATATCATCTAAAACCCTTTCAATAGATGTATTTGGAGGATCTTTGGGTATACAAACACAGGCACAAAACGTGCCCACAAGCAAAAGTTTTGTTTTGTGTGTGTGTGTGTTTTTTTTCTTTTTTTTCCTGGTATACTTGAATTTGGTGAGAGAACAGTGACCCCATGAACTTGTACAGGATGAGGACGTTACCTCCTGGTGGAGTCCTTGAATTTAAATGCTTTATTATGCGTAGTTGGGAAAATTTAGATTAGATTGAATTGAAATTAAGTGAAATAAAAATTATTAATACGAAATATCATTCTTATAATGATAATTTTGGTCCCTTTTATGAAATTTTATATTTGTGACAAAATTTTTATTTCTATAAAAAAAATATTACAAATAAAATAAATAAGATATGTATTTTTTTACCAACCAACATAGAGATGAATAAAAATTTAATTTAATTTGGTGATAACCTTCTAGCTTTTATGGAGATGGTATGAAATGAATGTGACAAATCATCGCTCCAACTACTAAACCAATGTCTCAAAGACAAATGTTCATATCTTTATGAGAATAATCCAGTAACAATAGTTTTTCTCTTTTAATTATATAATACGAAATTTGATTCTTATTATAATAATAATAAAAAAAACAGATGTCCGTAGTTTTCGGCTTCAAATATGTATTCATCGGCCAGCTTTGAGGTAGGTTAGAATGAAGCTTTTTGGACCAATGAAAATAATGTAAATTATTACTGGGAGTTTTCCTCTGAACTCGTTATTGCTTTGCACTGGGATCGACAAGAAATTCTTTCCAAATTTTGGCTCGAAATCATATTTTTTTAGGTTTTATTTTTTTAATTAGGAAACATAAAATGACATTCGTACAAAAAACATGAATTTGTGCTCAAATGTCTATGAATGAAAACATCCATTTGTATTAAAAGAATACATAAAACAGTTTAAAATTATTTTTAATAATTCAATTATAATTTTTAGTGTTAAAAAAAGTATCTTTCCGCATACCATTTAGGTGAGTGATATTAAAATTTCTTATGCTCGTCTTGGTTTGAGGTTCAAACCCCCCACCTCACCCTTACCTTTCTCTTGCAAAGTGGCCTTGTTTTTTTTTTTTTTTTTTTTTTTTTTATAAATTAAAAAAAAAAAGGCTCTTGCCCTATCACATCTATTACTAATTTTAGGATGTGGGTTCGGCTTTTGTAAGGCGTGGCATACTCCATTTCCGAGGTTGAAATGAGGTTAATTGAGTTACTCTGTTTTCTTATTGTTAAAGGCCAAAAAAAAAAAAAATGGTCAAATGTCAAAAAAAAAAAAAGAAATAAAATAAAGGAAAACGGAAAAAGAGGAAAATAAATTCTGAGGCGGAGCACAATTTTAACCTGGGGGATAAGTTAACTAAACGTCACATCAGAAAGAGTAGAAGTTCATCACAACACCCAGATCAAGCGAGAGATAGTGATTACAGGAGAAGCGAAATCCACAATCCGCCGATATTATCCACAATCTATCACTCTCTCTCTCTCTCATTTCTTCCAACTGGACATATTTTAGCTCTAGAGAGAGAGAGAGGAGAGAGAATATTTAAACGCACCAGCACCACATTCTTGCGGCTTTCAGTTTCCGTTTGGTGGTATAATAGCATGTTGCAATAACATTGGCCAATTTGTCGTCGTCGTCGTCAGCATGAATCACTCTGTGGCAACAGCAACTACAACCCCTGTTTGCTCTATAGGGTCTCGCCAATTCAGTGGAGGGAACTGCGACTCTAATAAGCTATTTCGTTTGCGGTTTGTTTTGCAAAGAAAGGGTCGCTCGAAAAGACCCTTGAGGTTTGTTGTCAGTGCCGAATTATCGAGACCCTTTTCGCCGGACTTCGGTTTAGATACTCAGGTGATCTCAGTTTTTGCGTTTATTTTCTACAAAATTGTTTTTCTGCGATTGAAGTTTTTGTGTTTGATTGTTTGGTGCTGAGAACTAGTTAACTGTTGATTAGAAAGTTTATGTTATGTGATCATGGGTTAGAGTGTTTTTTTTTTTGGGGGGGGGGGACATACTTTCTTCACAGTTAGCAATTCAAATGTATCCTTGATTTGTACAAGTTTTCCAAGTCAGATTCTATAGAAATCCATATCGGGGTTGCTGAAGTGCACAAACTCATCAATATTGTAAATATTGCAATAACTTTCCCCTTTTTATGGGATTCTGTTTCTCAGCCTTAATTCAATACAATTAAGCTATTGTTCTCATATATTATTAGAAATACTTTTTTTTTTTTTTTTAATTCCCTTTTTAGCTATTTCTTTCTGGGTGACTTAGATGTAGCTGATTTTCAGGTTCTCCCTTCATTGTTATATCGTGGGCACCCTTTCATGGTCTCTTTGTCCTGCATTTTTTAGCCCACTGTATAACCCACCCCCCAAAATTAAGAGAGAGAGAGAGAGAGAATGAAAAACAATAATGGAGAAGTCATCATTGTTGACAGAATCTACTTATTTAAGTATTAGTAGACATAACTGCATTCAGCAGGCTAGATGTCACCCTTAGTTCTTTCAGGTTATATGCTATGGCCATGCTATAGCGCATGTCTCTGTCTTATGCGTTCAACTTGGCCACCTTCTTTGTTTTCTGAGATACTACAATCTTTTCCCTTTCTTGTTGGAAACAATATTCATGAATGTGTACACTCCCAATGTATGTGTTTCACATTATTATCCATATAATACTTTCTTACAGCTATTTTTGGTTAATGGAAGAATGTGGATATATGTGAAAGAGAGCTATTTCATGGACTGATGAGTGTCACTTTTGTTTTTGTCTAATCCAAAGACCTTCCAGGACCATGATCGTCAACAGTTGCCTTGGGTTGGTCCAGTTCCGGGGGATATTGCAGAGGTTGAAGCTTATTGCAGAATCTTTAGAGCTGCTGAAAGACTTCACATCGCCTTAATGGACACCTTATGCAATCCTCTGACAGGAGAATGCAGTGTTTCATACGAGTTCACAATGGAAGAGAAGCCATTATGGGAAGATAAAATAGTTTCTGTTTTAGGTTGCATTTTATCTCTTTTAAACAAAGGAAAAGAAGATGTTCTTTCCGGACGATCTTCTATGAATACCTTCCGAACGACTAGTGTAAATGTAATAGAGGATAAGCTTCCCCCACTTGCTGCATTTAGGAGTGAGATGAAGAGATGTTGTGAGAGCTTACATATTGCTCTTGAAAACTTCTTGACACCAGATGATGATAGAAGCTTGGATGTATGGAGAAAATTACAGAGGTTGAAGAATGTTTGTTACGATTCTGGCTTTCCTCGTCCAGATGGCTATCCCTGTCACTCACTCTTAGCAAACTGGAAACCTGTCTATATGTCCACTTCAAGAGAAGACTTAGCAGATAAAGATTCTGATGTCGCCTTCTGGAAGGGTGGCCAGGTATCTGAGGAAGGTCTGAAATGGTTACTGCAAAAAGGATTTAAAACTATTTTAGATCTTAGAGCGGAGAGTGTTAAGGACAACCTTTATCAAGCAGCACTTGATGATGCTATTTTATCTGGGAAGGTTGAACTATTACAACTACCAGTTGAAGTTGGAACTGCACCTTCAATGGAGCAGGTTGAAAAGTTTGCATGTTTGGTTTCTAATATCAGCAGGAAACCTATCTATCTCCATAGTAAGGAGGGAGTGTGGAGAACTTCGGCAATGGTCTCGAGGTGGAGGCAATACATGAGTCGCTCTGCATTGCAGGTAATACCAAATAATGTTATTGGGCCTGTCAAATATTTAACACAAGATACAAAAGGAGCATCCGAGTTGGATTCCTCTTCAGATAATAAAAATGATTCCAGTTTGGAAAGCGGATGGGATTCATTGACTGAGAAGTTTAGTACAGCTCATAGTGCCAATGGTTCCCCTCACAACCCAGGATCTATAGCCTCTGAAATCAGTAATAAGAAAATGAATGGTGTATTTAATGGCATTGTTTCTCCCAAAGATGCAACATCATTGGAAACAGCAGGTGGTGCAGAAGAGGTGCTATTTAATTTCAATGTAGCTATCAACCCACTCAAAGCTCAGCTTCCTCCCTCTGATGTTTTCTCCAAAAAAGAGATGTCTCAATTTATGAAAAGTAAATCCATCTCACCATCCTCTTATTTGAACCATCAGTGGAAAAAGTCGAAGGTTCTACCTGTCTCAAGAGAGACATATATAAAAACAGGGCCTGAAGGCAGAAATTATAGTAATGGGCTTGCATCATGGCCTGCGGAAGACAAAATCTCAAGAGGAAAACTTGATCAGATATCTCCAGACCCAAAAAAATTAGCCACTACCAATGGTAAAGCAGCATCTGGTGGTCGTCTTGCTTCATCTGGCCATGTTGTTAATGGTAAAAAACAGACTCTGATAAAGAATAATAAATCTTCTACTGTGGGTCATAAGTCTGATGAAAGTTTTGGGGTAGATCTTCTTAGCAGTGTACAAACTCATGTGGCTCCAGATGATGATGATTTGGCGCTTATTGAGGGAAACATGTGTGCTTCTACAACTGGTGTTGTAAGAGTCCAGTCAAGGAAGAAAGCAGAGATGTTCTTAGTTAGAACAGATGGGTTTTCTTGTAACAGGGAAAAGGTAACGGAGGCATCCTTGGCCTTCACTCATCCTAGTACCCAGCAGCAAATGCTTATGTGGAAATCTACTCCAAAGACTGTCTTACTGCTTAAGAAGCTGGGGCCAGTCCTTATGGAAGAAGCTAAGGAGGTAATATGCTAATATTTTCTTGTTTCATTTCCAGCAGAGTTCCAGACCTGACTAACTCAACAAAATCTTGCATCTTAAACCTTTGTCAGTAATCTCCTGTTCTTAATGGCTCAATAATTTTGTGCTGCTTGCCAAGACTTGGTTAATTTGAACTTATTACTTATATCTTTATCTTGTTGCCGGGCTGTTTTGCACCAAAATGATGCCAGCAGTTACGTGCAGGCAGTGTGGTTTCTGATGAATTTATCCTGATGAGTTATGACCAAGTATTTGGACAGTTTCCTCTTAATACTGATAGTCTGTGCTGCCGGTAATTTTGTAGTGATATCATGTGTATCTATTAAGTAATTGCTCTATCCTTATAGTTTTCCCTTTGTTTAATGGCAATGTGTATCTGTTGAAATGGAAGGGAAGTGCTCTGACATCTTGAACTCCCACAACTAATTGATGATATAGTCATGTCTTGTGCCTATGGGAATGCCTATGGGAAAGTTTACCAGACATTCTAACCTTTAGATCACCCTCCTAAACATGCTGGGCACCAAAAATTGCACTTTGTAGATATTTTGTGGTCTACCATATTGTCCTTTTAGAGACATAAGCTGGCACATGGTATATCATCCTCTAATAGGATTTAACCTTGTGTGATATGCTTCTTAAACCAGACAAAATCACGTTGTTGACTAGATCTGGATTTCTTAAAATTCTGTATGCATATATGCTTGGGTGCTGATTTAATTTACATATATTGTCTCATGAGAAAACTGCAAGTTGTGCAATTTGGGTTGCAGTTCAGGTCCTGTTGGAGCAATTAAATTCTCACATTTTGCATCAAGTAATTTTGTGTTAAAAATCATTATTGCTGATTTTCCATTAGTTAGTAATAATATAATTATAAGTTTGCATATCTTGAATTGATTTTTCACACAAATTTTATATTGTCTTGGCAGATTATTAATTATCAAATTTTTGCTCAACATTTGTAAACCCATTTCCATTCCATAAAGAAATTTACTTTCTTCATTTGAGGCATATATAGAGTTACAACAGCATTCCAACATAAATATGTTTCCCTTCCCAGAAGGCTCTGTTTCTAGACTTAAGTTATATAGGTTACTTTGCTTGCATGGCAGTGGTAAGAATGCTGTAGACCAGTATGTGTATGTGTGTGTCTATATGTATATGTATATGTATATGTATATGTATATGTATATGTATATGTATATGTATCTGTATATGTATGTGTGTGTGTGTGTGTGTGTGTGTATATATATATATTAATGTATGTACAGTACTAGAAAGGGTTTCTTAACCTTTGACCTAGCTGATTCATCCAGTACATGCAAACTGCCCATTGACATTACTGTAGACCAGTATATATATGTGTGTGTATGTCTATATGTATATGTGTGTGTATATATATATATATATATTTATGTATATATATATGTATATATATATATATATATATTTATGTATATATATATATATATATATATATTTATGTATATATATATGTATATATATATGTATATATTTATGTATATATATATGTATATATTTATGTATATATATATGTATATATTTATGTATATATATATATATATATTTATGTATATATATATGTATATATTTATTAATGTATGTATAGTACTAGAAAGGGTTTCTTAACGTTTGACCTAGCTAATTCATCCAGTATATGCAAACTGCCCATTCACATTACCTGGCTGAAGCTTGGGATAAATCTTGCTTGTGAACATTAACTACTTAGGACCATTACTTAGTACCATGGGTAGTAGGCGTGAGTGTCCTCGTAGAATTGCAGTTCATTGTGGATGTTTCTTTTCATTACTGCAAAGATCTAGTTGTTAAGCCTCTAAAGGTGATATGGTAATACCTATTATTACTGCTCACATGTTTCTTGAATTGTTCTATTGCTGAACCCAAATAGTTTACCTTGAAAAGTAGATTGCATGAATTTTTCTATTTTTTCATTAGAGATGAAATCAGCTTTATTGTTTAAGAAAAGGTTATTCATCCAAAATGTCACCATCTGTCTTATATTGTGACTGCACTTTTTGGCAACAAGTATGCGCACTCGTCTCTCAGAAAGTACCATAACTCGTCTGGGACCTTCATAATCCAAAGTGATAACAACCTGAGAAATCAGGGTTTGTGATCACAACCTGAAACAGTATGACATTCTGCATTATTGGTTTTATGTTTATTGTTTTGAGATTCTACAGTTTTTGGTCATAAACATCTTGTATGATTCATTTTAATGTTTTGCTTGTAATTATGAACAGGTTGCCTCTTACTTGTACTACCAAGAGAAAATGAATGTTCTTGTTGAACCTGATGTGCATGACATATTTGCAAGGATTCCAGGGTTTGGTTTTGTTCAGACCTTCTATGGTCAAGACACCAGGTAGCGGAAGTTATCCATCTAGTCTACATAATTGAGATATCTTTTATTCTACAACAATGCTAGTTATCCAAAATTTTCTATGTTTAACTTGCAGTGATCTACATGAGAGAGTTGATTTTGTGGCATGCTTGGGAGGGGATGGTGTTATACTGCATGCATCAAATTTATTCAGGGGTCCTGTTCCCCCTGTTGTCTCATTCAATCTGGGATCTCTTGGATTTCTCACTTCCCATACTGTATGCACTTCTCTAGCATTGTGGCATTCTTAAGGTCTACTTTCCCATATTAGATCATTCTTTTTACTTCTCCCACGTTCCAATGAGTGCAGTTTGATGACTACAAGCAAGACTTAAGACAAGTCATCCATGGGAACAATACATTAGATGGTGTTTATATTACACTTAGAATGCGCTTGAGGTGTGAAATTTTTCGAAATGGAAAAGCAATGCTTGGGAAGATATTTGATGTTCTGAATGAGGTGGTTGTTGATCGTGGATCAAATCCATACCTATCTAAAATTGAGTGTTATGAACATGACCGTCTTATAACCAAGGTGAGATATGTTCAAGGAACTAAAATGGACATTGCACTAATCAACTTGGGATTGGACAAATAAATTCAGAGCTAACTCTCTTACTACAAACAATTTTGTTCTTTACATTTTTGCTGGCTGTATGATGCTGCACATGCTGATTTAGTAGCTTAATGATGTTTAGGTGCAAGGAGATGGAATAATAGTGGCAACTCCTACAGGCAGTACAGCATACTCAACAGCTGCTGGTGGTTCTATGGTAAGCATGCTTATTCAGGAAGTCATTGCGATTAATCTGTAACTATTTTAATTGCCAGGAGCTGTAACATTATAAAGGTAACCCTTTTATAGCTACTTGAACCACAAGAAGGGTAGGGTGGTGATGGGGTGGATTAAGGTGTATAACTGTCATCCCTCCATTCCCCACCTGTACAAACAGACTTTCTCCCACTCACTCTCTTTCTCTCTTTCATGTGTATGTGCATGCATACGTATCACAGTATGCATTTATGACTTGCAAGTCCTAGCTTTGTCCATGATTGTAATAATTATAAAAATGAGAAGAACATGCCATCGCAAGTTTTGGCTAAAGTTGTGAAACTTCCAAATAGTAACAATGTTAGACTTGGAACAATGTGGGCTTCATTTTGGTTTCAAAGTTGGAATAGATCAGTTGATGATAAAACTGTTTTTCGAAGTCTGCAGTTGCGACATGATTAATTATTTGGAGTGCAGGTGCACCCGAATGTCCCTTGCATGCTTTTTACACCAATCTGCCCCCACTCCCTCTCATTCAGGCCAGTTATCCTTCCAGATTCTGCAAGGCTTGAATTAAAGGTGAAGAAACTTTTTTCTAACAATTCACCATAAATTAAATGAATATTTGCTATGTATAATATTTTTTTCATTAATGTTATCTCTGTGTGGAAGTCTACTCTTTTATTTTCTTTTTTCCTTTTGATTTCAATTGCAGAACATGACTGATAGACTGTTATACTTGATATGACTCGTTTTTTTGGTCTAGCAAGGAAAGGCTATTGTGAAATCATTTTTTCCTGATATCTATCTTCTTCTTCTTCTTCTTCTTTTTTACTGACCTCAATAAGCGGTGATTTAGAGGCTTAACTATCAAATGCATATGGGACCTCAATAAGTGTTGCTATAGATATTTAACATTTGATCTCTATTTGGTTATTTATGTGTTGTATCATGCATATCTGACCAGGCAATTTCTTGCCTTTGAGCAGATACCAGACGATGCAAGGAGTAATGCATGGGTATCATTTGATGGGAAGAGGAGGCAGCAACTGTCAAGAGGAGATTCAGTCCGAATATCAATGAGCCAGCACCCACTTCCCACTGTCAACAAGGCAGACCAAACGGGTGATTGGTTCCACAGCTTAATTCGATGTCTTAATTGGAATGAGAGGCTAGATCAAAAGGCTTTCTGAGTCTGAACTCTGAAGCATCCACATAGCAATGACCATTTTGTAAATTACTCTGTACATATTGCAAATTCCATAGTCTACAGCATTACTAACTTGCGCAATATACTCATATTTCCTCCATTGGCTCCCACATGAGGGTTGGGTTTTGCCGATTTTCCATTTTCCTTCTTCCCATTACAGTCATAAAACGTAAGCATAATTGTATGCCCCCAACACTTAATTTATCAATAAACTCTTAGTATGATTTGGCTTGTGAAAATTTGTGTCAGCTCTTATTTTATTTGACCTACAGGTGATTTTTACTCAAATGTTCATGACCACAAAGACACATTGTATATACTCTCTAGTAGCACCAAGAACCATTGTTAATTTCAGAATTCATGGCAGTCAGCTAATACCTGCCTGGGGATTTGTGTGCAAATTGCTTTCTATATGAGCATGTGAAAATTCCCATCTCAGAGTTGAAGTGAGCATTTAGTATTAGCGTATTGACTGCAACATATTCCACCACCAGCTCATTCTTGATCCCAAATTTTGGGTTGGCCATTTAGGAGATAAATATAAGATACAACAACAACTTATATCTTTTATCCCAAAATTTAGAGTCGGTCATCTGAGGGAAAAATATTGAAATCGAAAAAAATATAAATAATAAATAATAAATAATATAAAAAATAAAAATAATTTAGTTTGTACGGATTTTCATACGCCACTCATTTCTATCTAAAACCATCTTCTCAACTGAATCCATAACTATCATGTCTTTACGAATGCATTGTATCCAAGTTTTTAACGATCTACCTCTACGTTTTATTAAATCTCCTTTGTTTAAGTTCTCTACTTTTCTAACAGGTACGTTCTTAGGTTTTCGTTGCATGTGTCCAAACCATCTCAAACGATACTCTCGTATCGTATTTACAATTGAGTTAACTCCCAATTTATTACGTATTTTATCGTTTCTAATTCTATCATTTTTAGTTTTGCTACACATCCATATAAATATTTTCATTTCAGTTACAGCAATTTTTTGCTTTTATTGTTGTTTAATGGTCTAACAATCGGTGTCATATAATAGAGCAAATTTTATTACAATTCTATAAAATTTTTCCTTTAAATATAATAGTACCGTGCGATCACAGAGAACTCCGGATGTCTTTCTCAATTTCATTCTACCCGCTAGAATTCTATTATTTACATTCCAATCTATATTGTCATAATTCTGGATGATGGAATCAAAATATTTAAATTGTTCATTTTTTAGAATTTCTTTTCTTTATAACTTAATCATTTTTTCATTATTCTGATGGTTGTCACTAAACTTACATATCATATACTCAGTTTTATATTTATTCAATCTAAATTCTTTAAATTCTAACGTGTCCCTCCATAACTCTAATTTAATATCGATACTTTCTTTAGTTTCATCAATTAAAACTATATCATCTTTATTCTATTCAAGTATGATCGGATACATGTATGGTTGCAACATCATAAAAATAACAAGCCTAAGTTGACAAGGTCAAGGTTAAATGAACTCAGACAGTCTTGCCCTTTTTGCTTCGTTTATTGCGAAGTGAAAACAACAAGATCTATAGATGGATTTCTCCATATGCCCACATGCAATGAAAACATAAACAAAGAACAGGAACTTCTAAATGTCAGGCCATCCTTTTTAATCCTTTTTTTGGGACCCTGTAATAATTGGGTGATGATGCGTAATGTTTATTCTTCATTACTCCTTTATTACAGCAAAAATTTGTGTCTGAACTTTTCAGGCTTTTGTGGGAAGTTCACCAGAAAACTTGATTTCCATCTAAATGAACCTCTAAATCCAGTTGAAATTGGTTTGCCATGTCATGCATGAATTCGAGTTTCCATTACAACACATAACTTAGACATGACATTTTACATTTCACGCTTCATTTGGCATTCTAGCTGCGAATAAGATTCAAAAGGGACATTTTGCGTTGTTAATGTCAACGTTGTTGGCCAACCAAGATGACAATGGTCTAAAAGAATTTACAAACACTCCTATAAAATGCATACAGAATTTCAATCAGATCATTTCGATTGGTTAATTTAAAATTGATCATTATCTATAAGATATTATTAGAAAAAAGCTCCAAGCAAAGCTGGCTGGCTTAACAGTCTCATTTAAGCAAACCAAAGGTTACAATGGAGGACAAAAGGAGACACACACACAGCAAACACTACCATAATATCCACCAACTTACTACTCTCTACACAGTCTATGAGAAATTCAAGCAAATTAAGATTTAATCTGCCTTTTAGCACACCTGTAGCACCATTTTCTCATAGCCATCCAACCATAATTGTTACAAAGGAAGAAAAGAAAAAGGGAAAATTAAAAAAAAAAAAAAAAAAAAAGAACTGTGATATTGTTATTTTGATGGGAAGCACCACAGAGCATGTTTGCTTATCACATAGCCTTGACAGATTGGAATCTTGGCTCTTTTGGGAGGAACTTTTGCGTAGCATAAACAGACATATAATCACCAAACACAAACTTAGGATAAGCTTCATTATTCGCTTCACTAGTGGCTAGTTCCACCAGATGTGGTGCAGGTGCTATGGTGGCCTTAAGAGAAGGATTATAGAAGGATGCAATAGACCTCCTATTCCCATCTGGTGTGGCCAAAACGCGGTGCCAAGTACTCTTGTACTTGCCATTGCTCAACACCTCAATTTGGTCACCGGTGTTGATCACTATGGAGTTTGGCAATGGTTGGACATCGATCCATTTTCCATCTTTTAGTATTTGGAGGCCTCCAACTACGTCATCTTGGAAGAGCAAGATCACACCCCCTGCATCGGTGTGAGCGCGGAGGCCATTCACTAGCTCTGGATGAGGGCATGGAGGGTAGTGACTCACTTTGGTTCCAAAAAAGGCATCGTCTACGTCTCCATCATTGAAAGCCTTCTGGATGTAGCCTTTTGGTAACCCTAGATTTTCATCCATCACTTCCATGACCTTTACTCCTAGTTTCTTTAATTCATTCCGGTACTCGGTCATAGTTTCTCTGTAATAATATTTTATAAATCATGGATTAGATATACCATAAACACCTTCCATATAGTTACAAAAATTATATATTAAAATTTTTTTAAAAATAATAGCTATAGGTTACAAAAAGGTCTAGAATTAACCCTAAAAAATGAAAAAGAAAAATGAATTGTTTTTATTGATTCATTTGTAACAAATATAACATACATATATATATTAATTGAAGGAGGGAATTTTTGTATGCTTACTTGAATCCAGGGGTTTGAAAAGGCCGTTCATTATCATCAAGAAGGGTGATGGCATCTTCCCAGTCCAAGTTCTCCAACTTGTTGCCACTCTTGTTCTCCACCAAATCATTCAACAACTTCACAGGCATCGAATTCTTGAAATTTTCTTCTCTTTCCAACTTGAAGAAATCACTGGTCACCTTCTTCACCCTCTCCAAGAGCTCCTCAGAAATTCCATGGTTCACCAACTGCCCAAAAAAAAAAAGGATATCTCATGGTGTTAGATTTACATGTACCAAACTCTTGTGTTATATTGCATGACGGAAATGTTGTGGATAATCAACCATATGACTTTATATACCTGGAAGAATCCCCACTCTTCACATCCATTAGCTATCTGAGCCATAATTTCAGCCCTCTTGGGTCCATTAAGCTTGGAGAAATCAATCACTGGAATCGCCATGGCAGAGAGGGAGAGAGATTTGTGGTAATGTGTGTTCGTAAGCTGGTGTGTGTTTGTGTTGGCTGTGATTCTGAAGAAGTTGGCTAATCCTATTTATAGGAAACACGAACCTCTCCATATTGAAAGTCAACTCTATTTAGTAATTTTTTTTTTTTTTAAATTAAGGTAAATGTCAATTCGTTGTTTCATGGTTGGCCATCAAAGCTTTGTCCTAACTTCAACCATTAAGAATTATATTTCATATCGTTTAGTTCCCTACCACAACCTTTGTAAATAAAGAAGGGAAGAGGAAAGGATATAGAAAGAGAATGTTCTAGATTTATGGAAAATAATATGATAAATATTATTGATCCTTCTATATATATTTTTTATTATGAAGTTAATTAGGTAAATCAACTTTCAACTTTTTTTAATAAGTATATCTTACTATTTTATATTTCACCTTAATAATAAATATAAGCTAACTTAGTTTTTTTAGTTGGTGCATTCAGTAATTTCAATTTTTTATTTTAATAATCACTCTGATTTATTTATTAATTATATTATATAATATTATTTCTTATTATATAACAAATGAGTCATTACTCTTTTTCATTTAAAAATTTGAAATTTGAATCTCTCTTATTATAATATATATATCATCTCTTATTATTTTTCGTCATACTTGATTAAAATAAAAACAAAAAGCATAGGCATTCCAACTATGGATACTTCAAATGGCTTTTATAAGGAAGCCATTAAAGTAAAGTATTGGACGGTGACATAATTCCTATTATATAGGGATATATAAAAGGAATGAAAAGGTCAAATAATTTTAATTAAAAAAAAAAAATTGATCACACACAACAGAAGAAATCTCATCTCCCTGGCCTTCAGGTGATGTTGATACGCAGCAAGTCCACGTAAGCCCATTTGGTATGCTGCCAAGTGGGCCTACTTTTGAGTATTATTCGGTACATAATTTTTAAAATATAAATATAATTTTATAAGAATAGTGATAATTAAATTATTTGAAAAATTGTATAAACGTTATATTTTTTAATATATATTGAAAATTTAAAATCATAAATTATATAGAATGAAACTTTGTACATCGAATAGTTACGTATAAACCCAACTCCTGCTGCAGATGCTCCTTTAATAATACTCTTTCATATTTCAAAAAAAAAAAAAAAAAATTCTCCCTGCTCTTGTCACATCTCTAAATATTAAGTTTTAATATATATAGAAATATAGCATGGATAAAAGTCAAATATATTTAGAGCACGTTTGACCTAATTTTTTCTATGTTAAAAACTCTTATTTTTTTATTTATAAGTTTAAACTAAAAAATAACAGTTTTAAAATTTAAATGAAAATTTGTTTGTCAATTTTATTTTAAAAATCTCCTTTCTTAAATAAATTGTATAACAAACAAAATTTTTAATAAAGTTACAAGAAAGAGCAATTGATATTAAAGTTTTATAAATAATATAAAAAATAAATAGTTTTATGAGTAATTTAAAAATATTCATAAATTAGAAAAATAAATATATATTTAAATAATTTATAAATATTTCAATATTTTTGAATTTATATATGTATGCTTAGAATCAGATTAAAAAATTAGTTTCGTTCATTTAAAATGAACTGAATTATGAAGTTTATTAGTCATAAATCCTATATTTAAAACTAAAAAACAAAATATAAAATTCAATTGGATAAAAAGATAACCAAAAAGTAATTTTAAGTGAACTCACTGTCTCTTGCTGAATTTAGTTAGTAATTTCATCATTTTTTTTTTGTTAGATTAAAAATTTTATACATTTTGTGGAATTGTAAATAACTCTTTTTTTTTTTACCTTTTAGTCCCATGCAAAAGAACTTGGAATTAAAAATGAATTATATATATAAATTTGCAGAGTTTGTTTAGTTCTAAGCAGAGTCAGATCATTTTTATTTGCTTATATAGCCACAATTATATACCCATTCCATTGATATGATTCAATCAGTCTGCTGTTATCGGATCTATGCCGGTGCCACCCTAAACTGGCATGGCAAGCCCAGATCTCTCTCTCTCTCTCTCATTTTTGATTCTGAAGGCACTACCGACTTGCCACACAGGTCGTCATGTTGACCCACCACCACCACATCCACCCACCTCCCATTATCTTGTAAATGAATCTTTCAGACTCGATATCACATGGGATATGTGGGCATTGCTCTTGTTTGACTTTTAAGCGAGCCCCTTCATATGTGTTCGCAACATGTTTGTAGGCAATTTTGGAGGTTTTGGGAATTTAAATGTTGTCTTCCTTATAAATAATTATATCATCAAACCTACATAGTCAACCCATCATATTAATTTTAGAAAGTTTGTTAATTGGTGGTTATCAGGTATATCATGCAATGAGGGAATAATCACAACTCAAGTCACCCTAGCTCTATCATGGAATTTGCACATGCCCCACCAACATTGGCCTTTGATTTAATCCGAAGGCAGGATTTTTTTTTTCTTTTAGATACAAAAGTTATAGTTCTAAAGAGGTAATAAGTTTTTTCCTTTATCTGTTCAAACTTGCCCGCAGTGGCCGATGAACTGCATGCCCTACAAATCAAGGTTGGTGTTGTTACCTAATCATGTCGACAAAAGTCGGTGGTGGAGTTCTGCAACACACTTTCTAGTACCAACCAACGATTCTTTGCAAAATCAAGACTGGCTCTTCAATTCAAAAATGAAGCTCCAATTAGTTTTGTGTACTTTTGTTCCAATAGAACATGGTTTCTGGTCAAAGGTCAATCCCACTTTCAAATGTGAGAGACAGAATAGTGGAGTGCAACTTGGGAAGGTTTTAAAGAGCCATCATGGATTCTAGAGTTGGCAAAATCCGGATCCCTAACACATCAACTCCTTAAACAAAAAGTTCAACTGCTCACGTCTTGATCCCAAGTTTAGGTATTGAATATATTAAATAAATACTATTACGAAAACGATGCATTAAAGATGGGATTTTTGGGTAAGTAGTGGAATCTTTATAAAATTATCTTCATATGTAGAGATATATCCTTATATTAAATCTATAAAGCTAATAATCATAAAATGATATTCAGACAAAAACATAAGTTAAATGTATAAATATACTTTTTTATATACATATAGTTGAATACGAATGGTATGTCATAATATATCCTCGTTGACTTACATTAATCCTCACCCAAATATCATATTTGACATCCAATGTCTACTACTGCCACCTTACAGAGCTTGACTTTTAAAATGCAAGAAAGAGGCCGGCCTAGGGAAGGGGTGAAGTTTCCGGTCGATATTCATGCATGGAAGTAAATTTTGACAATTCCCTTCCTTCTTTTTTAAGAACTCTCTCTCTCTCCCCCCACATGAGGTTGAGTGATGGTGTCTCTCACAAGGGCGTTTATTCACGAGGGTGACAAAGAACTGGTCTAGGGTGCCTGCACAGATATGGATTTTGGTCTCTGTCTTTCAATATTTTGCAACCTCATCACAGTCATTGTTGATTTTATTATAAGCTAACTTGATTAAACAAATGTTATAATTAAAATCAAAGTCATCGGCGTGGTCGGCAATGCCTGATCTAGATATTCCCCTACGTAATGTAATTAAATAAAACTATACCTTTTTCAAATTAAAAATATATGTAATTAAATAAAATAATTAGGATTTAAGTTGAAGTAATTCCATTAACTTCATATTTCATCCTAATTTATATTCTAAAAACCCCTCGCACAAACTTACTAGGATCTTTAATTTCTGAATCCTCAAAATCCTCCAACATAACATAGGATTATTTGTCAAGTACAATTATATACTATTCCGTAGTTAATCAAATCCTTTGATTGGTGTTCAGAGCTATAGATCATCATGTGAGAATATTAACATTATTTACTAAAAAAGAAAAAAGGAAAAATCTCAACCTCCCCATTAATGGCCATCTGTCTTCGTCAAAGTTGTGATATTCTTATTTATTTGTTCGACTTTAAATATGTATAATAATTGGGATCGAACTTCACTCTTTCCAAAGTCTGATGCCTAATCGGGGACCGGAGGCGTTTGATATGCTGCAACCTCTGCACTTTGTTCTTTACACAAATAGTAAATAGTACTTAACCATCCCAGTTGAGAAATGGTTTTCCTCTTGGAACCCTAAATTTTCATTTTTTTTTTTTTTCTAAATTTTCAATTTAGTTGTTCAATAATGGGGCCGGTGGCAACGGCTCTAGGACTGTATAAAATTTCATATGCTATTTTTTTTATCTTTGGCGATGCCAATTTACACTATATTTGGATAGAAAAATAAAAAAAAAAAAAAAAGGTTAAAAGGGAAAATTAGTTAGAGAAGAAAAGGAAAAAAATAAAATGATTGTTAACATAAAAAATTTTCTTAAGACAATGAGAGGAAAAAAAAAGTATCTCATAAATATACCAAATTTATCCTTTAAAAGCTGAAATAAAGCTTTTTATTTATAATGAATCTCATTTATTTTCTTTTCTTTCATAAAACTCCTAAATAAGATAGAGAGAAAATTATAATTTTCTCTTCTTTTCTTTTCTCTTATAACTAATTTTTTTTTCTCTCCAAAATTCTCAAACATATTGTATTAATAAAATTTTAAGTTTTGCAAATTTTCTTTTATATAAACCATCAGTATCAAATAATCGCACTGATTCAACTAAATTTAATTTGAGTTGGTTGGTTTCTTAAGGGAATAACTCTCTGATATTTATTTTTTTCGTACACATAATTCGAATCCTAAACCTTATTTAAAAGAAACCGGTATCCAATAATCACCATTCAACAAAAAAGCAAAAACAAAAGAACAAAAAGAACCATGTTTAAAATTTCAGAAATCCTATATTCCCAAGAATTGAATCCCAAAAAAAAAAAAAAAAAAAAAGAAGCCACAAGCACACTCTGGGGGGAACCAATAACTATATGTTCAGAAACAAATAATTGGAAGTCAACTATTTTTTCTTAATCGGGTAGTCTTAAGTCTAGGGTGTGGGGCTGGGGGCTGCTCCTCATAAACAGAAAGGGACAGAAAACATATTCATCTTCATTTCAATATAATTGTCATCAATGTCACTAATATTTAAACGATTTGCAGGCATACCCTTTTGATCATATATTAACTACTAATCTTTATCCTCTATTATGTCATGCAAATCTTGTTCAAACCTCTAAGTCTGATCCCTCGTCACGTTTCTCTTGGCTGCTATGGAGTTTTAAATAAGAGTGATCAACTTTAATCTAAATATCTAATAAGCTGTTGTATGTGCTCCGTAGATTAATCCATAGAAGCCTCAAAACCTACTGTCTTAGTATTTTATTGTTCCAAAAAAAAAAAAAATCTTGGCAATAACAACAGAAACAACAATTAAATTCTCCCTTAATCGTCTAGAAACCCATGTTAAAATAAGGGGTTCTAAATTGCCCACCAATATTTCTTTTTCGAAAAGGGCCGTCTTAAATCCAATGAGATAGTCTAGTAGTCAAACCTCTCTTTTCCAAATTTGTGTTTTGAGATTCAATCATTAAAATATATATATATATATATATATATATATATAGAGCCCCTTTATCTGTCAAGATGCTAGATGATAATCAAATCATGGGAAGGCCCAATTTAAGTTTGGCCCAATAAGGCTATTTCTTTTGGTTTAGGGCAGAGAGTGCTGTGCTCTTCGATCCTATTTTATGCTATCCTTCCCAATAAGGCTATTTCAATTATATGAGTCTGATTGAATGAATGCACCAAGTCAATAATTGGAAACGAGGATAGAGCAAGTGCATATCGGAGAATATGTTAAACCCATGGTTTTAATTTATGGGACAAGTTTAAGGTGGCCCATCAATTTAAACTTAAAGGGTACAGAGGCCTAATAGCACAAGACCCAACGGGCAGACAACCTAATTCTTTCCCCCCCCCCTTTTTTTTTCTTTTTTTTTTAATATCGAACATTAAAATTTTAAATTAAAAAAAAAAGATTGTAATTATTAAGTTGCTATCTTGAAGACGCAAATGGCCTAATTCACCAAGAAAAAATCATCTCTATCCTAGCTCTATAGTGAATAAATAATTCGTCTTCTAAGTCATATCAATACTACTAATTAAGTAAAATACGGCATGTTAGTGTATGTATGGAGAAGAAGTAACCAAAAGAAGCCGATCCAATTACATGGAGCTCATGAACATATCGATCAAACACAGCACATTCAAGAGATGAACTATACAAAGTCAAAACCAATTTCTTCAACAATGCTATCAAACGGTCCCTTTTGCCTGTGTAATCTAAAAGGGACGCAAAACTTTCCCACGTAGAGAGTTTATCGAGGATTGCAGATTCTGAACCTTGAGACATAAAATTCTGGTATAGAAATAATATCTCTGTCTACGTGTGGATATAATATGTTCTTCCGCCTAACCCGGTCAAGAGATTGGTTAAAAGTCAGCTTTCTTGACGTATTTTCTTGGATAAGAGTAATTTATTTTCTCCTTAGAAAAATGCAACATTGTATTGAAGCAGGTAAGAACAGTTTGTCCGCTATGGAAGCTTGGACAGACAAAACAGGACAGAATGAAAAGAAAGAACAGAGTATTCCAGTCTGACTTTTCTACAAACTGGTACAACACTGTCCATGTCTCATATGTATTTCACGGACAGATGTAGAATGTGTCTTTCCTTTTTTTGGTTACGGGATTTAAATTGAGATCATCGGGTCGAGAGGTACTACTAGGTTGTCCCTTGGACAGAATGTGTCTTTCTGCGACATATATTTGAACATTATACTAAAGTATTTATAGCTTTTTGTGTCACATATCCTGTGTCTTGTACCCATAATACTTCAATTCGTGCAGTGCTATATTCTGTTCCGGTTTGAATTTTCTTCTTACAATGTATTTTTTTCATTTAGAAAAGGAAGAGAGGATGAGATCAATATCCACTGCCTTACCTAAAGTTACAGGTAAAATCCAAAGCATGAAAAGGACTATTTTTTATGCAAAATGAGTTTTCACCTCGAAGAAAAGTCGAACAATCAATGCTTTAGTGCTAAAAGTAGTAAAGAAACAAACTAAGATTTCCAATTTTCCAGCTGCCTTCTACAGTTGGACTTTTATTTGGACTTCCGCAAGTAATGACAGGAAGGATAGATACCAATAGTTCCAAATCGTTGACTGAGCTCCCCTTAACGTTCGGTGAGAAGATTACCTCATCTTCCACTTAGTCTCCAAACTTTAACGCTCATCACTTCACGCATGCCATTTACGACTCGTTGAAATCCTCATGTTCTTGTTTTCTTAGCATCGCATGCTCTCGTAAATTCAAAAGGATTTCCAACAGGGAAAGCAGAAGAGTTTTCTGATATGGGTTTGGAAGATGAGCAAGTGAATGCAACTGGACAAGCCATGGAGGTTGACTCCGGAGAGAAGCGGCTCAATGAGCTCGGATATAAGCAAGAACTAAGAAGGGAGATGGTTGGTTGCATATCATAGCACTCATCTGTTTGCTATTGTTCTGTTCTTTTTCCTAAATAAAATAAATAAAATAAAAAGTAAAATAAAAGTAAGCAACAGGGAGATGGAGGACGATCAGCATTGCTCTCTCTCTCTCTCTTTTTTTTTTTTTTTTTTTTTTTGTGACTAGCATTGCTCTCTTTCTAAGCATCACCGTGCAAACCTCCATCTAATATACAATATTCGGTTTGAGTGAGAGCTATCGTTCATGCTTGATTCTAGGCTTTTGTTGTCTTTGGGTCTATGGTGATTTTAACACATCTGCAGGATGTTTCTTTTTCATCTATATGAAAAGGGTAATTCAACAAAGCTAGGGCTGTCACAAAACATCCGGTAATTTTTTGCTGACCTGAGACACTTGGGTTTTTTTCAGACTTTCTTTAAGACAATGGCCATTACATTCTCAAGCATGGCTGTCTTCACCGGAACTCCACTCTATGGGCCCAGCCTACTTTATGCAGGCCCGGCAAGCTTAATTTGGGGATGGGTTGTGGTCACATTCTTCACCTGGTTTGTCGGACTTGCTATGGCTGAGATCTGCTCCTCTTTTCCTGTAAGGTTTCTCCACTTCATCTATTTCCTGTTATACTAATCCCTGTTATCTACTTCAAAGCTAGTAATTTCAAATCATCATATCGTCCATAGTATTTATGCCCACAGGACACAGTAAACAATACCAATTCAAACATGTCTCCTTCTCAAGCGAACATTTCTAAACAATCCTTAGATCAAGCTGAGTACCTGAAAATAGTTTAGTCCAACTCTCTTACCTACATCCTAATCAACATTACCCAATTCTCTAAGAGAGGTTGACTATCTTCTCGGGCAATCTAGGAAAACAAAAGGACTAGAACTTAGTCTCATAAACTACTCATTGCATGATTTATGCCTTTAAATTCATGTCTAAAATCAAAGGTACATTCCAAAACATTTCTTGAAAGTCTGAGAGATCTTTTGCGATGGAAACATCGTACAGACAACTGGTTCACTATACTTCTGGGCTGCTCATTTGGCTGGTCGGAAATGGGGGCCATTCGCATCATGGTGCTGCGCATGGCTTGAGACCATTGGTCTTGTTTCTGGAATTGGAGCTCAGGTATCACTAGTTTCTCTGTATGTTTACATAATGGGACTAAGGCGCCAAAGGGAGGATGAATTTGACGAATCCTGTCCTTAACATCAACATTTCAATTCTATTAATTATCCTCATTACTTAGTTTCCTTCTCCCATGGTAGGCATTTTCGGGAGCACAAACATTACAGATGATAATTCTTCTATCCACCGGGACAAACAAGGGAGGAGGCTACTTCACTCCTAGAAGTGTGTTCTTGTGCATGTACATTTTCCAGACATTTATATGGGCAGTACTTAATACATTTGAACTACAGTTGATTGCATTTCTCAACATAATTTCCATTTGTTGGCAGGTATGCTTTCCTCATCCACAACTTCCCTTCCGCTGCCTGTCATTGTTAGAAACAAATTGCACAAAAACAGAATCTCTTAGCTCATTTTCGAATAAACTGGCATTTCATTTGAACTATTCTTCAACCAAACTCACAGGTTATCGGTGGCTTGGTTATAATTATCATGCTTCCTCTTGTTGCACATCCGACTCAATCAGCATCTTATGTATTCACTCATTTTGAAATGGCACCTGAAGCAACTGGAATAAGCAGCAAAGCTTATGCTGTAATCATGTCAGTGCTTCTAAGCAATTACTGTCTATATGGATATGATACTGCCGCTCATTTAACCGAGGAAACAAAAGGCGCTGATAGAAATGGTCCTATAGCAATCCTTTCTTGTATTGGGATAATCACAATTTTTGGATGGGCGTATAACTTAGCTCTCACCTTCAGCATAAAGGTAAACTAATCAACCTTGAGCAATTTTCAATATTCATTCCCATTTTAAGTATTGTGAATATTTAACACCAGAGAAACCCTTGCAGGATCCAAGCTACCTGTATGATCCGAACAATGAGACAGCTGGAGCTCTTGTACCAGCACAAATCATATATGATGCATTTCATGGAAGATATCATAATTCTACTGGAGCCATAGTGTTTTTGTGCATCATATGGGGATCATTCTTCTTTTGTGGTCTTTCAGTCACCACCAGTGCTGCTAGAGTGGTAAGAAACCCTTCTCTTTGTAAGTTTCAGGAAAGCGCTAATACTCCCAACGGGGACAGGATTTTACCAGTGCACTAGGTGAGTTAAGAGAAAAGACGGGGAAGTAAAGGCATGCTTGCAATCCCTACACCTGAGGGACAGGAAACCCTCCAATCTCTTTTCAGTCACAAAAATGAAACAGAAAAAGATAAGAACAATCTTACATGAGTGCCTTCCCCTCGACTACCTCTCTCCCAGACATGGCTCCGTTTATAAGTTAATGTAATATGTCCTTTGCAGCTTCAGAATATAATCTTTGGAAAAAAAAAAAAAAAAAAAGGAATATTAGTCTTCAGCCTAGCCCGAAATAAAATAGTTACCTTTAGACGGTCAAGTCCATGGTTACGGACCTATGTCTTTTTATCTTCACACTAACAAAAGCAAATCTGAGAAGAGCACATTTATGGCTGACGATTACCCATAAAAGGACCAGAATCACAATACCTTCCCTCACCTAATCTTTTCCTAGTTTGCGCTGACATCAATCAGAGCTCATTTTCTGAATAAGACACCATGTTGATCTTGCTTATTTCATGCACTTCTAATTTCTAACTCAATCTCTTCTAGATATATGCACTATCAAGAGACAATGGAATTCCTTTATCACGAATTTGGCGAAGGATTCACCCAAGACGCAAGGTACCAACAAATGCAGTCTGGCTCAGTGCCACCATAGCTATTATCCTAGGTCTACCCATCTTGAAACTTGATGTGGCCTTCACTGCCATTATTTCCATAAGCACAATTGGTTGGGTTGGAGGTTATGCTGTCCCAATTTTTGCAAGGCTGTGCATGGATGAGGAGAATTTTAAACCAGGGCCCTTCTATTTGGGCAGAGCAAGAAGGCCAATATGCTTGGTGGCCTTTTTATGGATATGCTATACCTGCTCAGCTTTCCTATTGCCAACTCTCTATCCCATCAAGTGGAAAACTTTCAACTATGCCCCAGTTGCTCTTGGTGTGGCACTGACACTAATAATGTTGTGGTGGATTCTTGACGCAAGGAAATGGTTCAAGGGACCAGTTCGGAACATTGATGCACAGAATTTAGGCATTTAATTCGACAGCTGGAGAGAGGAAAACTTATATAAGAGTGCTCCTGCTAAATTATATACTAGCAATTGTATTAGTGTCACAGATCGTCACTACCCTAATTTCAGGAATAACTTGTGAATGGCATCACAAAAACATAGATACTGACAGATAACAAATAAGAACAGGGAGGTCATTCAGGAAATTTAATGAACTTGTTAGTGACCAAAACCATATCCAAGTTGGCAGTATAACACAATAAAGAGAAATTCCAAACAAGAAAATTTTGAACCATGTTGGGAAAGGGACATGATAACCTAAAACTGAATAAAGTGAAGAGCCATAAACAAATTCCTAGGGGAGATGTGAATTGCGATGGGCAGTAAGTTGTCTCAAGTTGATGAAAGAGGTTTATAGATAGCCTAATTTGTAAGTCAACATGAATCACAATCTTGATCAAGACAACCCATAATTTGGAAGTCACATCTATCCTTAAACATTAAAAGCCTGATATTAGTATGAACAAACAATTACTCCAAAAGCTTACAATGATGGGGAATGGCGTTTTCATTATTTAACATCTGAACACGAGCCTGGGATTACTTATATAAAGGTCACAAATGCACGAAATATTAAGTAGAATTAAAGGAGGCCTGCAAATTTTTAATTCAAATCCTTCCACTTACCATATAAAATAGCCAATTGTTCCCAAAAATAAAATTAAAAAAAAAGGAACTCAACTGATGAAAATTGTGTTTTTATTATTACATATTTTAGCATTAATAAAAGCTTGAAATCGATTAAGTTGTTGTCATACACTATGAAAAGAAATATAATAGAAACAAAAGCTTTGAAGTGTTCCAAAGTTACCAAAATATCAATCTCAAGTAATTTTCATCCAAAACAAAAACACTATGGGAAATGATGGTTGGCATTGGGCTGGAAGATAAAGAGAAAAGTTTTGTTCCTTCAATATACTTCAAGATTACAACGTTAACTGTGCCATGGTATCCATTAACAAATAGCAGAACTAAATATACATATTAAAAAAAAAGTACTCACAAAAGGTGGATAAATATCAATTTATAATGTTTCTGCAGTGTACCTCTACCAAAGAACACCCCATTCTTATACAGTCCTAGCTTGAAAACTCTCTCTGAAAGATAATCTTTAAAGATTCGCACGTCCTGCAAGCCTAAAAAGAAAAAGATATGCAGCTCTTTCCTTAATTATGATTTGAACTATATTGAAAATAGAGGAGAGCAGTGAGAATTTCAACAAACATAACCTTAGATTTGCTGCTGGAGGCATGGATCAAAGATATGATGCAACTGAAGTTTAACAGTCATCTGATTTGCATGACAGATTGGAAGTTGCTACCTTCCATATACATTATATGTCTGTTACGTGATGCATTTGTTGAAGGAGCACCGCTCAGTTTAGAGGGTGATCATTTCGTAAAATATTCAAGCCATAATAAACAATCATTCTTCTTACAACTCATCCCACTTGAGCAATAAAGGCAGGTAAAGGACACGCGAGCTAAGCAGAGATTTTAGAATAAAACTCGTTCAAGGAAGATCCACCAAACCATCAAATGCCTAGTCAAGAAGAAAGGCAACCAAGTTGTCTCTGCAGAAACAATTTCAATTCATTTATTTGCAGTCATGTGAGAAGAAATTTGATTTATTACAGAGACAACATGAATGTCATTGCTAGGGGAGTTATGATAAACATTAATTGAAAGATCCCATATTGACTGTGACTAGCTTGGAAAGTACTGAAAAATAATATAGGTGATACATACCTTAACTGTGGTGAGATATTGGTTCTATGACAGAAAAAATTCTTGGGTCTCCATTGGAGATGATCAATACCACAAAAGTGATTCAACAGTAAGTCTTCAAGTTGCACTGAGAATAGAGATAAAAAATCGACAGCCATCTATCTTGTACTCCTCAAGGGGATTCCAATGTCCAAAACTCCTCACATTAGCCTGCCATACCATCAACCAGATATCACTACTTGTCTTCAATCCAGGGAGTTTCAAAACAACAGAAGCATATAGATTACCGAAGAACTGAACCTGTTCATATTTATAAGATGATCCCTCCAGAAACAGTCAAGAGTCTTCACCAGAACGGCTCTCTGAAACCCACAAAGAATAAACATCCACAATCATTGCTAATCTTCTCTTCAAGATTATTAAGAGTTGAAAACATTAGGGAAACATCATGTCTATAAATTTATGTTCAAAAACCTGAAAGAAATGATTCTTATGCCAGTCACCAATTGCAGCAGAAATTAATGACGTGGCTCCAACATAAACCTTATCAACCCATATTTCATGGTTGAAATTGTGGATGATATTCTTGTTTGGGTTTAACTGAATATCTTTAAGCCAAGGAAGATCATAAAGGATAACCACAAAGCTCCCTATTTTCCTAATGTAAGACACAGATTTTAAAGAAGAAGGAAGGAAAACACACACACACACACACACACACACACTCTCTCTCTCTCTCTACCTTTTTTGTGTGTGCATGTGTGTTGGGGTTTTTTTTTGGGGGGTGGTTGGGATGGTTTTCAAACGAGGGAGGAACCAGATAGATAGTAAACACCAAGCTTCCAGAGGCATTAAAATGGGAGTACAGAAATGAGTCTAAACCTGGTTTTTCTTCTATTTTTTAATTATTTATTTTTCCTGGATAGAATTTTGCTTCGTAGTTTGAAAACCAGCTCTTGCAGCAGCAAACAAAATAGAAAATAAGAAGCTTACCTCAATTTCTTTCACATATGCATCATCATAGCCAGACTCTTGTACAGCAATTATATAACAGGCAACAAGAAAATCTCCTAAGCATTTCCGGAGAAAATTAGTAGTAGCTCCGTACCTTCCTTGCCTACATTTAACACCAGGACTTGCATGATTAATATCAATGACAATATCCATCAAAAAAAGTACGAAAGAGCTTAATGCAACAACTAGTAAAACTCTTCTCACTTCGTTGAATCATCGGCGCATATTGCTAGCCAACATTTTAATGAAGCACTCTTACTGTGGATTCCTCTGAAAGCATTTGGAGGTGTTGGCAAGTTGGGAGGGTAAAAGTTTACAATATCCACTGAGTTCACTTCATGAAGACATGCTTGGGAATCCAGTAAATTTTCCTCACTAATCCCTTGAAAGGAATCTGTAAGGTTTCACTTCATGAGTATTTAAGCCAAACCACTGGAGCCAATCTCTCTAACTAAATTCCTAAAAACATGTGCAAGTACTCCAAAAATGTACTGGGCTTACCATCCAAGAGTTTTCCTGAAATACCAATAAACTCACACAAGAGCTTCCCTAAACTCCAACTGATTGGGTGCTATCAAAAAAGAAGAAGCCAGTAATCAAATTTGAAACTGAGGATTACGTTATTGATCATATGTGAAAATCATGCAAACCTTCTGGGGACCAACATTTCCAAAGACAATTTCATCCACAACTGCTTGCATATACCTGTCTGCATTATTTAAGAGAATCAAAGAATTAGAACATAAAAAACAGAGAAAATCACACTTACGAGAACTGCTAATAGTGAACTAACATATTATTGAAGATCTAAATAAGCAATTCTCAAAATGGTCTAGTCATTTTTGGACCATGGAAAGCAGTTGAATCTAACTCATACAATGTGGAAGTATTCAAAATATGAAACTAGGTTTTTTAGAAAATATTTGCCATTTCAGCAAAAAAGCATGCAATTCAAGGAAGACAGATGAGAAAAGAAAAAAGTTCAAATAAAGAAAATGGGGATAATGGCAGATTGACACTTCCCTATCCTGATGTACCATAATTCAGAAATCCATTATTTGGGTGCTATAGAACTTTTTAGAAGCTCAGATTTTATATGCTGGATTTCATGTTCTGAAAAACTTTTTAATTAATTTACTGGTCTGTTAAATGCAAACAGATCCGGTGATCCGGGTTCGAATCACGATGTAACCAACAAAAAGAGTGAGAGTAGGTGGGAAAAATCAGAGTCTCAAAAGGAAAACCCTAGAGAGAAACCCCTAATGCAAACAGATGAACCTTCTTCCCCCCCCCCTAATCCATGCATGTTAAGAAACTGGTATAAGGGCTTTCTTTTTCCACATACTCCAGCAAGAAAGAGAGAAAATTAACAGTCAAGAACCAAAGAGATGCCTCCCCCGACTGCAGAAACACTTCCATCAAACTAGCACAGGCCTGATATTTGCAACTCATAAACTCTATTTTGAGTCATATACCAACATCACATTGAACTCTGTAAATCCAATTTCCATTAACCTTCTGTTCATCATTCAGGCATTCGTAATTTGAAACAGTTTCTTTCAGAATTTATTACAAAAGCACACCAAATTAGCCAATTTGTTCATATTTTGCCTCTTGATGCAATCACCAGTTTATAGGGAACAAGCTCGCACTAGTCTTTTACAATGTTGATTTTCCCCTTAATCCGTGCATGTTAAGAAACTGGTATAAGGGCTTTCTTTTTCCATATACTCCAGCAAGAAAGAGAGAAAATTAACAGTCAAGAACCAAATAGATGCCTCCCCCGACTGCAGAAACACTTCCATCAAACTAGCACAGGCCTGATATTTGCAACTCATAAACTCTATTTTGAGTCATATACCAACACCACATTGAACTCTGTAAACCCAATTTCCATTAACCTTCTGTTCATCATTCAGGCATTCGTAATCTGAACCAGTTTCTTTCAGAATTTATTACACAAGCACACCAAATTAGCCAATTTTTTCATATTTTGCCTCTTGATGCAGTCACCAGTTTATAGGGAACAAGCTTACACTAGTCTTTTACAATGTTGATTTGTTAGTCAATAATCCACAGATTTGATCAGTTCTGAAAAGCATCACTAGGAACACAAGTGTTAAGATAATTTTTCTTTAACTCTGCCTAGATTGGTTTATTGTTACTTCTTTTCTTAATTTTTCCTGTTCTAATTCAGAGGTAACAATCACTAAAATTTGCCCATAAATTACTTTACGACCCGAACAAGATTACTGCTCCCATTTAAATCTAGATTGTCTACCATAAGAAACAATTCCTGTTCAAATGCCAAATATTTCAATTTGGAATTCCATTATTCATGTACATTTGCCATGCACATATCACAGGAATTATATTTGTCAAGTACAATACTGAAACAAATTTAACACTAGTAGACACAAAAATTAATCTTTTTAAGGACTGACTGTCTGGCAGAAAGCAATGAGACATTCAGGGATTAGAGTTAGCCAATCAAGGATTTGCTTAGTCTTGACAAACAATCCTCTAGATCATCAATACAAGTAGTAAAATCTGACGGGCTATTAGCATAACCAACATAAAATTAACTCAAGACATAGAAAAGAAATTCATACACACGATTTATATGTTCAATGCAGATGAAGCACTATGAAATCTGGGGATCCACAGAGAACAACATTAGAGTTCCTGAAAATCACAAAAACACTTACCGCTGTACTTGGTGGGAACAACTTTCATCATCACTAGTTAGTATCAACTGCCTGAGGTCATAGACATGCTGTCTTTCCACTGATATAAGAAAATTTAAAAGGATCAGTGATGCTCACCAGAAGAAACTGAATACGGAAACCTGCTAAGTTACATATCATAAAGAGGACTTCAGAACATATCATCATCACTTCAGATATGCAAAATTCAATAAATGGAAAACACTTAGTGGGGCCCCATGGGCGGGCAATGGGTCCAAACTGTAGTAGGTTCTCCTAATAAGAAAATCTTTTAGTTGCCTACCTCTAATACTTCATCAAACTCGACTGGACTTTTTCTGATGCCAAAGAAATACTTCTCTGCATTGACTTGCAGGGCCAAAAGCTAAAAAATGGGGAGGAAAAAAAAAAGGAGATAAGGAGATGGATTATACTAAAGGCAGGAAAAAGTGAAATGAGGGAACAGAGAGAAGGGAAGAAAAGAAGTCAAAGAAAACGTGTCATGTAGGACATTGGTATGACCGGTACCTGTTTCACAATTGCACCGCCATCAATAGGTACATCCTCATCATTTGTGATCCTTGATATTAATTTCACTGCCCACTCAGTGTCAAAATTGAACTTTTGGAACATCTCATCCCGCAAGCTGGAAGGTGCACAGGAAAAACTAGAATCTGCTATGACAGTGTACTAAACATAGGAGTCTATTTTAGAAACTAACCAGATCAAAACATACAGATCCCGAAGCCAAGAATTGGTGGACAAATATGGATTCTTTTTTTTTTTTTGGGGGGGGGGGGAGGAACAGGGGGATCTGAAGATTTTCAGAGCGTATAAAGGAAAAGACTTACAAGTATCAAGGGTTACAGATCGATTTTCAAAAGGTTTTTGGAGGCCACAGCCCGACACTCCCCCTCTTGAACCTATCGCTACTTACCCGACCCCCCCAGCTGATTTTCTAATCATGCAATGATAAAATGATATTAGATTGTTGAAGTATGGCACTCGATGGGAGCCTTGCTCACCTACTTCTCAGGGTTCACAAACCCACTTCCTGACCATGTGAAGAGAGAGGCTCAAGGGAAAAGCAGTGGATAAACTCTATCAAGCTGGATTGGATCTCACCGCCACAACAAAAGTAAGTAAATAAATAAAATATGAATAATAATAATAAATAAATAAATAAATAAATAAAAGAGGTCATGAACAAGATGGAAGTGCTGCGCACCAGTGACATGTGTTCATAATATAACTTACATAAATTCAAAATTTAACTTACCGAGAATTTGGCTCATTAGATTAAAATGTTTATAAACTCATCTTTACATAGCTAACATGAATGAATCAACTGCAATATTGAACAAGAGAGATGCATATGCAATGTTCATCTGATAAGAAATACACGCAATGGAAAAAATATTTTTTATCAATAAAGGGAAGGGTTTTAAATGTCAACCAACAATAACTTTGAGCAAACTCTCTCGGACTTCAGAGTGAGATATCCACTGCAAGGAGATCAAGAGATTCTTGCAACACTCCATGCCAGGACCACAAAAAAAAAAAAAAAAAAAAAAAAGAGACAAAACAAAACAAAACGAAACAAAAACAAAAACAAAAAAAGTGATGGAGTATTTCAAAGAAATGTTACAACCTTAACTTATGGATCCCACAATATGACGGCAGAATTGGGACCATCAAATGGTTTGCAAGACTTCATCACCACATTAAAAAGCCGAAGCTGATGTATGCTAGTTTCAATTTATTTATCAAAATATGGCATACAGCATATTTCAGAGATGGCATTTGAAAATAGAAAAACACATAAACTGACAAATTTAAAGGACTTAAGTAGTTAGAAAGATACCTGACCATAAATCGAGTTGATCCAGGATCCCCTTGCCTGCCAGCTCTTCCACGGAGCTATAAAATAATATACAAAAAATACTATGAACCTTGTTAATCTGACTAGATCTGTGTTTGTTATGGTTGGAGAATATAATAAAGTACTCCATAATAATAAGAATCTCAACACCAAACTCTGTAAGATTATGGTTATAAGTAGGACTTGTAGAAGGGTTCTTCAACCAATGAAAGCAGAATTCTTCAATGGTGGTAATCCATTACGAGGAAGGCACAATAAGAGCTGTATTTCAATACATAGGAGTGCCTTGGATATGTATATTTAGTTTGACTCATAGGAATCAAGCATTACTTAAACAGGCCAAACTGGACTTTTGTGGGAAGCTTCAATGTTGATGGTGTCAACAGTTTTTGTGTGTGTTGGCCCTAAAAATTGAACCTTAGACTAAAAGCCCCACATCACAAAAAGGCTGCTAGTATTGGGCCCAGAATCATTTGGTATACGAAGCTGACTATTGTTAATGTGCATAATTCAGTTCCAGAATTGAGAAGTGGACCTTTTTTTTTTTTACCTTTTCTTTAGGGATAGTTCGAAACAAAAAGGGAAAAAATGCAACACACATTTAAAGAGCATGTGGTAGAAATATAAAATCTTCAAGATGATTTTTAAAATAGTTTTTTTGGACACAATGGAGGTTTAATTACACTCACCTGGTTATCTATTCTCCTGGACTCATGCAAAGATGTCCCAATCACATGAAGCCCCCCAAGCCTTTTCACTTCAGAGCCTTCATTGAAACAATGTATCTCACAATCCTTCAGAACAGATGTATATGCAAGAGCTATAGTGGGACCAAGAGGATACATCTCAGACTGCTCCTCAACAAGCCTTTCTAGTTCCATCACATCAAGTGATTGACTTAACTGCACAGACTCGGCAATAATAGATTTTGCATCCTGATATGACCAACTTTTACCCTCACTTTTTGATACATACCGCTGGTTCATTACAACAAAAGAAGAACATGCACCAGATTAACATTTTTAATATAGACAACCTAAACCAAACCCTGATTGCAGTGACCTTTAGGATAAGGAAACTAACACATCAGGGCTGTCTTGGCTAGTAAAGCTAGTGAAGATTGCCCAACCATTACTTTAGATAGTACCTGCAAAAGATGTATAAGTCTATCGAACATATTGCACTAACAACCAAAGTTAACCACATATATCTACCTGTTGTGACACTGGTTCACCATAAACCTCAATATCAGGAGGCTCTTGAGTCAAAAACGTAAGCTAGCTATCCTCCAGAATTTCCTTTGCAAGCATCTACACATATGGAAATCAGAAGAAATGAGGGACAAAAATCAACCTCAGAAGTCTTGCAAATAATTTGAGACTCAGGTACAGGAAGAGAAAAACAGGCAATTTGACCAGTTAGAGAGACATCCATTTAATCTCATGGGCATGAACAGAGCAACAACTGATGCTAAAAGCCATTTCTTGATGGACAAAAGTACAGTTTATCTAAAGATCCATGCAATCTAATATATGCACAAAGACACATGACAGCACAAGACATTTCTCCAAAAACAAAAGTGCAGATTATTCAACTATTCCACCAACCTTAGGATTACCTCCGGGAATTATGTCGGTTCCCCTGCCAGCCATGTTTGTTGAAATCGTTATGGCATATTTTTGCCCTGCTTGGGCAATAATCTCAGCCTCCCTTGCTGCATACTGATAAGACAAGACAAAGTCAACAAGTGAATAAGAACCCCACAGAGTAGCTATAAAAGGCGTCATCTCACCAACAACTGAGCCCAAGTTACAAACCAACTAAGAAGGTTAGGTCAGAGCCAGTCATAGAATCAACATAACCTTGGTCGTGCATTAAGAACATTGTGTGGAATATTCTGTTTGGTAAGCAAATCTGACAAGTACTCAGAATTCTCAACACTGAAAAATATTATGAAAAAATTAAGGGATAGACATTGGTAGACTTTAGCATATGAAAAAATGATATTTGACATACTATAAGAATCCTAATCATGAATTCATAGGTAAGATGCTCCGGTCACATTAAAAGCTTTAATTTGCAAGTTAAAAACAGGAGGAAAAGTTGGTGGATTGACTAGATTGGGGGTGTGAAAAAGTTCTAATAAAATGAATTCAAAAGATACAAATTTCATGGCATGAAGTCAATCAGCATAACCAGCCTTTTCGATGGAGCTGAGGAAGTAGCTGAGGATAAGTCTTCAGACTACAGCACCATTAATTTGGGAACAACTTCCACCTTCGCTTTGATTAAAGATTTAACTGAAACAGAGAAGGTTAACCTAATTTCTTGGCCTACTATCTTGTCTAGGCGAAAATGTTTTAGAAAAAATAAGTCTATAAGAGAAAGAAGAAATCTCAAAAAGTATTAAAAAACATTTAGCAAAACAATCAGAGAACTAAATATCATATAGCATCTTGGTCAACTTAACATGCTTTTTAATACCTCAGATTCAAATACAATCAATTTATGACAATGACATGTTTCTAGCTTAAATTAAAACCAAATGAATGCAACCTCAAGACACTACTCTTCTCTTCTCTAGACCCATTCTAAATTTTCATAATAAGACCCCTAAGGCCAGACTCATTCTTGTTTTGTTATACAATAAAGAAGTGATTAACTTCATGAAAAGTATAGAGAAAGAGAAAAGAAGGTAGTAAAAGCAGTCAGCAGTAAACATTTTACTAACTATAGAGTATCAATTGCTGCAGATCTCTGCTTGCAGGCAATCATAAATAATTAATAGAAGAAAGTGTCATGCAGGAAACAACACAGTCTGTGCCATGATCAAAATTGCCTTATAATATGCTAGATTAGAATGTGTTCGGCCAAAAGTCATGCTAGGTCCATACAGCTGATAAAACTGTAAAGCAAGTTCAAATGCACTGACAAGAACTTGCTTGAATTTACCTAGTAGTCTGAACTAGAACAGGATGTCCTTGTGCAAACATGCATTAAACATAACACTTGATAAGGAATCAGTCGAAAGAGCAAGAACTGGACTTACAAGACCTCGTACAAGGAGTTCAGCTACTTTTGCAGCAACTGGAAATCGAGCAGCATCTTTGCTAGCCTGTAATACAGAATTAAGGTATGAGCTATATTTAAGTAGACTAAATTTCATCAAATGAATATTTGTTAATTCTACCAGAAACACAATAAATTTTGGCAAAATTACCTCACCACTTATCAATAAAGGATTTCTTCCTTCATCTATGAGAACTGAATCAACTTCATCAACTATTGCAAAGTGAAACGGCTTTGGCCTGTTTTAGAAAATTTAGTACAGATAGCCCATTATAAAAGAAAAGTCAAAACATCCAAAAGTGATCAAAGATATACCATCTCATCACCAGTTGTCCACTATTTCCAGCGAGATTATCTCTGAGATAATCAAAACCAAGTTCCTGAGAATGCATAGACATCAAAAGATCAAAAAGAGCAAAAAATCACCCAAAAAAGTACAGTCAGCAGGCTATATCGAATGTATACTTAATAGGTATCACCAAGCCCAAGGAAAACAAATGAAAAAGTGTACCAAAGGATCCAAAGAAGACATACAGAGTTGTTTGTGTATGTAATGTCGCATGCATAGTTAGACCTCCTTTCATCAGCTTTCATTCCCCTCTGCATAGATAAGCAGCAAGACATAAATTCTAAGCAAGATGAAATAAAAATTAGAATATAAAAAACCTGTATAAGACCCACAGAAAGACCTAAAAAACGGTGAACACGGCCCATACACTCAGCATCACGTTGAGCTAGATAATCATTGACAGTTACCACTGTTGAGAGAGGGAGACACAGCACATCATTAGTTCTCCGAAAACATGACTTCACCAAATGGTGATGTCTTTGTAAATTTTAACATTCTCTATGTATATAGGCTCAAAACTATTAATTACTCAATTAAACATTAATCTATATACTACCTCGCGATGAGAGGAACATCTATACTCACTGTATCTTCATCAATTTCTACTCAAGAATCAAGATCTTAACCACATCCTTTTTCAAATTGCTTTATATTTCCACTTTTTATTAAATGCATGACAGATTTGTAACATGGTTCAATTTATGAGGGTTTCTGCCAAAGGATCAAAAGTAGCCCCAACAAAAAGAAAATCATATTTCAGCTGAAAACATGGGGAGGCACATGCTTTGATCCTTCTAAAGTTTCCCTTCACTTTTCTTTTTTTCTAGTGAGTACATTACTATTTACAAGCTCTAACAAAATTCAAAAGTACACATGGTAAGTCATGTACAAGAACTCCCATGATCAAGGATATGCTATCAAGAAAGAGGGGGGGAAAGGTGGAAGATGAAAGCTTAGGCTTAATAATCATTCACACAACATTCCTATCGACACTTCAAGGTTCCCAGACTTGTTATGCCAAAGAAGTACACAAACAAGGCATTGCCCAAAAATAAGTTTCTTTTCATTTGTACTAGATTATGTGCCTAAATCTCTTGGTTTGAATAAGCAAGAAGGAGATAGGCCTTGCAAGTTCACCAAGATATTACTACCAAGTACATTCCATCAATTCGTGCTGGTAATGACATTGAATTGTGTTTTAAGCAGATACACTGAAAGAAATTTAAATCTCTCACAATTCAATCAGCAGTCCGCTTCTACATATAAGTTCACATAGATTAGGCATGAAAAAATACCGTGAAAACCCTCGCCACTCAGGGCATTAAGATAGGCAGCTAGTGTGGAAACTAGAGTTTTCCCCTCGCCTGTTTTCATCTGAGCAATGCACCCATCATGCAGAACTGCTCCACCAACAATCTAGCATATTATAAGAAATGTAAAAATAAAAAATTTAAAAAAGATGGAGATGATTGCACTGACTACCTTTAATCAAGAAAAATAGAAAGATAACCACAATTAAGCATCAAAATTCCCATAATCAGAATAAGCATACTCACAAACAGAGAGAGCTATACCTGCACATCAAAATGGCGCATTCCAAGCTTCCTTTTAGCAGCTTCAGGCACGACTGCAAATGCCTCTATAATAGTTCATAAAATATTGTTTCAGCTAGAATTGCCTTTAATTCACCACATATAGTGGTATGTCACAGCAAACACGCAGAAATAATCCCTGTGCTTCTGCGCATGCGTGTGTGTTCTTTCATATTATGTGCCAAAAAGGCATAAAATCTGAATAGGAATACATTCTCCAACCCACTTGGATATCTGCAAGAGTTTCGCCCTGTCTCAGCCACCCCTTGAACTCCTCAGTTTTGGCAGTCAACTGTCCAAAACAAACACAATTACATAAAAGTCCAAATCTGGAAAAACTTAGCAAAGTCAAGAGAGGAGCAATGTCAACCCACAAACCTGGTCATCCGACAGTCTCTGAATCCTCGGCTCCAACGCATTGACATCGATCACTAAACGATTGTAATCCCGAACAACCCAGTAATTTAAACTAGTAAAATTATTCCAATTTTTCTTAACACGACCTAAATTCTCCTGCAATGCAACAACAAGCCTGAACTGCTAAAAACAAAAATATGAGGCAAATTATCAAGCACGTTGTGCGCAATCACTAAATTCAAATTCTAGAGAAACCCAATACCTTCACGGACGACACGAAGCAAAAGGCACGTAAACAACGATGTCGAAACCGATGGGACGGTGAATTGAAGGGCAGAGAATGAATTGATCTATCTAAGAAGGCTAAGGAACGGTGATGATGAGACTGTTTTTGATTGTAGAAGTAGGGTTTTGTAAGAATACTTGCCGTGGCCATTTTGACTATTATGAGTTTGGGAATTTTTCTTTGAAGGTGTAAGAATTCAAGCTCGAATTTGGGACATTGTGTCTGCTTTTTATAATCGTGGTTCCGTGGAGGAGAAGAGAGAGAGAGAGAGAATAAGAAAGTGCCGTTGGTTATGCTGTTGCCTTTAAATTTCACAGGGTAAAGAGTTTTACCTTGATGAGTACTCTGCCTCCGCATTCACAAAAGGCTAAAATTCAAAAGCCCATTAGGCCTATTAATGAAGCCCAATTCTTAAGTCCATACCTTTGTAATGGAACATTGCCTGCCCGCGGGGCCCAAGCTGTTTGAAAACTTCGAAGATTTCTCAGGGAGTATCAATTATTTCAATCAGTAAAAATTCGTTGACATGATACCAATGGATTTTGACAATTACAGGGGGCGTTGATGTTTTTTGATCACAGGATTCTTAACATGATATCACTAAATTCTATACAAATATCAATAGATTTTGATAATCTTATAATATTAAATTCAAAATATTTTATATATGATATAATTCAATCAACTTAAAAGATAAATAAATAAAAACACAAAAATACTTTCAAATTTAGGGTCAAATATAAAAGGCCTTTAATTTTTTTTTAAAAAAAATACATATAAAAACTTCCCGATCAATTGTGAAAATATATAAAACTTGCCCTTCCATTTAATTTTTTTATTGAAATAATAATGACCTTCCATTGTAAGTTTATATGGATAATTAGTTTATTAGTGTGTGTATGTGTTTTTGTGTTAAATTTTTATTTTATATTTGTTTCTTAAATTACTGTTTTTAAAATTTAAAATTAATATCGTATAAACTTTCATTCATTTAAAAGTTTGAGAATAAAATAAAAGGACTCTCCTCCCTCTCTTCTCCTTCTTGTGGGAGACGGTGGTGGTGGTGGTAGAGGGAGAAAGATAGAGAGAGAGAGAGAGGAAGAGAGAGGAAATATTTTTTATTCGCTATCCTTTAACTAAAAAATAAAATATTTTATTTTTTATTATTTTAATGATAAAAACAAACGGATAGAAATGAAAGTGCTAATTTTATATATTTTCATAATTAAGATGAGAATTTTGTATTTTTTAAAATTTAAAACTTTTTTGTATTTGACTCTAAATTCAGAAAAATTTTGCATTTCCCCCCAGTAAAATTAAAAATAACACCTTTCCAGCTAGACCAAGTATAGGCATTACATTGTTTTGATGGTTCCCAGTGCAGTGCTTCCAAATCATTCCATATGAGTATTGCTATGGTCAAGATCTAAGTTAAAAATAAAAATAAAATAAAAAAATTACACTCTTCAAGTGTAGTTGTTAATGAATCTATAAGAAGCCAAGGACGGCTTACCAATCTTTCTTTTTGTGCTATAATGCTGTGGGCTTGTATACATCATCCATTTGTATCTACCTATATTTTTGGCAGACCATGCCTTGGTTGCATGTATACATGTAAATTCAAGAGGAAATATATTTAATAATTTACAAGGCCAGATACTATATTAACAAGCTCCCTCGTCTAGATCCCATGTATGAATTGCAGAGTCCTGTAAGTGATAGCCTCCAAGACAGATATGGTTCTGCTATCCATAATAATATACCTGGAAAAGCGGACGACAATGATACTGTTATTGAGATACTAAATAGGCCTAAATGAGAGAAACAAAATTGCAGCAGAGTTTAAAGCATTGGAAACAATTAATTACCAATTCTGATACTCTTGGACAGAAAATTTTCTCAATAGAACTTAAAAGTACACTGGCTTTAATTTCCCTTTGGAATGAATCAGAGGATTCTCATCTCCCAACACCATGTAAATGTGATTGCATTTTTCCTAGCATCCTTACAGGCTCCAGCAGCAGTGGCTTTTTAAAGGGGTGTTACTAGATGTCAAAAAAGAGAATGGAGGGCTTTGATATCTTGATGTCTTCAGTCATTTCTTTATTGTTATGCCCTTTTCCTTCTTCTTTTTTTATTTTTTTATTTTTTTATTTTTGTTTTCTGTTTAGCTTTTGAATATTTTCTCATCCTCTTACATGTAACATTATGCTTCTCTTTCACTCAAAGGCTGTTTTCTGCTCCAAATACATTACGACAGGCAGTAAGTGCTAGGATATCATATTCATCTGTTCATGCAAAGCATTTTTTCATATGAGTTGTATTCATCCATAAGCACTAAATTTAACGATTTTTGCAGCATTACTAATCAGGATAAGCACTTGAAAATTCTTGGTCACTCCCAGATAAGTTTTGATTGCCTTAGAATTTGAAGCCTTTTTGGACCCCTGATGTCCTCAAATTTGAGAATGCAAGTGCATAAGATATCCACATTAAAGATAAGGTATTTGAAAGATCATAGTAAATTTCTCCATTAAAAGAAAGGAAGACTAACTGTTATACCTTGATAAATCTATTGGCGCATCCAACAAAAAGCTTGCCCTCGCAGTATAGGAGAGCAGTTACTACAGAATCACATGGAATAGATCCAACAGCTCTGGCATCTATTTGAAACTCATCACCTGATATTTCCTGTAAATTAATGTAGATGTTTATGGTGAATCACCATAAACAATAACTGTAATTGAAGACTATCCTCAATTTCTAGGCACAATCAAGGCTACATTGAAAATTAAAATTGCACATCACAAATTGAAATTCAGTAATACCTGTACATTCACAGTCCTGTCCCAACCTCCAACAAACAACCACCTACCCTCCATGGCAAGAGAGCAAATTGTGCCGTTTTGAGCTTTGGTGGATTTCTTGAATTCATCGTTTCTCCATATCTGGATAAGGTAGATCTTTTGCCGATTAATAATTACTTGTTCAAGTTGACTTTTCCACTTCACAAGCAGATACACACAATTCCATTTCATGAAAGATTACCAAAGGATAGGATGGTGTCTCGATTTCAACCATCCAAATCCTACTTATACAGGGATCCATGTAGGGTAATGAGCTTTTTGACTTTCAAAAGGACAAAGGCATGGGAAAGAGGTATCACTCGCTTTTCAAGTTGCAGCTCACCTATGAAAATTGTATGTAATGCAACAAAAGATTAAGACTGGAATTATATCAAGGTCAAATGTATCCAATACCTTCAAATATCCACTATCATGAGCTGCAACAACAATATGCTGGTCAACTGTAAGAGACAAAACAGCTGTTACACTTCCTGTGGTGCCTTCCCCCAGTACTGTTAATGGGCTATGATCACTGAGACACCATAGGCGGATTGTTCCATCCCAACTCCCACTGTAAAGAACACCATCACACACAGCCAATGTTGATACTACTGAATTGTGCCCAGTCAAGGTAAAGGACAAGGTACAATCCTACAGACGAGAGAAGACATAGGTTATGGAGAACATCAAGAGATAGATTATGTGATCCAAAGGGCCAGAATGGAAGACATGATAATCACAGGCAATTACTTTGATTCTCCATGCTTTAATTGTTTTATCTCCACTTCCAGTATAGACATAGCCACTTCCAGAAGTAGCCAGGGCATGAATTCCAGTGTAACGCCAATCTTTTTCTTCATACCATTTCTTCGATGGTTCTTGTCCAAGAGGAGTGCTCATAGCCCATATAAAAATGCCACCTCCACTGTCACCACTTATGCACAACGGTTCTTCTTCATCCACATAAGTTATAGCCATGACTCGATGTTCATGGCCCTTAAATGTATGTAGATGAGAGAAGTCCTAAACAAGATGGATATTAGAAAAAGGCTCGTATGAAAATGCTGCCAGAGAAGGAAAGATGCCATCAATGACAAGTACAGTAAATTATTCTATCAAAGATTTGATATTAACATGACCATTTACCAGGTTATGATTCATGGCATGTTCCAGCTAGTTCACCAAGCAGCTTAAATTCTGGCAGTTGTGTAGCAGGCAACACCATGCCAACACATGATACAGTAGCATAATGCAGATAATATTACGAATTCTTCTTTTTTTTGGTGGGGTGTTGGAGGTTGTCAATTGGAAAGTAGTAAAGAAGTCTATGTATATCAACTCACATGCAGTAAACGTGGCAAAACCAAGAGCTTTCAACTTAAAAATCACCAGCAAGTCTTACATACAAATGTCACTGTTATATACAGTAGAAACATTTTATCCGAGTAATAAGTACCACAATAAAAATGGAGTAAACAATATAGAAGGTGGGCAATACATGTTTTTCAGCCGCGTCTTTGAAAACTAAACATGCCACAAGAAAGATGATCATAAGGTATTCAAAATGACACAACATGATTTATAATCAGATCGGTGATCAAATTTCAGTGACAGGCATTATAAAAGCATGTACCTGCAAGGACCAGACCCAAATTGTTTTATCGAAGGAAGAACTAAGTAATCGCCCGCCTGAAAGAGAAATCATGAAAAAGTTTCAAGATGCAATGCACTCACTGGAACAAAATTAACAAAATGAAGTTCTATATTTCCTAAGACATCTGAAAATCTGCGGTGCTACTATCATGAAATCAAGAATAAGAATGCCAAGCTTTGTGAGTAGATGATTGAAGAGCATGACTACCAAGACTCCCAGCCAATGCATTATCTCCTAATGTAGCACACATAAACTGAAAAACCAGAACATGGCAATGCAACCACCAAAAAACCTTACAAGAACTCCCAAACCACTTCAAATGTAACAAAACAGTAAACTTTGCAGCTGTAAACCCTATATTTCCAACTTTTCTCAGGCTTGATGAGTTTTAACTACGACCTTAATTGATGTGATGCCCTTCTGAGCTTTCATAAAGTCCCTCAAAGTGACCCTTGTAATGCAGGAAGTTTTCTTTTTTTTTTTTTTTTTTTTGAAAGAAAAAAGAAAGAGAGTCCAGCCATGACACCCCCTTCCGCAGGCCGAAACACATCAATACACACCCACATAGTTCACAATTTGAATGTAGAATGGACATTGCTTTCATCATGAATACCCTCTCAAGTGCAGAGAACTCATGATGTGAACCAAGAAAGTGCTCATTGGAGACAAACTAAAATGTGGTTCTAGAACGCATGCTATTTTTCCAGTTGCTTTTTGAACAAATAATCAGAACAACCACCCACAATTATTACTTTTTGCAACGCAGTTTGTAAGACAGAACAAAATAGGAAATGCCAATCAGCCACTTAAATAATATGAAGAAGATGGTGTTGTCAGATTTTTAGTGGAATTTAGAAAGCTTAGTTGAAAATGAGACCTAATAAGACTCAATCCTTTTTCCTTTGGCCTGAGAAGTGAAAATCTTTCTTTATTTGGCTTTAAAGGCTCAGCATGTGTGTTCTTTAGTACTTTTGGATACTGTTCATTATTTGCATTGCATTATACTTCGTACCCAGACAATTTCTTCACTTAATTAATCTCTACTTCATCTTGCAGGATGAACCTTGTCAAGCGAAAGTATAGTAATTCTCAGGACGATGTAACTTATTAATCAGAATTATACTGCTCAGCAGACATTCATGCAATGCACCAAAGACATGATGTAGAACTCCTCTAAATAAGAGAAAAACTCCTCTGAGTATAATTTTTTATAAGAAAAGAACAAATTTATTGAGAAATAGGCTACGCATGACAACACAAGAGAACAAGAAAAGACATCATAAAAACAAACAACAAAAAAGGTCTTTGCAATCCTATTAATCTCGCGGAAAGAATATCCACTAAAGCTCCCAAAGTGAAGCATAAAAGGAAATCAAGAAACAATCATTTCTCACAAAAAATCAAGTCCTCCAAATTTATCAGCTCATGACAAAAAAATAATTTTTTTTAAAAAAAAGAATGAGAATTCAAATCTCAAACTTCACGACAACAACAACAAAAACAACCTAGACCTTCTATCCTAAAATTTAGGGCCAGCCAAATCTCAAACTTCACAAAGAACAGAAAAGGCATAAAAAATTATTGCAAGCTAATTCATGAATGAGATAGTAACATCATAAAACGACAAAAGGTGCAGAAAGACTCACCTCCAGTAGCAAATCCAGTTATACAATCAAGGTGGCCCGGAAGATCTCTACATCTGGGTTTACTACCAGTAATTCCCACCATCCCACCTTGATCAACATCAACCTTTTTAATTTCATTTCCATCATGGAATTCATCAATCTTCTCTGCATCATCTGCACTTTTATTGGGCTCGCAAGGCAAATGAGACAGACATCCAAGAACCAAGCAAAAATATGTGCAGTTCTTAGTTGTTTCTCCCTTCAAATGGACTAGAGTATCAAATTCAGGTTCAATAATTAATGCCCTTATGCATCTCCACAGATCAAAGATAGTTGCACGGCTTCCTGGATCAATATCCATGCATTTGATAAGAACTCTTTGCAATGGTTGAAATTGTACACCTAGAGAAATAGCCAGCAAGGAACTAACTTTCTCCATCCATCCCATGTATAAATCCACATAGGCGAAACCATTTACAGCAAATGTTTGATAGAAAATATTGATATAGTTGACCAGCTCATTGTTAAATGACTTTCCAATCAAAAGCATGAGGAGAATGCAAGCTAATGACCAAATATCTGAGCCACACCCAACTGGATATGCTGATATGCAGTGCTCTGGGGAAGTTACTTCATCTTTCAGTATCTCAAACAAGAGCTCTGGGCTTGCAAATGCACAGCTACTCAATAAATTAGCACTATTAGCTTCCAAAAGTGAGAAGTCAACTTGTTGTCCAGCAAATATATCCTCAGATATGCACGTTCGGACTTTCCTTCCAGTTTCCAAGATACCATTAAGGTCAACACAAAGCAGACCAATATCATCATAAACAAAGCAGGAAGGAGCTATACATCCTGCAATTACTCCTTCCAAATGCAGTTTGATCACTGCTGCACATAACTCCATGCCAATAACTGCAAATGCCCTCAACCTGTCACCATTAACAGAATTCAGTCTTTGATCAGGTAAATCATCCTTACCCCCAGTAAAAGTCGGGTGTCTCACCCCAACTAACCTATCAGAAAAATTTCTGCCATTTCTCTCTGAGACCAAATATACATAATTATCTTTCACATTATGCCACATGCCATAAACCTTACATATTTGACCCCGTCTTGCAGATGCCCTCAAAAGTAATTGCAGTTCAGCTCTTTCCTCCTCTGTCATGCCATTCAGAACTTCCATAACATGAGTGATGTGACTGAAATTGAGGATGGTGTCATTGAGAGGTGAAGAAGCTATACGAACAAGACTCACAATTTGATTTTCTTCATAACTTCCATTAACTGGAGATATCAACAAGGATGAACAAGCAAATTTCCCCCGAAGAGCAGAGCAAGGATCATTTTCCTCCATCAACTCCAAGACAACAGCATCGGAAGGAAGAATCCAATCCTTCCACGTTACATAGAACTCATCTGACCACCGAATAGGGATAAACTGGTGTTGAGAAACATCAAGGCTTGCCTGCTTGACAGTTTCAGAGATTGCTTCTGAAGTCTGTCGCGAAATGGGGTCTTGTTGAATGGCAAACCTGAGGAGATCTATGTTCTTGGGAAGAGCAGAGGGGCCTAGGGTTTGAGGAAGCTTGATGAGTTGATTACATGCTGGACAGCGAATGGTGTCCGGAAACCGTCGAGGTATCTGTAAGAGGCAGGGCTCGCATGCAGAGTGGCCACAAGGGAGTACGCGGGGAATTGTATTCTCATTGTCATAAGTTTGCAGGCAAACTGGGCACTCTGGCAACTCCATGGCCCGTCCTTTTCAATCCCTGCTATTACTTGTGGTCAAGTCAAAGCAAGGGGTTGATTTACATTAAACAGTTGAACTCAGACATCTTCTTACCTAAAATCAGATAGCGATATTTTTTCCATGGTCATATAGTCAGGGTTTTTGAAACCAACTCATTCTAAATAGAGAGATACTACACTATGCTAGAATTTACTAGGATATTGCATAAATCTAATCCTATTTTCAAGCCCCAACGAAATTCCGTCCCACAAACATCCTCGTTGCAGCCTGTAACATACTGGGACAGAAGATCAATAAAGACGGCTATGCAAATGATTCAATAACTGATCATTTCAGGCCATGGAAAGCAAGAGAAAATAACTCGGGTTTACAAGAAAGTTATTGACAACGGCAGCCCTTTATGTAACAGAAGATGGCACGGGGGCTTATGTCTTGATTGACATTAGTGACTTCAGAATACGCTTTCGGTGCAAAAGGAATTTACTCAATCTTATATCAATCAAAGACTCCTATCAGAATTTTGTGTCCTCTCCGCAGCGGAGTAGAAATGGCCAGAGGATTGCGGAGGTGATTTACAAGAAAGTTTCGCCGGATTGATTGCAGGTTGATGGTGAATTGGGGGGGGGCGGAAGAAGAAGAGAGAATCAGTGAGACGTCACCTGAAAAGCTTTGATTTGTGTATTGGACACTGACTCTAGGGTTCGTCGCGTTCCATGCTTGGTCTATTCAAAATCGACATCAACAAAGGAAAATGACAAATGCGATCAATATCAACATTGACCAAGGATGAGAATGAATACGAAGGCTTGTGCGAATGTCCATCTCGGAGGAGGGTGAAACCAAATTAGAATTCCTTCGGGAGATGAGAGAGAATATTTGCGGTGCTCACATGGTGACTTAGGCGGAGTCAACGGGAAACAAAGGTTGATGGCGATCGAAGTGTAGATGGATCACAATTTGCACTCACACGGAGAGCAGAGTGGTGTAAAATGAAGGGAACCGAATTTGGTGGGTTGATTGGGGGGGAAAGATGAGGCAATGGCATTGTGTAGGGGCCATTAATTACCATGATATATTTTCTATTTCATATTTTTTTTATAACAAATAAAATATATTTTTAAGAAAAATAATACTTTTTTAATTAACGTATTCCTTTGTTTTTTGATTTTATTCTCGTTTATTTTTAAATAAATATTTCTAATATGTTATCTTATATTTTATCCATGTAACACATATTCAATGCTATATATCTATCACTTAATATACCTACATGTTGTATTAATATATAGGATTTTTTTTTTCAATTGTAATGGCTATTTCTCCCTAATGACCCATAATGGCTTTTGAATTTACAATGATTTAGAGAGAAATTGAGAAGAGGAGAAAATACACAAGTGAGAGAAAAGTTGGGTCTTTAATAAGAAAATGAAAATCTAGTCAGAATTGAATTGATTAAACAATAAATATCCGTTAACTGTATTATTAAATTGCCTGAAATAAAATTAGACCGATAAATACAATATCTAAGTTTTATAAGTAATATAATGGACCACAATTCATCTACCTATTTTATTAATTAAAACGAATAAATAAAATATTTTGAAAATAAATTTAGATCACATCAGAGGTTTTAAAAAAAAAATACTAAACTAAACTTTTTAACTTATTAATAAAGACACATTCAAATAACCATTTTTATGGAGTAAATTCAAAATATTATATTTAAAGGAAAATTATGAATATTAAACTTGAACTATTCTTTTTTATATATATAAATCATCAATATCTAATAATAACGTTAGATTCTGATTAAATTCGATTTAATTTAAATTGAATTTTTAAAAAGTAAAACTCTATCAACACCTGTTTTTTTATATTCGAATGTGAGATCTTATTTAAAGGTATCACCTTTCAATTTCTGGATTGATTAGATATCGATGTAAATTTGAACAATTCTATTATGTTTTGATTGGAATTTAATTATTAATGAAACTAAACGGAAGCTTTGTCTTTAATCCATTGTTGATTGTACTATATTAAAACCTTTACTATCCTATAAAATAGAGTTGTGAAAAAAAAAAACAAAATAATTACTTTTTAAAAAAAAAATTTATATATATAAAAAAAAAAAAAAAAAAATTTTTTTAAAAAAAAAAATTTTTTTTTTTTTTTTTTTTTTTTTAAAAAAAAAAAAAAACTATAAAAATTGAAATAAATTATACAATTTATAATTTACTCATTGAAATAAAATAAATATACAAAATTGTAAATTAATTTATGATTTACATTTCACCTTATAAAACTTTCGTATTTTACTGTATGCCATCAAATATTTGTTAGTTTAATACAATTTCACTAATAAGTTCAGCTAAAATTTATTGTAATTAATGATTTTTTATTTCAGCAATTTCAATAACAAATAAAAATTCATTAATTACTATTTTTCTTTTCTATTTTGAAATCCGACATTAATTTAGAGATGGTAAAGCCAATGTATTTTTTTAACCTTATAATTTTTCATAATTGAATTTGGTCTCATCATCATAGTATGAAAATGTAATAAACGAGTAAAATAATTTCCCTCTTTATTTTTTCATTTTTTTAATTTTTATATATATATATGAGTAATAGATAATTTTATTAAAATACTGTATAAGTAATAAATAATGAAAAATTTTATAATAAAAAATAAATATTGTATAAGTTTATCGAGTAAATTATATATCAATTTCAAAAATTAAAAAAATAAATATTATATTTTTTTATTTGTTTAGTTATATATATATATATATATATATATATATGAATAATGAATAATTTTATAGAAAAAGAAAAATAAAAAATAGAAACATGATAGTGAAGAGTAACGGATAATTTCGGATAAGTTTGAAAGTAAATAATTTTTAGAAATCAAATATGAGTTTTCAACAAAACTCATCATTTTATTTGAGTTTTGTAGATTTTTAAATTTTTGGATATGATTTTAAAATATTCATTATCATAATATTAATCAAAATATTATTTTTTAATTTCATTTTCATTTCGTATTTTCATACCCATATACCAAAATATAATTATTTATCCCTTCTTTAATGGACGAGAATTCAGATTTCATGGACACAATAATTAGGTTCATGAATGTTTTATAATTTTTCTAAAATTTACCTTTGCGTATACTTTTTTATTTACAAACAAAATAAGTGAAAAAAATAATATTTTTAATTATGCACAACGTGAGGATGGAAGTCTAAAGCCTCCGGAGACAAACCTGCTCTATCCGAGGCAAGGGATTTTTTTTTTTGGGGTGGGGGGGGTGTTATTCACAAACCTGATAAAATAAATAATGAAAAGAATTTTTGAGACAAGACAAAAGATCTCGTAGAAAAATAGGCTTGTGTAATGCAAAGGGACAAATGGATAAGTTTGCAATATTTATAAATAATATACAAATGTATTTACTGCATTCCTAACGTAATTATTCATGGAGATTTGATAGAACTCTCAAAATTTATGGGAACAAATATGAATTTTCGGCACTTCCCGGATGATTACTAAGAATTTTATGAAATTTTCTTAATTTTTAGCCGATGAACTTAATCTCGGCCTTAAATCGCTCTGTACGTACTCTGTCTTCACGTCTCTTTCTCTCTTTCTCCTTTTCAACGCGCGTGATTTCACGCGCCAGCCAAAGACATCAGTCGTCCCCTTCTTCTTCTTCGTCGCAGTCACCGTAGCTCCCTCTCTGCGAATAACACCCAAAAACTCTTCTTTTCTTCAATTAAACCCTCAAAACTTCATCCCTCAGATTCCAAAAACGTATGTGTACCTTCAATTTCAAGATATCTCGCCGAAAACCTGGTCATCGTTGACTATCCGCCAGGTAGCTCTTCCCTCAAATTCGAGCACGAATCTTAAGATTTTCAAGCCCCAGAGTTCGTAAGTGATTTCGAAAACCATTTTCGAACCTCAAATATTCCCAATTTGAAGACAATATCTCGACAAAGATACATGCACACATGCGAAGCATTATATTCAACATTTGAGCTCAGATTGATCAAGGCCGAGATGAAGTAAAAGGTACTCCTCTCTCTTTTAGTATTCGAGTTCCCAATGTTCATGGCTTCGAATTTATTATCGAACAATGCTTTTAGCACCAAAAATGGAATTTGACCATTGGTTCTTTCTGCCATGATTGCTTTTTGTGTAGTACTGGAATTAGGCATTTCTTCTTCTTCGTTTTCCGTAGTTCCTGACACAATGTTATAATTCTAACGCTTCCACAGTGGTATCAAACTCCATCTTATCATATTCTCTCTCTCTCTCTCTCTCTCCCTAATCGGATGGGGTTTACTGTATCATTTTTCGGAAGCGTCATCTGCTGCTAATGTGCCCTCCCAGTGTTCGGCAAAAGTTTTCAACCAACTAAACTTTTGATCTACAATTATCTCTTTTGTTCTTCTTCTTCTTATCTTATTATTTAAAATCGGAGATTTAATGTTATTTTACAAAATTATTATCAAAATTATATAATTATTTTAAATATTATTTTCTGACTTTAAATTTTCATTTTAAAAATAAATAAATAATATTAATATTAGAAGATCCCATTTTGAAATTATTTTTAGATATTTTATTTATAAATATTATAAAAGCCCGCAATAGACCAAAATATTAAAAGTAATGGACAAAATAGGTTAAAGTGTAGATTTTTAAAATTGAGGGGAGATTATTTGAATAAAATAAAAAATTTAAAATACAAGTTGTACCCTTCTTTAAATTTAGAGGGCAAATTTTGGAGTTTTCCCAAAAATTAAATAAATAAAATATGGTCCTCTTTTCTAGCCCCATGAGATACGAGAAGATTTTTCTTCCCTAGCAAAAGTGGCGGGGGAAAAAAAAAAAGTTTTTTTCAACTCGTGTTCTGCAAATAAGAACAAAAGAGAATCACAGGAAATCTCTTAATGAAAATCATCACAATTATTGTCATTAAATGTTCATTCATTAAATGTTGATCAATGATGTACCTTACCTTACCATGGTCATAACTCATCACAATGCATGCAGCACCCCACGCCAAAAATATCTTAATAAAATATTTAAATATTTATAAACTTATAAAATATTTTATAAGTTATTTTATTTTATTTTATATTTGAATAATTTATTTTTAAAATAAGATATATAAACTTATAAATTTTAAGGATATCTTATAAAATTTATAAATTTATGAACTGTTTAAAATAAGTTTAACCAAACAAATTTTAAAATAAAATAAGGAAGACAGAAAAAATGATGTTTTAGATAATGTAGAAAAAAAGTCATGAATTATGATTTTGTAAATTTTGTGAAAAGTAAGAGGACAAAGGAAATATTTTTTGGAAATAAAAAATATATATTTATACACATTTCAAATTATTCCCTTATTAATTGGATAATATAATTGTTGAATTTTTCAAAAAAAAAAAATCAATTCACAACACTTCCATGCATAATTTAATTTTTTTCCGCTTATAAGCTTAATATTCATCGCATCCCCTAATAGATTTTTTTTTTTTTTAGTGATTGATTTCGAAATAATTTTAGAAACGTATTGGAACACACCTTAATTAATCTTGTTTCCCTTTTTCGTTCTACCCCCAAACGCCACCAATATGCCGGCGACGGCAACGAACCTTTTCCGAACGCCACGTCACGTTGGTTGGTGAAAAAGGTTTGACAAAATCGTCATTTCGTTCTCGCATTGCTGTTATATTATTACGAAAATAATCCCCGAAGGACACGTGGAGTGTCAGAACGGACTTCGTAGTTTTCGAGTCATAAGACCAGCGAACGCAGCCAAAGGTTTTGAGACCTAGCGCATCAGCAATCCTCCTCCTGGTCCGAGCCCTGCTCCCTAAAACCGTTTCCTTACACCCCTAAAACAATTTTATGATTCTCTCTCTCTCTCTTTCTTTCTCCCACCCCCATTCTTCTCTACTCTTTTCTTTCTACCCCTTTCTTTCGCTCTCTCTCTCTTTGGTTCCATGTTTCCTGATTAACAGGTACTTATTTTTGTCTCTTTCTTTCTCTACATCTCTACCGTGTTCGTTCGAATTGGAATGTTTTGTTTTCTGGGTTTTTTTTTTTTTGGTTTTCTTTCCTTAATGCTGAAATTTTTGGCGTATAATGTTGTGCATTCCGCATTCGTTTGTGATTTTCTGAGACTGGGATTTTGGTTGCAGGGAAACTCTGGTCGGCAGAATTTTGAGGTTTGTTCTTTGCTTTTTTCTTCTGTTTTGACTAGTCAGAGGCAAGGAATTTTTTATTTGGTTGTTTGTGCGAATATGATGAAACGGGTTAGGGTTTTATGATTGGGAGTGTTTAGGTCAGGCATTTTTTTGGAATGGGTCAAATTGGGTTTTAGAGTAGTGTTTGGATCGTGTTATTACTGTTTTAGAATAAGGGTATGTGTTGGTTTGGTGGATTTTGATGAATTAGAGATGGGTTCTTCTGGGAATTCAACTCTGGTTGATAATTCTCCCCCCGAGGCACCATACTTGTTGCCTCCGTCTGCAGCTAATAGGCTGGTGGGAGGTGATTCTCTGGAGAATGCTGTTATTGAACCCGATTTGAGAATGAACTTTGCTTCTAAGTTGGTGAATGGGGAGCATGAATTAGTAGTACAGTCACTTCCAGAGCAGCATTTGCGCTCGGGAGAGATTACAGTCACAAATGGTTTGACCAAGTGCATCACAGTTGGGGGAGGGAACAATGTAGTTTGTGATTCAAAGGAGGATGTGATAATTAGGGAAAATAATTGTTTGCATATGCCTTGGAACAATGTCAACATGGACAAGGATGTGTGCATTACCAATAAGGATGGCATAAAGACTGAGCTCGAGGACATTGATCTTTCACAACTGCAGATGATGGGGGATGTTGAATGTGATTTCAGTGGGTTGCGTTTGCAGGATGAGGAGGATGACATTGATGTATGTGGTGTTGAAGTACCGTGCTTGGGAGTAGGGGGATTTGAAAACGGTGACTCAGGGAATTCACTCAATAGCCATATGATGAGTTCACATTTTATGGATGAGGATGGCAGCTGTTTTGTCCGAAAAAGGCAGCTTGCAGGAGGGGTCACGGAAGTTTGTGAAGATGGAAAAGATAAGGAGGCTGTTGGCATGCATTTAGGAGAAAAGAAATGCAGCCCCAACAAGGGTTCATCAGCCACTTTGCAATCAAGTGAGTCCTCTGGTATTGTGGATAACTCCAATGGCATTGCAGATGGAGATGTACCGAAGACAGATGATGATTTTGGTGCTTCAAATCGTACTATCACTGTTGATTGTTGTGGGCTGACAGACAAAGAGGGAAGAGATAAAGGTGGATTCAGCTGCTCTCTAGAAACTAGAATTCTGCAGGATATGTATTTATCTCCTCGTGGAAGAACCCGTATGACCAAATCAAGAATGCAAACTCAAACAACACAAGTTACCAGGAGATGTAAGAAAACCGTGGAGAAAATGTCACAAGCTAGCCAGACTCTCCAAATTTTCCCAATGGTCACCAGAAGAAAAAGAAGCTGTTTCTATAAACCAGCTCGTTCTTCTATCTGGGGTTTATTGGGTACTATTACACAGGTTTTCGAGCATAATAATGAAGATCTGAACCATGTGTTACAACGGGAAAAACGCAGTAAGAGTAGTAAAAAGAGAGGAAAGAATTCAACCTGTGGAAATTTGCAAAGGTCAGATGGGAAATTTTGTTCTTCCACCGGCCATATCCGCCTAAAGGTTAAAATTGGGAAACAAGAGTGCAAAAGTAACCTGGCGGTTTTTGAATCAGCTAATGTTGGTACTTTGCTGCCTGCTCCCGATTTCAGAGAACCTACTGTTGATATGGGAACTGGTTCATGGGTTGCAAAATCAGCTGGTTGTGTGGAGGAAGATAGGACTGGAAAAGCAGCATCAGATTTAGATGTTTGTGCTTTGGATCCACATATTACAACTAAAAATTTTCTTGTTTCTGCAAGCCTATCGATATCAGCTCAAAATGCCCAACGTTCTCCTCTAATCTGTTCCCAGAAAGAGATTGGGGAGCCGGTTGGAGGGATTGATAACAGATATTTGGATGTTGGAACTTCACCAGATTCAGAAGTGATAAACCTTGTTCCTGAATCCCAAGTTGGTGTTAAAGCTCGAGAAGACTTGCATGATGCTGTTCTGCGTTCTCCTAATGAGGTTGCAGATCCTGCAGATGTGACAAGTTTGAATATGCCACAGCTAATTAATAAGAAAGGAAAGAAAAACTGTGGAGAACGTAAATGTGGCTTCAAAGATGAACTCCCTGGCTCAACAAGTTCAGAAAAGGCAAGATTATCCGGAAAACGTGGCCATAGAAAGAGAGCTGGCACTTTATCTAGTGAAGGGAGTGTGCCAAGCAACATCTCAAGAAGGTCAGTAGTAACTGAGTCTGGGATCTCTGAAGACCAAGAGGTGCTTAGAGTTGAAAATGGCTTATTAGATGATCAGAATCCTAAGAAGCCACCTTATAAAAGTTCAAAATCCAGAGGCAGATGTAACAGATCACAAGGCCCCAATTCGGGGAAGAGCAGAAGAGGAAATGCTAGTAGGCATAAGGAAAAAGTACAGAAGTCTGTTGGCAAGAGCAAAGCCGAGGAGAGTTCTCCTGAGCAAGATACATGTATAGTTGCAGAGCACCTTAAATCAGGTCTGAATTCTTGAAATTATTATTTATCCTTTGAAAATTTCTGGAGGATTTCCCACTTATTTATTTTGTCCAATGCATTTTCTGAGCATATAAAACTCTATCTATTTTAACATTTAACATTTAATATGAAATTGCACATTAGAAGGCCTTGGAGAAACTGTTACTAGCAACGAGATTGCATCTGATGGTATGTCTAACATGGAAGGGACATTAACCACGAAAGTCGAGCACGATTTACCACAACGAAGTGCTTGGGTGCGTTGTGATGATTGCCACAAATGGCGTTGCATATCAGCAACACTCGCAGATTCAATAGAAGAAACCAACTGCAAATGGTATGCTCTAGGTTTCCTTCATGGATGATGCTAACACATTTTTTATGTAGATATTGCAGGATCTCCTTGTACAAACATTCTTTCTGCCACTTCTAGGTCTAGTTAACTAATTGGCTATAGCAAAGAATTTATTTACTTGCTGTCTGTTTCCTGATGAACTAGGCCTTATTGAAGGTGATATGTACCCAATGACCTGCAACCCTATATTTGAGAAAGAAGATTTTAATCTGATCAAACCAGCCAGAAACAAGAGTTTTACTGGGAGAGGGAAATAATTACTGGGATCTGTACTTTTGAGCTGCTTAGGTCATTTCAAGCTTATGTTCTTTCTGGCACTAATTTTTTCTTTATATGGGGTTCTTCCCTGTTTTCGATTTACATAACTATTCCTGGATTTCATCCTTCTTTTTGTCCATTAAAAATCTAGTTCATAAGGATGGGCTTTGAAGTAATTACCTTTTGATGATAGGAAAGAAAAATGAGGGCTTTGATGCAATTATAGATTTGCTATATTGTGACCTGGAGGTTTTCAACCTCTCTGCTTGCAAGAAAAAGGCTTCACTAACCCTCTCCAAAATCTACAGTGGCGGGAACCCTGTGCATTGGGCTGCCCTTTCTAATAGAAGTCCTGCTCCTCTCAGATTTTATGCAAAATTTAACCACATACACACACACACACACACACACACACACACACACACACACACACACACACACACACACACACACACATATATATATATCCATTTCCCTTAGAATAATATATTGTGGTGCCATAGAAAATTAAGCTCTACTATTTTTTCTGATGGGGTTTATTAGTTTCCTTTGAAATGTAGTTGAAGTTAAATTTCCACAAGGAATGTATGGGATATGAGATCTAGATTATCCTACATGTTGGTGTATAGTGATAGTCTAGACTTCTTCTGTGGTGAAGTTGAAGAGCTTTTCAATGATGGAAGGATATGCCCTTGTAGTTCATTTTCACTCAGAACCTTATGGCAGTTTCATCTGTTTTTGAGCCAACCTTCAGAATTCTTTGGGTTTTGATGGCATTTTAATTTATTTTGGCAACCAGCATAGTGGGAAGCTGGGGTGTTCCATAATGACCTATATATTGTTAAAGAAGGATGCATTAGTCTTGGAAGACCCGACTAGATTCTGATGAAGATAGATATCAAGTTTGACACTAAACCCAAGGCCTTTTTTCTCATTTTTGTTTTTTTTTTTTTTTTTGGGGGGGGCCTTTGGTGGTGAAGAACTATTTTCTACCAAATTCAATTTAGTCATTTGACCAAGAAATGAGTATGAAGATTTTACTTTGAAAAGGGGTTTCTCTTGCACAAACTCCATTTGGAGCCAAGTATTGTGAGGAAAATTTACTAAAGATTATGGGTTTCTTTTCTTCCTCTTTTCTTTTTATAAATTCTTTGTCTGTCCTTTTGTTAATGCCCTTATTTTCTTCATGACAATCTATTTGGATTTGTTACCTTCGTACTAATCAAGCCAATATGTCCAAAATCAGCTGCAGAGCATGTCCTTTTTACTCGTAATTTGATTTGGCGTGAATTCATGAGCTGGATGATTATGAAATCCCTGATGAGTATAAAGATGTGCCATTTGGAGAAGAAATTAAAATTTGTGGGAGAATGATAATCAGGATGCCTGCCTTTCTAGGGAATTATTAAATTAAATTAAAGAGTTGCCATATTTTCTTTAAAAAGGATTAACAGAGTGATGAAATATTAATGAGCAACTTTCAAAGATAGTTATGTTCTAAAAGCCATAGAGAAGTGTATGGCCAACTATTCAAATGAAAATCAATGGGATTTTGGATCAACTTATGTTATCCACATATTTGTGGCTCCGGAAGCAGTAACAGAAAAGAAGTATTTGCTGTTTCACAGGGAAATGGGCCCGATGTTGAAAGAGTTGTACACCCATGATCTTTGCCCCCTTGATGCCAGATACAATTTCTATGCATTTCCACTTTCCTGATGAAGTTCGTAAGAGCTAAGGGTCCTCCTGCCCCATCAAACCCTAGTAGTTGGAAGCTTAACTACTACTGAAAGAAACCTAGATCCAATAAAAGAAGAATATTTTCATGAAAGAGAAATAGAAATAATGGAGATTTTGAGGAGACAGAGAGATCCCTTTGTACTTGTTGCCATTTGGATTTAGAACATATGACTTTTTACCTTTTCCTTTCAAGTTTTTGATTTTGAGGCCAACATGACGTCTTTTCTATATTCCTATGCTCTCTTAGGGTGTAAGGATGCACCTTGTTGCTCTTTGACTTCATAACCTTTCTTACAAATTAAAAGAAAGAGAAAGTAGACAATTGCAAGGAGGAGGATGAGGGATCCTCTAGCAAAAGAAGAAGTACAAAGAGAGAAGAAAGTCAATTAATGGAGATTAGCCCTTGAGTTACTTTGAACATCCTGAGGGCTATCTCCATTGACAGAACCAACCACCAGAGACCATAAAGAAGCTGAGGAAGTAATCTTCTATCAAATTAAATAGGAGGAAGCCTTGCCTTTGAAATACACCAAATAACTGTTTCATTTGCACAACCCTTGTGGATTCTCCGCATCTTCCCTCCAAGTTTCTAAATTCGGTATTGAAAATATTTTGAATTTTCTCTGGAGAAACTCAACTTCATTCAAGTGAATAACCATTAATTGCCTTATATTTATTAGGAAATGGAACACACGATCATATCTTTTCAGCTTATAAAAGTTTAAAATTCTCAATTAGTATTGAAAAGTCTTCTTGGGGCATATGCTCCTTTGAGCTTGCTTCATTGTTCCCACAGGCCATCTTACCAAGCAGTATAAGGCGTCATTCGCTTCATGGATAGGATAGGCGCACACTAGACCTTATTTGTTAGCTCTTTAGACAATATATACTTGAATATTTTCCTTAGCAGTAATGATGTCCTGGTCAAACTTATTTGTCTTCTTCAATTCTAATTTGTTTCTTAAACACTGGCATTATTATTATTTTTTTCTAAAACTCTGGCCACTTCTTAGACTTGAAAGACACTTACTGGATGCTTCTTAGATACTTCCAAAGCCCTTACCAAACACCTGCACTTTACATAATTTCTTTTCATTTCTAAAACTAGTATGCTTGTAACATGTAATACAATCATACTATTCTTTCGTTTAGTCGAGTATAATAATGGTCATTGTAGAATTTCTATAAAATATTGGTCCTAGTAGACTTATGTCATTTACGTGATAATGTTGTAATATTTATGGACAAAACTTGCTACTCTTGTCTAAGTAATGTTAAAGTGAATGGTAATTAGTTCTGTTTCTAGCCATCCACCTCCTAATGATTGTGTCCAGAATCAGTGTCTATGCTTTCTAGGATTGAGATTTCTCCTTGGTGATTTTAACAGTGGTAATAAGTGAAAGGGACTTTACTTGGATCAGATTTGATGACTAGGTTTAATATGCAAATAGATGTTCTGAACTACAATTCTGTAGCTTAAGAATCATGTCCTGTGCACTCTCTTGCAAATTGAATAAAATTTAAAATAGTTTCAGCTAGCATGGACACTATGTAGCTGAGGTAATTAATTGTGGGTGAAGAAATTAATTGTGGGTGCAGAAGTTATACTGAAACATTTAATTTTAATAACTGCGGTTTCTGTGGGATTGGGAATGTTGCATATTTTTCATCTAGGTCCTTGATCTTAATCACATTTTTTATTTTACTCGATATGGGGGGTTGCTTTGAAGGAAATTTCTATGAAGAAATTCATGTACCAAAAAGGAAGGGGAATGAAGCAACTGGTGGGGATTGGATATGATAATTTGGAGGAGATTTCAGGATCATGGACTCGTTAGTTAAAGCGCCTTTAGGATATGAAAAAAGTATGAAAGGAAGTTTCACACTCGATATGTATCATTCATCTTAGGCTTACACTGTTGATATTTGCATGCATGTTGAGTTTTTAATCTCAGTTGCTGGTGCATATTGCTGAATGTAATTCTTTGGAACTTTGGATTTAGTTGGAAGTGGATCTTAAAATAACTTACTTTGTTGAAGGACTTGTAAGGACAACCTTGATGAAGCCTTTGCTGATTGCTCAGTATCTCAAGAAAAGTCAAATGCTGAAATTAACAGAGAGTTGGAGATATCAGATGCATCTTGTGATGAAGATGCCTATGACACCCCTTTAAATTACAGGGGTTTGGAATGCAGAAATTCTGCTGGTAGGTGGCTGATGTCATACTGTTCTGCTAGTGTGGAGTCTCTCTCTCTCTCTCTCTCTCTCTCTCTCTGTGGAGTCATAACCCATATTCAATTCTCTTGCAGTTTCACAGCCATCACAATGGATGCTCATAAAGTCTAATCTGTTCCTGCATCGCCATCGTAAGACTCAGACAATTGATGAGGTTTGCACTACCCAGTCTCATTGCAAATGCTGGCTTTAATGACTTTTGATGAGTAATAATCATATATAACGTTGATGGCTGACTTGATTGATACTATCTCAGCCATAGGATAAGCTTGGTCAGCATGTTACAATCTTAAGTTATTTATTTATTTTTATTTACATAGCATTCTGACCAGAGATAATATCAAAAGAAAAAGGAAGTTTTAGATGGTTAATGGATATTCTATGTGCAAGAATGACAAAGCAACGTTCAGTCATTTATTACTTCACTAGGTAGTTGGTTATAAATTGGAGTCTTATGTTTCCTTTCTGTGTGGTTTTTGGTGGGATGGATGTTGAGTCATTGGGAGGAGACATGTGGTGTTGTTATTTGGTTGGAAATTTTGGTTTGGACAAAAATATGAAGCATAGTTAGTATGGGTGGCTTCCACCTGGTCTGATGTAAACTATTTGGCGGGGTTGAGATGAATGGCTTTCAATGTAGTCTCTACAGACAAGTGCAACTCAAAAAACATTTCTCCGAATGTCTTTTGAGTGGGCCTGTACCCTGCCATGCATTCCGCTATGTTATTTGTTTTGGTTCCTTTTCTCTTTGTTTCATCTATTTTGTCCCTCATAAGTATTTTCAATAAATCAAATTTACCTATGAAATAGCAGAAGAATAATTTTAGGTTTTAGTGTCATGGACATAACGTAACGGGAGCTATGATTATGTCAATGATACTATGGTGTTCAAGCATGGATGGAGAAAAGTATGTTTAGATCTTGTATTCAAATCATAATCGTTCTATGGTCAACCCCTTTCATAGTGCTTTCTTGTTGGGGCAGGTGGGGGGTTTGAGCATATTGTTGTTGAGAAATTGAATCAAGAATGCTTGTTTTTGAGTTTATTAGTAGGTAGTGATTTCTTGTTTTTGTCTGCTGCTTTTTTTTTTTTCTTCTTTTCCTGTGAGTAATAATTTCTTCTTATAACCTTACTATTTTCATTTTCTTCAAGCTTGTCTTAAGGCCGATGTTAAATTTGATTCCATGTTCTGCATATAGGTGGTGACATAAGCAGAACATAAAAAGGCTGTAAGGGTTGAATCTGAGTGCAAAGATACAAAATTATTGTAAAAGAGGCATTCACAACAGCTGAGAAAGTTTTATTTATATACATAGACAATAATTCAGTATCTTTCCTAATAGTACACCTCTTATCCTAATATTTTTTCTTGTTTCATATGCCATTCACTGTTCTTGGAGTTTGGGTTTTCCTTTCTATTTGAATTCCTTTTGCAGAAGGATAACTTCTGGCGAATTCAGCTTTTATGTTTGACATTGCCCATATTCTCTTTCCCTTGTTTAAAGTAGTCGAATTGTGTTTTAAGTTGTGTTGCCTTTGATGATTTTCATGTTTAAATATTTGTTGTTTCATGTGTATAATTTATATAACCAGATAATGGTTTGCCATTGTAAACCTCCTCAAGATGGTCGTATGGGATGTGGAGATGAATGTCTTAACCGGATGCTTAACATTGAATGTGTTCAAGGAACCTGTCCATGTGGAGACCTATGTTCAAATCAACAGGTTGTGTAATGTGGTGATGTTGCCAGTGTACTTTGTTTCTTTTGCTTACTTGAGTCATGGATACCAAGGGTGTGCTTGCATCTCTTATTGCAGTTCCAGAAACGTAATTATGCCAAACTGAAGTGGTTCCGATGTGGCAAGAAGGGTTACGGCCTTCAGCTGCTGGAGGATATATCCCAAGGGCAATTTCTTATTGAGTATGTTGGTGAGGTATGTGGAAGTTGTTTTGCATGTGTATGATATCCTGTGAATGTACCTAGGAAGTGACATAAAACAGTTCGTACTTTGTGCATTAGACACGGCTACCAAGATTTGGAACATGGTTCTTCTGCTGATTATATAAAGCTCATCAACTGCAATTTTATCACCACACAAATATTCATCTGTGAATTTGCTAGCTTAGATTGTGTTTGCTTGCTGGAAAATTCTGCACAGGGAAAATATTTTTCTGAAATATATTTTCCAGGACAAAAAGTCAATTTTATAAAATATCCATTTTGTTTGGAACTTAGTGAAATTTTCAGAACAGATATATATGTATGTGTGTGTGTGTGTGTGTGTGTGTGTATTTTTCCATATGTAGGAAAGTTTTTTCTACTGGATCTGTTTCTATTGTGAACTTTGAGTGCTCTACTATAGGAAACTTCTTATTTCCTGCATCTTGGAAAATAAGATTGGGGAAAAAATCTCCAATGTCATTTACCCAGATTTTCCCTGATTTGGGAGATTTCAAGGAAACATAATTAGAAAATTCATGTATTCTAGATTTTATTTTCTTTTTGGTGATTTTTGACAAGGAAACCCTACCTCAGCTATTTAGATATTCTTGTATATTGTCACTGTGTAATAAATGAAGTTTGATGTGCTTTCTTTTAGCCAGAAAGGAAAATAGTGATTAAGGTGTATTTTTCTGAAGGTAGTGGGTGGGCAAAAATTACAAAAAACCGACTAAAGCAGCCGAACTACACAAAACCACTCTGAATTAGTTGGTTTTCTTAGTTTAATAGCCAGCGCACTGTCTTAATTTTAATAAAACCGGGCTTTGGTCTGGAGAGAAAATTGGATGGATTTACTGAACTAGTCTGGAAATTTATATATATAGGGTTCAGCAAAGGAAACTCTCTCCTTCCCCATTAACCCCCCCCCCCCCCCCCGGGGGGGGCCGGTCTCTTGATCTGGGGAACCATTCATGCCCCTCATCTCTCCTTTCCAACGGGTAACTCTCTCTTGTGTCTTGTTCACCCCCTCTCTTCCCCCTTCCCTGCATTAGTCTTGGGGACATTCACCATGTTGATTGCTGAGATCTCCCTCTTCCTATTCTTTGGGTTTTGGCTGATAGTTCTCTCTCCATGCCTCTGCTTTCATCTTCTTGATGACTTTAGATTGTTTAAATCCCATTAATATGGAGCATTTTGCATTGTTCAGAGAGAATTGTGTTAGAAAAACCTTCCCGCTCTCGTCAAGTACATTTGCATCTCATCAATTTTGGACTTGGGGATGTTTTCATTCCTTATCTGTGTATGCATTTAATGTTTGTGTATTTTTTCCCCTGCATATGGGCTATTATTCTTGTTTTATTGCCCAAACTCTGGAGCCCTTGGATCTTTTAACCGGTTTAAAGCCAAAACCGACCTGAAACTTGGCCCAAAACCAAGTGGTTGTCTGAGCCAGTTTTGGCATTTTGATCAGGCTGGTCCAGTTTCAGCGACAAAATCCGAGGGATCTGGTTTGGGTGGAATTTTCTTAAAAAAAGAAAAAAAAAACTGACTGAATTCCACCCTAGTATATGCCTTCCTGTTTTATTTGAGTATTGATCAGTCCATTATTTTGACCTAGATAGACCTTCAGCTGCTCGTTCATGCCATCTTTTTAAGTTTTTCTATTCATTTTTTTTGATTTTCTTTTTGTTACTAATATTGCTTGTCTTTATGATATAGGTTCTTGACTTGCACACATATCAGGCACGTCAAAGAGACTATGCTTCAAAGGGTCATAAGCATTTCTATTTTATGACCCTTAATGGAAGTGAGGTTTGTCAATTTCTTCGATTGAAAAGCATGCCTAATTCTTCGCAGTTGTCCTCTGGTGCAATGTAAATATACATATATTGTGGTTTTTGAGTTTGTGCAATTTCAGTTCAGGCTGGTCCACACGTGGATAAATATTATTGACTTCATTCTTCGGGCCTTTAGCAGGCGTCGAGGGCCAATAATTTTAGAGACGCAGTGTCAGAATTTTGGTTGTTTGTCCCCCTTTCTTTCCTTTATGGATTAAAATTATCCATCTTTTATGATTTGTTTGCCTTGATGTAATTTTTTGAGTATTATAGGTTAGTCATGTGGATTTCTAGAGCAAAAGGATGTCCTTATGGCATAATTGGTGAAAGTTCTGACCATGGGGGTGGCCCCTCCAACAGTGGCTCTGGCACAGCTTGACCATATACCAAATTTTCTTCACCCATGTTCTGCCTATATACATAGGGCCAGGCCCTGGTCTAGCCTGATGGCTAGACTTTTATATGTGTACGCCATTTATGATGAAATAAACTCTGAGAGGTTACATAACATATTTAATGGGCAAGGTAAGCAGAAGGTGCAGGGAACTAAATCTCACACCCCCACCGGAAGGAAGTGCTTCATGCCCGGAGCCAGGTCACTTTCTTTTGCTTGGACTGGAGCAGCAAATAAACTCTGGTGGCACGCACAAATGCACAAACACTCATCCTTATGCTGAGTAAAATAAATTATATATATGATTTTTGGAGTTGCTTGGCCGTATGCTGTGAAGCTGGGCCAGTCCTTTTGGCCTAACCAGGCTGCATAAAATTTAGCTTTGGCCGCCCTTAGGCAAGTCACTCAGCTCATGGCCATCCCAAATGGATGGTATAGAGAGCTACTCTTTTTTGTGGTTAGTCTTTAGTTCGGAATCTGCTTAAACATTATTTGTTTGTACAAGTGTGAGAAACTGATGAAACAATAACTTTATTAGTAGAAAAATTAATTTTAGTCATCCTTCATCATTGCTTAAAATGCAAATATCCTTATTAGTTAATTGTTTGCATGTTCAAGATATTCTTGCTTAATGGTAACAGAATGTGATTTCCGTAAAATATCTTCAAAACTTAACATCCAGTTCTTCTAAAGAAAATTCTTTTCTATTCTAACATATCTTTAATGTGTTTTCTATTCTAACATTTCTTTTTTTTTTTTTTGTGTTTTCCAGGTTATAGATGCTTGTGCTAAAGGAAATCTAGGCCGCTTCATCAATCATAGCTGTGATCCTAATTGTCGTACAGAAAAGGTGAGCTTATATTTGAGGGAGACATTTATAAATGTGATTGGCACACTTTGCATGAGCCATTAAAGAAGAACAATCCTTGCAAAAATCTTCCTAACTTACATGTGCATTTTAACACTTAAGTTTTGTTTATGTGGCACTGCTGTTCAGTCCACGTGCTTCATGCTTTTTATGTAATGTTTGTATGTGTTACGTATTCCGGCAGCCATTGCTCTACATATCCTTTCCTGTCATATAAAATGAAGTTATTAAGATTAGAGAAAGAGAAATGTACCAAAAAAGGGCATATTTCAAGCTGGTGTGTTCTGTTGTGTTCTGGAGTTTTAATATTGGCATTTAAAATCCGGATTTTATTATTGGATGCAGTGTATAATATGTGTTTTTATGGTAACAGATCTTTTTTTTCTTTTAAAAAAAATCATATTTTAATACTTGCATACAGGATAATTTGTCAATGACACTTTCAAGTATAAAAATATTTATTAAAGAAATGTAGAAGTTTTTCCACTTTTCTTTTTGTTGATTCCATTGTTCAGACACAGGAATCGAAATAATGCCTATAATTGCTATTAGTTCTGATGTTTGGACTAAAATACTAGTCCACTGGTTACAAGAAAAATTATATCATTGACTTTTATTGGCTGTTGCAAGTTCTTCTTCCATTATTGTGATTTTAATTCTTGATTTGATAACATTTAGGGCGAATCTGTTCAATGGAAATGAAAACTGAACATATAAATATACACGATTAATAGCCGAAGCTCATTCCTTATGCCCGTTAAAAACATTGCTGTGCATTTCTAAATTTCCTTTCTTATCCGTAGCTATAAATTTATAACTCTGTAATGGTGCTACAAGAAACAGCATCCAATATTAATGCTAAAAGATCTGTATCTTATCATTTTGCACCCGATATTTACAATTGGGGTTATCTACGAATGATAATTTATATTTAGACTTAGGATAGAAAAGCATAAGGTCTAAAAGGAGAAAGATAAGTGCAAAGGTTGGGGGAGTAGGCAAAGATAAGGATCCTTATAAAGAAAGACTATTAAAAGAAAATTGTTGTATGATGTGATTGTGATAGATGTAAATGTAAATGCTAGCCCCAAATGAAAGCATTCCAAAAGAGGCATTTCTCAGGACAAAACATGCTATTGTTGCATTCTATTTCTAAGCGGTGATTATGGGTCGGCAGCCATCCAAGAGCCAAGACTTCTACTGATTTGGAAGGCTCATGTATTGTAAGGTACATAATTCCATATGTGGGGCAACATGGAAATGGTTTTACCTTTATACAATCTCCAAAAAGAATGGAAAATATTTTCTGTTGCAGGTACTGTTTACGTGAATGTACCATTAACCTTGCAGTTTTGAAAGTAGATGAGAAAGTCATGAGAGTTAATAGTACTGCAGGGAAAATAAAAATTTCTCCTAGGTTACAGAGAGGTGCATGGTCAGACATCTTATATGGTAATGAAGTCGACATGAAAGTTGGTTTAGTAGATTTCCTTTCTTAGACATAATTTTTTTTTAATATCTTGGTTTGGGCCAATTTAGTGCCTTTTATTTATTTTTAAATCTATAATACAAGAATTTACAAGAAAGAAGGAAGAAAGGGAATATTTGGATTTTATTTTATTTCGTTATTTAACAATAGAGAAGGATAAGATCTTTAAAGCTTTTGTATTTATTTTCTCCTCTTTGTTGGTTGACATGTTTCTGTTAGATAATGCTATTCTCTTGATCCTTCTGGGACTTGATGATATTTACATCAATTCCTTGATGTCCAACTTCCAAGTATTAAGAACTTGACTTACGTCTGATTTGCTTCCTCCTTTTATGCAACAGTGGATGGTGAATGGGGAAGTCTGTATTGGCCTATTTGCATTAAGGGATATTAAGAAGGTGCATACTTGCCTGTTTTAATGACAACATTTTCTATGCTGTGGATTTACATTTGCTTTGATCCACTGACATGGCTTGGTCACTGATAAATCATAAAGGATGATTTATTATGGCAGCAGTAGTAGTAGTAGTTTTAAAGTATGGGAATTTTATTCCTGCAGGGTGAAGAAGTAACATTTGACTATAATTACATTCGTGTTTTTGGTGCTGCTGTTAAAAAATGTGTATGTGGTTCACCTCATTGTCGGGGCTACATTGGTGGCGATCCACATAATGCAGAAGTTATTGTTCAAGGTGATTCGGATGAAGAATATCCAGAACCAATTATGATTCATGAAGATGGTGAAAAAATTGAAAGCATAGTGGATAATAACTTGATGTCTAGTACTGTAGAAAATCAATATCCAGGAATTTCTTTTAAGGGAGACAGAATGGATGATCCCATTGTTGCTGATGTACCAGTGAAGCTTCTAACCAAAAGTGAAGAATCTGTGTGCAAACCTGTATCAACTGCCTCACAATTGCAGAATTCTTTGGAAATAGAGGATGAAACAAGAAAATTACCTGCTTCTGTCAAACCCATGGAGTTGACTTTACGAAAAGAAGATATGAGAAGCAATATTGAATCTGCTGATCAAAGGATTTCTTCTGAAATAGATATTCTTGGCAAATCATCTGATATTCAGAGGTTTGAGGGCTCTCTGCCCTGCACAACTGAAAATGTTTTATGTGATTCAGTCAGTGGAAATAAGAAATCTGTACATAATAATGTTGAAGAGAAACCTGTTTTCTCAAAATTACTTTCTATTGTGAAAGCCTCTCGCCGTTCAGTTAAAAAAGCTAAAGCCAAGAGCAATCATGTGGGTGAGAAGAAAAGCCAAACAACATATGTTAAATCTCAAGCACTGTCCAGCAAACCGAAGAAGTTGGAAATTTCTGGGAGTGGACGTGTAGACGGAGGTATATATTTTACATCTTGGTGATGCAAGAATAGCATTTTTTAATTCTCAACTAACTTATTTCATTCTATAATTGCAGTTGAGGAGAAACTCAACGAGTTGCTTAATGCTGAAGGTGGAATAAGCAAGCGTAAAGTAAGTGGCTTCTATTCTGTGATTTATTATACTTTCTCTTAAATATCTCTCTGTGCTGTTTCTTTTGCCTATGGACATGCTGTTTAAATCCAAATACTATTTGTTGATCTAGGAACTTGGTGAAGGACCTATTCTGTTTCTGTTCTGTTCTGCTGAGATTCACTTTGAATTTTCTACTTTTTATCTTGTCATGTATGGCTTACGATGCAGCTTTTTAGGGCCTTGCATGTTTTTGGTGGCTTCAAATTCATTCTTAAAATCTGTGTTGTGTGGGAATTTATTACTGCAGTATCTAGATATCTTTCATTTTGTTTTCCTTGTTAACTTCTGCTGCCTTAATTGTTTCTTTGGACAATGGAAATGGAGGATTACATTTCATGATTATTATCTTTCTTATTTGTTTTCGTTAATTTCCTAGTCAATGTTCTTAAGCATTCTCTTTCACTGAACAGGATGCAGCAAAAGGCTACTTGAAGCTGCTTCTTCTCACTGCAGCATCTGGTGATAGTGGCAATGGCGAAGCAATTCAGAGGTTCACTCTGTCGATTTAACGGCAATTTTTAATGTGGCCGGAATGCATGTCTTTAACTTGTCTTTTATGGAAAAGAAGATTAATTTGCTTACAGTGCCCCTTTATATACAAAGTTTGCTAGTTAAACTCATTTTATTTCAAATTCTTTTATTTTGCAGCACTCGAGATCTTTCAATGATCCTTGATGCACTCTTGAAAACCAAATCACGGATGGTTTTGGTTGATATTATCAACAAAAATGGTAGGGCTTCCTCTTGCTCTTTGATAAGATGAGATTCTGTTTGCTAGTTGTTAAGCGAACATAAATGTTATTGCATTGAAATTTGCTATGTAAAAATTTTGGCTTTTGTAGGTCTTCAGATGCTTCATAACATAATGAAGCAGAATAGAAAGGATTTTAATAAGATTCCAGTTCTTCGGAAGCTTCTCAAGGTTTGTGCTGGGAATTTTAATAAACTTGCCTAAAGTTGCTGGCATTCTTAATTACATAATAGATTGATTGTCACTTAGTGTGGTAGCTTTGGGCAATAGGGTTCCATTTGATGTTATTGATCATCTAATTTGTGAGGGTGTGGTTTTGGTATGTGAATGAAGAGTACATCTGAACATGTTAACTGCCTGAGTTTGAGGTTTATATATGTGATTGAGGCATGGAATAAAAGATGCAGAAGCAAGAAACGCAAGTATGCTACTAAATTGACCACTTGCTTCAGGTGTTGGAGTACCTTGCTGGCAGGGAAGTGCTTACACTGGATCACATCATTGCAGGTCCACCATGTCCTGGAATGGAGAGGTCAGATCTCTTTCTCCCAGTGTAATACATTTTGATTCTTCAGCAGATCTGCAATCTTGGAAAAGAGTTTTTCTCTTGAATGCGATCGTTGTGGCACCTTAATATTTTTATTGTGTTTTTGCTCATACAAAGAGGGGAAAATGATGTTATTCAGATTTGATGTTGATTAAAGGTTATTGAATTTTAATTACTAGAACATGGCAGATTATCTGATCTGCTTTCATGCTTCAGTGTGGGGATGAGGTGGGCAGTGGGAAAGTTTGAGTGAGTGTGGACATTAAAAGCTAGGAGCTCTTCTATCTGCTTTTGATACATTGGAGGGTGTTATGTCTATGCCAGGGACTAGGGGTGATACAAGGAGTTGAAGGAAGAAGGGTGCTATATTTGAAACTTCTTCTAAGGCTTAGTATATGTGTGACCCATTTTCAACTCCTAACATTAGCAGAAGAGGATGCTACTGGGTTGGATTCAGGCAAGGGTAGTTTGACTCTTCAGATCAGGAAGACTTGGTTGTTGGGATGGCTGATCAGGAAATTATTCCTCTGGGTGAGGAAGAAGTTGCTCTGGTTGGCTAGTTTTTCTCTTTGTGTGCTTTTCCATGTTATCATCTTAAGCAAAGGAAAGAATAAGCATTTCTCATAGGATTTGGGTTTTGTGGTTGTGGCATAGATCTCCTTGTCTTGCATTCCTACTTGGGGTTATTTTGCCTGGCAGTCAGTCTTGTTTTGTTTAGCTGATTTTTTGGGTGCTTAGCTTCCTCGAGTGTGTACTCTCATTACAAGCTAATCATACAAATAGTAGAAATAGCAATAACAATAATGCTTGCGAGGTCATGCCAAAAATCATTCCTTACATGCTTTGCTGCTCTGCGGTTGAAGCTGCAAAGGCTTCCTTTTTTCCAAGTAAATATGGTTTAGAACTAGTAATTCTTTTTATGCATTCTACCTTCTTAAACATCTCCCTAACAAATAAATTTTGTGCAGCTTTAGAGAATCTATGTTATTGCTGACAGAACACAGTGATAAACAGGTACTTCGTAATCCTCTCCTTCATGGTATTTGGTTGAATATATCATAAGTCAGTTTAGATAGTTTATCAATTTCTCAATGGTAATTAATGCCTTAAGCAGAATTGCTTAAATTTCATTAGAAAGTGGTGCTTTGAGAAGTCTATTGCTTTTTCCTATGAGAGGATATGTGGATCCTTTAGTCAGCAGATCTTCAGCATGGCCCTAGCTACTTACAATTTTCTCCTATTAAAAGCAAAGACTTGGGCATGGTTAGTGATCATAAGTTTCCATTTGTAATGAGTAGTAAAAATTCAAAAATTCATTGAAGGAAAACTGAAGTTATTACTAATATCGCTCTTCCTGTGCTCTGTAGATGGTTTCAAATGGAGAATAATTTATCATTAATTAGCTGGACTAAAAAAAATTTTAATTTTGTCTATGAGGGGGAAATCATGGAGGATCCGTCAATTCAGAGCCCTTTACTGAGAGATTTATGGTTGGGAACCATATTAAGGATTGGCCATATCTTTTTTTTGTGTTCAACCTTATTGAAAAAAACACCAGGGGCCAATGACCCCATAGATCTGGACAAATTTTAATTTTGAATCGAATGTGTTCTTAAGTGCATATGGACAATTGTCTTTGTTTCATTTCAACTCAAGGCAGTTGTTAGGTCAATCCTGTTCTAGAATATCTCCTAGCTATGACTAATTAAGTGGAGCAGTAGTTCTGATAACTAATGTAAAGAATTGCCAGGAGTTGGTCTTCTTGTCTTTGGATTATTCACAGAGTTGTTCCACTGAACCAAAATAGGACCTATATATCTAGAAGCTGATTTTATTCCTTATAAAAGTGCTATGAGATGTTCTAATAGAGGAATAGGAGACAGAGAAAGGGACTCATAATTATCTCAAGTATATGCACTGATGGAATTTTAATTTGTGGTGAGAAATTTATATCTAATTATTACACAAGCTGTTGTGTTATAAGCATTTTGATGCTGACCAAATGTCTTATTGTCCATATAGGGAAGAGATTTTAAGGTTAGTTGCATCATTGTGTGATAGCAAGGAAGGTGTGTATTGATGAGCACATTAATATGGCCGTCAAAAAGTGTAGGATCAGTATTAGTAAACTGTAATATATGTTCAATCTATAAGACCTATTGTAGAAAGGTTCTGGATTTTTTTTTGGGGGGTGTGTGGGGTTGGGATTTATATCAACTGTTGTGACAATTTTTTCATTGTCGGCATAGGGTAAATTGCTTTCAAGTGGTTAGTATGGTTATCACCATCAAACCTGGTCTGGACATCAATCCAGTTAAGGATCATGTCATCAGCTTAGCCAGAGGTTGAATTGTCAATTAAAAAAATATTAATTTACTTTTATTTGTTAAAATAAATTTTGATGAAACATGTATAAAAATGTGTAAAGATATAGAAAGTAATAACTATTCTTTATTGTCAAAAAAGTTAAAAGAAAAAAGAAAGTCAAACAAGTTTGCATTGTACAAATTATACAGTATTGTTGTGCTAATAGAAGAATTCACCAATTAAAACTTTTCTTTTTTTGCTTTGCAAATAATTTTCTATCTAGCTATCAATAGACATAATTATTGAATTCCGTCATAAAAATGGATTTAGGGTGGTCATGAGTTGTGATGGCATTTGTTGGATCTTTAACCTGCAATAAGAGCTTATATTACTTTGAAAGACCACAGCTATAAGTTTCTTTGTACTTTTTCCTGTTCATTGTCTTTTTTACTTTAAGTTGGACTAGGTCAAACCAGATGGACTGGTTCAGTCAGGTTTAGGTTGAATATGTTTAGTAACATAGTTGGATTATGTTTGATGATATAGGATTGCTTTTATATTTGAACATTTTCATATTTGGAGTCAAATCAATGTAAATCATACATGTTAGACTTTGGTATTTCTGAGTGGAATTTTGTCCTACACAACCACGGTTTAGGTGATGGTAAATGGCTTCTGCTACTTGAACTTCTTTTGCTTTATTTTTCGGTTATCTATCTATTTTCTTTCGAAGTCCATATGTATTTGCTTGTGTTCCTTCAGATGGTGTATAATCAGGTTCCTGTACATGACAGGTGCACCAAATTGCTAGAAGTTTCCGCGATAAATGGATTCCTAAACATCTTAGAAAAATCATCTGCATGAACAGAGTTGATGGCACAACTGAATTTCGAAGGGGACCAAATTGCAATAACTTTTCGTCACTGAAACGTTGGTGTGATTGGGGTCCTAGGTCCTCAGATGCAATAGATTGTGTCAATAATGAAACATACTCAACAACTATGTCAGATTCCAGCATACAAGATGGAACTTCCACACCTTATGTGAGTGATTGCCCATCAGGTAGGACAAAAGGTCAAAAGCGTAAAAGCAGATGGGATCAACCAGCAGAGACTGATATAAGATCATCTCACTGTAAGGAACTGAAAATGCAGCATGGTTTGTTCCAGAGACATGAATCTGGTACACAAATTGAGCATGATGAATTGGTTTTAGACCATATGAATCAAGATGAGAAAAATTGCTCCGCTTCAGCCCAACAAAACGGGGTCAATTTTGTGGGTGATGGAAAGGAGAATAGTCATGAGGATGTACCTCCTGGGTTTTCAGTTCCTCTAGGTAACCCTTCAGTTTTGTCAAAAGCATTGTCAACTTCTGCTGATCTGGACACAGGGCATTTAGAGTGCCCTAGCGGTCTGGTTACAGGGCATCCACAGCGATTTGATTCTGATTCACCCGTCTCCTATGGAATTCCATTGGGTATCATGCAGCAATATGGGACTGGTCTGGCTGAAACTGCCAAATCTTGGGTTGATGCTCCAGGAGTGCCTTTCCAGCCGTTTCCACCATTACCCCCATGTCCCAGGGGTGGGAGGCATCCTCCATCTAGTTCTGCTAAACTTCCTTCATGGAATCAATCACGTGCGGTCCAACATGAATGTGACAATCTTCCTCCTGCTCCTCACCAGACACATCGAAGCTGTCCAAGTGTATCTGGTGCGGGCCCTCAAGATGAGGTGTTAACAAATGGAAATGGGCAGCCCTTGCTTAACAGAGGAAGGGATTCACATCCTCTGGGACGACAGTACTTTAGACAGCAAAAATGGAATGTTCCGAAAGTGGGCCCCCCATGGGTTCGGGTGAGGAATAATTGGGGGTTGGTAAGAAATCAATCAAGGAATGGCATTTGTAGTGTAGATATGGGAAATGTTGCTGATGGGCTAAGAGGTCTGCCAGATGGCAGAAGCAGAAGAGAGAATGGTGGCAATTTTTCTTATCAGCATTCGTGGCCCCAAAATTAGCATTCATTTATTGATAAAAAAAATGAGGAGCTACTGGATTTCGTCAATACTTCCCCATGTACCCTCAATTCTTTTTACTCAATGGACATTTTTATTCAGTTGAGACTCAAATTCCAGTTTAAGTAGCAAGAGCAAAAGTTTCTGCAATTTCACAATGTGCTCATTTGGATTGACCATTCGTCTACACCTCAAAGAGGTAGGCCTTGTTAATCTTTTGCTACGTATAAGATAGAGGGCTCACACCATTCTTATATTAGTTGAATAAAACTTGGTTCATCATGTGAATTCATGTAATCTTATCATTCCATTCTTCTTCAGTTATACAAAATTAAAAGGAATGCTTTATATTTGTTGGTTTTAATTAATGTAAATTTATTACATTTTTGGCAAAATACATATCTGCTGCATTGCATGGCATCACGTGAAGTGTTCTTATACAAAAATGTGAGGTAGAGACCAAAGCATAGAAAACTGTTGTCTTGTTCTTGGTCATTGTCAGCCGCAGGGAATGCTTTGACCTTGCATCACTCATTCTTTAGTATTATGTGGACCATGGACTCATCGTAGGAGAACATTAAAGTTGTGACAATTTTGTTTTCCAATTTTTTTCATGAGGTTTAAAATGAGTGAAACGATTACATTGGTAAATGTGTCAGTGGCAATGGGAAAGAGACAACCATTAACCCCCATGTGATTTACACTCCGCACTGAAAATATTTGCATTTTCGGCATAAGAAGATTGTTGAACAGCTTATTGGAGGGAAATTCATGGGATATTTTTTCCCATATTTATTGTTGCCATTTATTTTGGTGCTTGTCCACATTACAGGTAGCAGTATCTATTGCAGACACATGCCCAATGAGCTTTAGCTCAACTGGAACCGTCCCCCCTTATAGAAGATCTTGAGTTCGAACCTTCTTATGTACCCAAAAAAAAAAAAAAAAAACCCTATTGCAGACACGTGGATTAAGGTGCATAGCCCATGGAGTTTGATGTTGCAATAAGTTAGATATTGCAATGGTCCCTTGCCAACTTGTGTAGATACTAATTTTAATTGAGCATGCTTCTTGTTCACTTGTTCTACCCGTACACAATGTAATGAGGGGATTTAACCGTAGAGGCAAATGACTATCCTTATACATCATACAAGAAAAATGAAAAGATCGATCTCTCATTCCCACTCATTCTCTCAAGTGCCCCACTGCAACCTAATTTCTAACTTATGATTATTGTTGATGGGTTTTAAGTTGAGAGCAATTGTTTGGTGTGATAATAAAAAGGTTATAACCTCTCCAATTTCCAGATGTATAGGGTTGTTTTAAAATCTTGTAGTCTACTCCTGTGGATATTATCTCTTCTGTGGACAACAGTGGATGCTCTGGCTGACTCAGAAATTTCTTTATGCAATTTAAGGGCATTGGTAGATTCAAGGAGGCAAAACAATTATTGGGTTGTACGAAGATGCGGTTATATTGGTGCATGATTGCTTTTGTTATTAGAGGTTTTGTATTTCATATTAGTTTTGATGCTTATTAGGTTCTTTTTTTTAGTTTAGTACCGACCAGTGAGAAACACTTGGGAGAAACACTCTGGTATGTATCTGGTTTAATATAGTTATATATTCACATAGTTAATGATGTTGTGGTTGTTAATATTGTTATCTAACTATATATTACGTTTGACATTACTCTCATCTCGAGCTGTTTGTGCTAAAGTTAAAATTGAACCTACTATTTCCTCAGGTTGATCAAATTTAATAGCACGAATATATTTGGATAAATTTGTTATTGTAAATGGATGGTTTTATGAACTAATTGGACCAGTTCGACTGAATATTCTTCTTTATAACCCATGCGATAACACCATCACCAAGTCCATGACCTCAGATTTTTTTTTTTAATTTGCGATTTGAACATGAAATTGTCGGGTTATGGGAGGGAGTTGTGATCATTAGACTATCTCCTTAGAAACTGTGAGCTCATATGATTATGTCAACTATTCAACAATATTTCGAGTTATGAAGAATGGAACAATGTATCCAAATGATATGATACCCTGTCAACATTAGACCATTATAAATTTGTATACAGTTCCAAGCCAAATTATTTGTCTCATATATCAGTAGAACTGTGTTCGAGATATTAGCATGCAAATGCATTGTTAACTCCTCTCATAATCTTTTGTGTGCATGTATATATATATTTTGTTATCACAGGGACTACAAAAATCTTGGAAATATACATGTTCACAAAGTTTCAAACACTAAATCTCGAGCAAAACAGTAACAGCTCTTTATAACGGTATCCGACAATCTTGTGTATATATAAATGACAGGATATGTCACAATTTTAGGTTGTTGCCTTCTGGTGATGTGAAACGAAGACAATAATGCTCATTTACCTATGTATGCTTGCAATTGTATACAAGCACAGGGACATGCATTTCCTCTTGCATCGGGGAAAGGTTAAGAGATAGGGATAGCGAAGCTTAGATTTGTGGCTAGTGGGTTTTGGTACGGGAGCTTTTGAAGTCTTGGTAAACAGAGAGGGAAGCAGTATGTCAATAATTCTCCATCCCTACGTCTTGAGTGTACATTGTCAAATGGAAATCAAGGTTGCCGAGCAAAAGGGAGGATTAATTTATCTCGAAAGGCTAGGACCTTTAACAATCCTCCTGATGGGAACAGCTAGTGCAGATGGCGCACTTGGAGATGTAAATGCTTTTTTCCTTTTTTTTTTAAATTTTTTTTTTTTTTTTTTTTTTTAAATTTTTAAAGGGGTTGGTTGGGGGGGGGGGGTGTCAGACAAAAGGGTTGCCAGGAATTGATGATGTGCGCGGCTACTTTGTGAGGACCATGTTTGTATTATATGGAATGCATGGAATGCTCTTGTGGGTGCGTGTTATTGTGTATGTTTTTCTAAGATTTCTCCTTGCTTAGCATACCTGTAATTAACCGCACCATGCTTAGTGACTTTGGATGCTCGATGATTTGGAAATGAAGGCATTGCATGCACTTGAATGTTATTGGTTACTGATAGATATAAACCCACATTTTATTGAGACATTTGATCAAGTTTTCATATACAAGCTATTATGTTGTCTTCCAAGTTCTTCCATGCGGAAGACGACGGGGTGTTGAGAAAAATCAATTTCATCCCCAGCACTCCGATTAAATTATTGTTTTCAACTGTGACATATCACATCTCTGCAATATGATTCACCTGCAGTGAGGTATTTTTTTTTCTCCTCCCTTGGCAACAGTATCAAAGATAAGAGTTTGTAAGTCGTTTGAATTTGAATGATTATTTGAGTTAAAGCGCAGAGCAGGAGCTGATAAATGACACTTGATTGTAGTAGTTGGTCGGCTGCTGTAAACATTGAAGAATCACACTTTTAGGTGGAAATGACGCATCATGAAGGATTGTTACTCGGCCTGGAAGTACTGACGGTCAGTGTCTGTAATGCATCTAGGTTTTTCCGCAGTCTCCTTTCGCCTTCTATTGGTTGAAAGAAGAGAAGGAACCAAAAAGAAACAAAGCAAACCACTACTTTGGTTATTAAACAAGTATTCTTTTACTTGCAGTGTCAATGATCTAAATGTTACAATTGCGCTTCTCAATTCACAACTTGCAACTTTGAGCTGAGAAACAATTAAAATCACAACCCCCCCCCCCCCCAACCCCACCTTTACGGGTGAAAAACCCAACATAACTGATAGATACACTTGATGAAACTGTTGTATTCTAACTTTTACAACATTTGCTCTTTCAGATCTTGCCATTTCATCAATATTTTCTAAGTACATTTCTTACTTGAACAAAGCACCAAGTCTTGAACAATGTTTTGTACCTTCTCCACCCACTGAAGTACTTTACGATCACCTTCTTGTAACTATGCCTCTGCTTGACCACTTCCCAGTACTCGGCAATGCTGGGCCTGGTACGGATATATTCATCCTCCAATTGTAAGAGCTCCAAACGTGTCAATACCGGAATAAACATGACATCTGCCATGGTGAATTCTTCCCCAGCTAAGTAAGACGCTTCGCTCAGCTTGGCCTCTACTTGGTCCAGAAGCATGAGGAGATCTTCCTTGCTTATTTTAGCAACTTCGGGTCTTTCAATTTGTCTTCTGTATCATATGCATCTTTTAGCTTAAGGTGGTAAGCGCTTGCTAGGTCAGGAGACTCAGCCATCCTAGCTATCACCACCCGTCTTATGAATTTGGTGACTTGTATCCGGTAAATCTCTGGAACATGGGATAGTGTGAAGTACTTAGGGTTCCACTCTTGTATCTACTGCATCCATTCATTAACCTCTCTATTACTGCTGCTTAGTGTGATGTTTTCTCCACCAGAGGAAACAACTGCAATTCTTTCTATATACCTGCAGGGCATCAGAGCACACTCAAAATCCTACTCTAGAAAAGGTGTTTGTAAAAGCAATATCTCCAGGTTCAAATAAGAGTTGAGGGATGGGGAGGCACCATTCATTTTTAACTCATCAACCATAATGATTGCCATATGAAACATAGCTGTTTTCTTTTGCATATTAGATGAGTTCTTTAAGGAGAGAGGTAGAGTTTCTGACAAGCAAGAGGCTACAAGCTCTCACGTGTTGGCCATGGGCAAAGATCAGGCTGATCAAACAACTCAAACTCAAATTCTTTGACAAAAAGAATGAGTGCTTAACCACCCCGCCAAATGCTTTGATTTGATATTACAAAGTTGTAAGTTAGCTTTGCCATGAGATTGTCAACTCCTTTGGATACATGCCCTCAAGGAGCTAAGGTGGGGGAGATTGCTAAAGTTAATCATGCAACAGCTTTGTTAGTTGTAGGCAACAATATACCGATAATAGCAATATCAGTCTAACTTTTGTTAACGACTTAGCCCTTCAAGTTGGAATGTGGTTACACGCAAAACAAATCTCACTTCAAATAAATGAAAACAAGAAGGTAAACAGAGATTGGACATACTGAATGATCTCAATAGTGTTGAAGAGAATGTGAGAACCGTTCTTGAAAACAGGAAGTTTGGCACTCGGATTCATCGGAAAAAATGCAGAATCCATATTCTTGCCTGTGAGAGGATTGACATGGTATGATGTGTAGTCAACGCCATTCTCTTCCAAAGCAAGCCTCACTTTTTGGCTGTCTAATGAGTAAAGGATGGTGATACAGCTGCATGATTTTATGAACATCTGCTCTTCTAACGTTATGGACGTTAACTCGATGTCAATCTTCTTGGAAATTCCGAATGTGTTACATTCAAGTGCAGATCTTGACTGAGCTATAATAGAAGATGACCATAAGCATTTCCAATAATCAAGTAAACAATTTGAAGCATAACCACATAGACAGAACTTGAACTTGGACACAAGAATTTAACGTTTTGATGACCAAGCATGTGGTCCGCTGACACACAACCTATGAGCATATTTTGTGTGATTCATGAAAAAGGTAGTAGGCTTTACCCATTTTAGGTATTTGGTAAAGCAACATTATGTCTGTCATGACATAAAAGAGGATTCATTGTTGTCTAATAGACTTGCATTATTCTAGTCTTTGATGATATGAACTAGTTCGATGACAACTATGTTGGAAATCAAATTATTTTGCCATACACCACTGTAACAATTTAATCCTTTTTTTTTTCCTCCCAATTCTCAGCAATTGTGTACATTTTATTGCGTGTAGGAGTTGTGTTAAAATGCATAAACTTCATCAAATTTTCGTATTTTTAATTTTTCAATCATTTGATGAAATCCCATTATTCCTATAAAGTATTTTAACTAACATACAAACTTTATTAACTCAATTGAGAGACTCCCAAACGGATAAAACACCCATATAATATATATATATATATACACACACACACACACACAGATAGAGAGAGAGAGAGAGAGGCATACAATAAGATTTAAGATTTGTATCCCATTTACTTATCTAACCGAATTAACAAGAAATCTAATTCAATTAAACCATTTATAAGGCAAATGAAATAACAATTAGACATCAAACAATTTGCCCAAAAAACTGAACATTACAATTGAAATTCAGAAAAAATAAAAACAGGGAGCACCAAGATCCAACCTAGGAGAAGCAAATTCGATAAAAAGATCGAATCCGACAACATAGAATCAATATGAATAGGGGTTCACCTTAATGAAAAGACTAAAAACCCAAAAACATAAAACGGGGAAATGCATGAAATTGAGCCAAAACGAAAAAAAAAAAAATCTTAAAACAATCTCCCTTTCAAACAAATTTAAAAAACAATTTAGATTGGTCGAGTTTTTAAAACTCGACTAATATTATTTATATTAAAATTGGTTGAGTTTTGAATATTCGATCAATTTATGAATAGTATATAAAGGTGTTTTAGCTCTTGATGTGGTGGTTTCACTCAAATATTTAGTTGAACTTTTTTGTTGGAAGATTTTTTTAAGAATTTTTTTTTATTTTGAATTAATTTCGTGCATTTCTCCGTAGAAGGATAAGACTTACTCATATCAGTAGCAGTTTCTTGACTGACTTGCAAATGAATTTTGGGACTAGAATGTGAAGAATACACTAAAATGTAAGGAAGGTACTCTTTTGAACTAAAGTAGAGAGAGAGAGAGAGAGAGAGAACGGATTCTTCGTGTAAGTGGGTAGATTTCAAAGATGACTCGCTCGAGTAAAGCTTCTGAAAAGGTACTCGCTTTGTGTCGATGACACGATCTCCGGGGTACAATTGTAATTCAACTTTTTACCATGAAAACCCGGATTATTAATTTTAATACGTTACACGGAAATCGTCGGTCGAATCGTTTTAAGATTAGAGAAGCACGCCTAATGGCACGGCTTGTCCTTATATGTGTTATTAAGCTTTGAGTGGAAAATAATAATAATAATAATAAAATGCACGAGATTTTTACTTATTATTTTTTTAATAGAAAAAAATAATTTTATAATGTATCATACAAGTTGCCCCAAAAAAGGTGTACAAGTCTTGCACGTGTGTATAGATATGAGCCAACACCAAATTCTAAATGACAAATTTCTTTTAAAGGTGGGAGTGCTTCGTGTTGAAAAATACTATTTTATTGTTAAAAATAATCATAAAATTTTCATAGAGAGATTTAATTTTAATCAAAATCCTTGAAAAACAAAATATCGAAATACCTTTTGAATTTTACATTCTACCTACTCATAATAAAGAAATGTTAAAGGTAGAAGAAGGGTTACAAATGATCTAAAAAGAATCTATTAATAGTGATTTCTTACCAAACCTTTTAAAGGTTGAAATTTCAGAGTTCATTGAGAAAAATTTTTTGTCAAAAACAAAATTTCAATTGTCTAAAAAAGAAGTTGTTGCTAATGGGTACTTGTCAAACCCCCAAAGATTGAAGTTTTGATATTTATCGGATAAAATTATTCACCAAGAAGAAATTAAAGAAAAGTTTCTCTCAAACTTCATCGTCTTCACTTTTCTTTCACTATTCTTTCTGCAACTCAAGTCACATCTATTATTCATCTCTATCACCTTATTTTTTAAAATAAATACAAATCTTGATTTAAAATTCATGAATTCAAATTCTCAACTTTTGATTTTTTAGGTCAATAATATCTTTTAAAGGGAAAGTATAGTAACAACTACTAATAATAGTGGTTAATAGTTAATCATAATAGTTAAAGATTAATTATAATTGTTAGTAGTTAGTAGGTAGTTAATAAAATAATTAATAATTAATAGGATTGATAAAGTGGTTTAACAGTTAGGAGAAGAAATTTATAAATACTAAATACATGAAGACAAAGAAGACATATGGAATGAAATTGCCCTTGCTCTCACTCTCTCTCCCTTCTTTCTCTCTCCCTAAACTCTCTCTATCTCTTTCTCTATATCTGTTTCTCTCTCTCTCTACTATTCTATTTCAAACCCCTCTTTTTCTGTCTATCTTTCTCTCCCTCTCTTTCTTTCCCTCTCACTAAAGTTCTTTTCAAAAAAAAAAAGTAAATATAAAAAAAAAGAAAAGAAAAAGGGAAAAAAAAAAAAAAAAATAAAAAAAAAATTAATTTTTTTTTTTTTTAAAAAAAAAAATAAATTTTATAAAAAAAAAATGACTACGTGACAAGGCATGATTGTTAGCATCCCATCTGAAAAATGGAAAAAGTGCAAAATCACCGAGTGAGCAACACATAATCTCACCCCTATTTTTCTTCAGTAAGGAATATGGGTTTTACGGAGCAGCAAAATATTGAGGGAAAAAAAATGTAGGGGACCACCGACAGATGGCTAGTTTAGTAGGTAAGAGTATTAGATTTCTTAATTAATTCTTAAATTCAAAATTTAAAAATAAAAAATATTAAGAGCTGTCCTTTGAAATGGGTCCAATAAGTATTCGAATAAGATTTATCGGAACATGACTCTGAAAAAAAAAAAAACGTAGGGGACTTTTAAAGCCCAAAAGAGAACAGAAGGCTAGAGGCGGAAAGACCCATAGAGTCATTTCCTATGCTTGAGGCCCAGAGGAGGTTGATACAAAACTTTCATGCCCAAGGGTTTTAACAAGCAGGAAAAGAAAAATTATTTTGAAGAAAATATATATAATTGGGCTTTGAAGCCCAAACATCAGGCCCATATGTGGTTGATACAAAAGTTTCAAGCCCAAGAATTTTTGTTGGCCGTCTTTTGCAAATTTTCGTGCTCTAAATATGAGTTATTTCTCAAAATCATCCGCCACAAACTACATGGGTCTGGGTTTTACTGCGGCAGGAAGTCCTATAGTTATTTATAATTTACAATAGCAAATACATGCATGACCAAGTAGCTGATCAAACACCGGTGATGGTAGAGATGCACATTGAACACCAACACCTAGTTGTTCCGGTGGCTGGTCACTTATACCTCTCTTAAGCAAAAATTCGGATTCCAATGTTGTATATGGATAAATCAGACGTTAAAAGAGTTTTATGCTTCAAGAGACCTAACTCAGATAGAATTAAATTTAATCAGATTCAACATAATTACAGGATGCCGAAAGCTTTAAAAATTGAGAGCAGAATATGCAACTTGCAAAGTGAGGGAGTGAACATGACCAGAAACAAATCGACAAGGGAGAAATTTCAATGCCGATCAGAGAGTCTTGGTCTTTAGGGTTTTTTATTTTTTATTTTTTTCCCCTCACGTTCTATATGTGTTACACTCTAAAATTAATTTTATTATATAGTAAACATAAAATCACAATATATATATCATAATCAAATAAATTGAACACCCTTTAATTCAAATTCGATTCATATGTGAGAAAAAACATTAAATTCACATATCATTCATTTGACTTAAGAATTTAGCTCATTTAAGTCAATTATCGAATCATGGATCATTCATGAGTTAATTCATTTCTACTCGTACTGATCAATAATGGCAGAGTAGAATTCCAATAATTAAACTGAACAAAAATAAATACACCCAACCACTTTAAATGTTGTAACCTAAAAACCTAAGCTCAAAAAATATCTATCTTGTCAATCATATCCCGTGAATGGAGAAAAAAAAATGTCTTTTTTTTTTTGTTGTAACAGGAATCGAACCTGATCATAGGATCGGAAGATAGGGCTGTTGTCACTGAATTGATCCCTTAGAGAGAATTTTATGTCTTTCTTTTTATTAAATTAATTAATCTTTGGTGCGTGACCTTACATTACAACCTATGTTCAAATCAAGAACCCTGTTATTTAATTATTTCGACCATGAAAGAACACATTGTTCGATCAATTCCGACCCAACCAACCATTCCATAAATATGCCTTCTAATATGTCCTAATGTCTTTGCTTTAGAACCATACACTGGAAATATGGCCACGATCGATTTGGCGGTAAGATCATGTATCAATTTCATATGGGCCTAGTGAGCCCAGTGATAACACACGACTCTCTTAATCAATATTTTAAATTTAAATTTTATAAATAAAAAAACAAACGTTAGAAAAATTCGCTCCTTGGCTCCCACAATAATCAAATCGGATAATTTAAAATCAATTCAATTGAAATTAGATAAAATTTGTAATATAAAAATTATATTAAAAAATAACTTTTATTTACAAAATTATATATAATTCACCAAAAGTTTCTCTTACTTTAGTTAAAAGATATTACCAATAAATTAAAAATAAAATAAAAATATATTGAGGGAAGTTAAGATTTCACGTGGTAGGCATAGGAGTAGGTTCAAAAGTGAAGAGTCTAACTTATAAAACTGACCCTCTTTTACATCTGCATTCTAGATATATAAGACCCTAGAATATATGAGTCAAATTAAGGAAAAGGTTATAAAATTTTAACTTTTTTTTTTTTTTGGGGGGGCAAAGAGAGGGATAAAGAATCAACGGATAGTTAATCTACTGGAATTATGTATTAGATCTATTAATTAAGTCTCGGTATTAAAATTTGAGAATGAAAAAGATTACATTAACAGAGTCGTCTTCTAAATAGGGTCATACAAATATTTGATCAGATTAGTTAGAATATGATTCTAAATAATGGTGTAAAGAGAGTCCTTGGTTCGAAGCAACATGCCATCAATAGCTGATTTTCCAAAGATGATTATAATCAATAAGCATCGGCTTTTAAAATAAATATCAAAACATGGTTTTTAAATTTGAGGCGATTTGTTCTGATTTATCAAATTATTGTAAACAGAACCATATGAAAATAAAAAAAAAATAAAAAAATTTGTCTGCTCATAACTAGCTCCATTAGTTTTTTTTTTTTAAATTATTTTCAAAGAAAATAAGGCATTTTAAATAATGAAACAGTGATAATTTCTTTAAAATCTATTCTGAGAAATGGATACAATAACACAATGCATTGACCACTAAGGAAGGAATGGTGGGATATCCTTTTCTGTCAGTTAAAAGGCTCAGTTGAATAGAAGGAGTGGTGGCGGGAAAGATGTTGATTCTGGCGCCATTGCTGGTCGTTTGTTTGTTGTTTTCGGTTAATCCGTCGTTTTGCTTTGGCTTCCCAACCTCCATTTTAACTATGTAATGGGAATTCTAAGCAACTACAAATTATAATAATTATTCTCATTATTATTCTACCAAACCTAACCCCCCCCCCCACTCTAATTTAAAAAAATCGACCTAAACAAAAATATTTGTATCATATATTTTTATAGGGATACCTGAATGATAAAAAATTCTTACTTAAATATTTTTTTCAAAATTTAGTATTCAAAATAGGTGTGTATTTTTATAATTTTTATGATTTTTAATAAAAAAAGATATTTGTGTTATAGATTTATTATTGAATAAATAGTTACATAATTGGGTAAACACTGAATCAAAAATATAATAATGATTATAATAAGATATGGCATTTGGATCTCAATAAATAAATATCAAGATTAAAAAAATGAAGACAATTCAATGGCCACAAATGGCATGGCCGTACCAAATGGCCCGGTGGTAGGGCCGCGAGGGAGTCACTGTCTTGGATCTGAAATTCAGAAAGATACACATCAAACGAGCACGAGACCTAAATCATTACTAGAGTTTTCTATAATTAAATTATTTAGGGTACTTTGTACAGTTCCAATGCTGTGGCTGTTCTCCATGTCCCACTACCCCTCCCCCCAAAAATCTCTCCACCATGCAAAAGATTCTCCATTTTTTTATGTTGTTTCAAAAGAAAGAGGCATATAGCGACTTCACCTCTTTAATCGTACCTTAAAAAGGAAAAAAAAAAAAATAAAGAAGCTATGTTTTACAGAATCTCATTCATGTTATTTAGCAGATTATGGGTGTTTGTTAAATATTTGTAATTATTTCTAAGTTCAAATCTCTTCTGCTCCACAATAATAAAATAATTCTCACGAATTGCTACATAGAATCATTAAATCATGTCACACTAAGATTAAATATTATTAGTTGTACTTTAAATAAATTATCAAATTAGTGAAGAATGATTGTGAGTCCCACCCTATAAATAATTCAATTTTCAAAAAATACTGTGCTAGTAAGGTATTAATTAGAATTAATATTCATCATACAAACAGTTATATACTGATTAACTTTCTTTACAGAGTATTTTCATGTTTTAGTAACTTTATTTTATTTTATGATTATCGATTTATCTTTATTACATAGCTAGCTTAAATTTGTTAGGTTTTTTATTTTTGATAAAAAATAAAAATAAATAGCATGGGCAGAGGAAATCTTTGGTTCCATCCTGCAGCTTATTCATGGTATGCATGAACAATAAGGTTTGGCCGGACAAAGTAGGAGAGAGTGAATAGGACGGGACAATATAGCAACTGCACAGTTGTTGTCCCTACCAGAAACAAAAGGAAAATACAGTGACTACCGACAACATTTAAAATCATATCATATACTTATTTCCACAAACGTAGACCTCATCTAACCTACACAATGGCATGGCATCGCACCGCCACAGGGCATGGGCACCATAATCAGACACTTAAATTTCCCTGCGATGAGGGAAAATCCTAATCCACGTGAACATTTCGGCTGTCCATCTGAATTCTAAGCCACGCATTGTGTGAGTCCTCTCACCTCACACAATAATATATCACAGATTTTCGTAGTTCAGATAGCGAAAGGTCAATGAACTATCTCAATAAATGTTGCCAATGGTGCTGCTCTGATCAAGAAGCTTAAATATAACTTTTAATATTTTTAACATTGTTCTCTATGGGTATTTGATTGAATTGATGGGATAACCCAATCTTTTTAAAATAGAAAAGATTCATATTTAAGTCACTTTTGTATAGACAAATAGAAGTGGAATTAAACATTCTCAAAAATTATAATCGTATTCTTCAGATTATTTAGGGCACTTGATGATGTGCAGGCACATGATATGTTGCCATTAAAGAGGTCGTAGAGCCCGCGTGACAAAAGTTTGACTCTTATTTAGGGCAGTGCAGGGTCGGTTTGATATTTTGGGGTTCGCACTCATGGAAGGTGGGTCAATTCATGTGAAATACACCTAACATATTTCGGATATTTTGTCCGATGATATTTGTCGGCGGGTCATTGTAGTTGTAGGGACTCCCTCCGTTTGGGGGATGGAAAATACTTTTCAATAAGATGATTTTGTGTTTGTGTATTTTTTTTTTAATCTTGGATTTGATTTATCATTTAATATTTTAAGTTTTATTATGATTAATTTAGGTCGAATCATGATCAGATCCTTATCAGAGACGAATCTCTCAACATTATTTTTATCATTCATAAAATTCGAATCTAAACATTTAATATAAGATTCTAATACCCTTCTAATTACACCAACAAACGAATCGTTGGTTTTGTGTTTGTGTATCTTATTAGACCCAAAAAAGAAAAAATGGAATTGAGATCAGAGAGTGGTGTGGTCACAAAAGAAAAGCAGTGGCCTGGCTATGCCCACGCAGGTCACGACAATAGAGTTTGGTTATAGGGACGACGAGCGCACCCCGGCCTTTTGGCACTAGATTGTTGCTTCTATTTGGACTCACCCCATTTTTTCGAGGCAAATAAGAACATTCCATTTCCATTAAAACCTATTTGAGAAAACATTTTCACACGATTTTTTTTTTTTTTTTTTTTTGGTCTCGGGGTAAGTTTTTCTCCCATCATTTTTCCCAAATATTTGAAGGACTTGATTTCATAACAAAAATTAAATCTTTAACGATTAAAATATTTTATAATTGATACTCACTAAGGGTAGAATGACAACCAACAGGTCGAGTAAGATCAAATCTACTACTAATATTGCTGATATGAGATTTACTTATGGTATATGATAAACAAAAAACAAAACTTTGGTTATGACCGTTCATAAATCTAATAAAATTCGGTCTAACTTATTAGTTTATTCGATTAAATCTATAAGTAAATTTCAATTATCCCTAAAGTCAAAGCTATTTAAGATATATTATGACAATATAATTAACAATTATGGCAATTAAGCAAAGCAGGAAGAAAAGATAAAAAAATCCATTCACTTTTATACTAGATTAAATGAAAAGAAAATAATATCAATTGAATTATAATTTATTAATAAAATTTATTTCAACAAAGGGTATTAATCATTTCATTTATGAAGTTGGAAGTGGAGAAAGAAACCAAAACTTAAGTTTCAATTAAAAATGGGATTGGAGATGGGAAGATGGAAAGACCGGTAGAAGGAAAAAGAGTCTCCAAAAAAGATTCAAGAGTATAAATCAAGATTGAAAAAGAAGATTTTCAAAATAAGGAATATAAATAGAATATGATTATGAAATATGAAATTTTTAGTAATATGTATTATTAATTATATAATATAATAATATTTAAAATATGTTTTATATATAATTAATAGATTTATTTAAGTCAGATTAAATAAAAATGGGAAAGTAGATCAACCCTGCTCAACCGAAGGTCAAGGTTACTTAATTAAACAGGTTAACCTTTCAACTCGATTAAATATGCAAGGCGGTGAAAGCGTGTAACCTTATTAGGGGATGGTCGGCGTCAGTTGGAGGGGCACGTGGAGGAGCCGTCCATGTGGGACTTTTGTTGTGTACGTGTCACGACGTGTGCAGATGTAATTAATTCTAAATCACGTGATTAAGGTGTTCCCCCCTTAAGTCGAGACAACTCACCTAGGGGGTGAGCCGAGTCCAACGTGTCCTCTCCTGTCCTGGGTACATTTGCATTGCCTTCCTCCCCCACAGTTGTGCACTCACGGTTACGGGTGGTTGGTGCTTCGCCTTTTGACGCAATGATTTTGAAACCCAACCATTAAATAAACCGACCAACCAGATTAATCTATTACCTCATTATCAGATTCATCGAACCGTTTAATAAATAAAATCATATATTATATATATATAATTAATTTTATCAATTTTAATCGATTTAAATAATATTGATCAAATTTAATTTTATCTAATTTAACAGTAAAAATCTATAAAATGATTTTTAATCAAGTCAATTAAATCAATCGATTCGGTCCAATTTTAATAACATCTCATTAACAAACCCCAGTGTCCACCCCTTTCGCATTACTATTTCGCTCCTTTTTTAAGTATTTTACAATTTTACAAATTTAACAAACATTCATATTAAATTTCATGTCGTCTGATATTGATTTAATTTTCTTTAAATATAGCATGTAAATAGAAAAAATTTGTAATTAAGTAATTAATTTTTAAAATAAAAGTTAAATATATTAAAGCTATCTCCTTTTTTTTGTTTTGTTTTTCCTTTTCTAATGGTTTGACAAGAACAATGTTAATGGACATCCATTATACTTAACCGGGCAAATTGAAACCGTGCTAAAATACAGAAGTCGAGACTAACACGTGCTTAATTAGGAAGGACTTAAATTAGTAGGTATTCTAAAATATATCCCAAGCCGCCCATTATTTGTTATCATCACCGAACGAGGAACGACCGGTCGCTCTACTTACATAATCAACACACTTTTTAAAACATGCTTAATTCCTTCATTCGCCGCCTTTATCTCTTGTCTTGTCGCCCAGCAGAATTTTCAATGCATGGGTTTGAGAAAATTGGAGCCGTAATAATTAAAAAATAAAAATAAAAAAGAGCAAGAGAAAGATCAGAGAGAGAGATAAATTATGTAAGTATTTTTATTTGTGAATTAAATATAAGTTTCCAATGAATACTGGTGAGACTACTTATTGAATATAAAAAATTTAAATGTGAAATTAATTTGTTTTATATTTAAGAAAAGTTATCCGATAAGAATCTGATGATTAGATATACTAAAATTTGATGAAATGAATGAATTACTTAATATTGTTCGAGAAGAAATACATGCACTAAATCGTTGTAATACTTTTTCAAAGGATTTTGTAATATTGTTTTTCGCCTTCTATGTAAATATGTATTCTTACCAAATCCGAAGGAATGTGAAAACTATTAAGGTAAGGCAGATTTTCTAAAAATATTAATATATCTATTCTCTTAGCAAACCTTATCCTAGCAAACCCAGATTACAGGGACTAAAACCCTTTTTAGCTTTTATAAGGTTTATGTATTAATGAATAATACTGTATGATCAGAATTCAGAATCTCCCATTTATTGGATCATCAAAAGCATGCATATAAGTGAAAAATCAATCCCAGGTTGGGGGAAAAATTTATCAAAATCAGAAATCAAGAACAAATTCATGACTTTTATGGTCCAACGTCCAAAACTAGCGGGGCCCATAGAACCACAGTAGGCTGGGAAGTATATTGAAATCCTCCCTCCCTCCCTCTCTCTCTCTCTCTCTCTCTCCCCTCTCGCTCTCTTGGTCTGGTGGGCTGAAAATAAAGCAAAACCAAACCAAAAAGAAAGCAAAGAACAAACGGCGGTTAAACATTTTAATATATCACCCACGCAACATGAAAAGGCCAAAACATTAAAACACAGAAAAAACATAAAACAAAGCAATGCGAAATCCACTCTCTGGCAAGGAAGATGAAGAGTCAGAGTCCGGCGACGGTGGCCGGACGGTGGTGGTCGGAATCAAGATGGACTCGCAGAGCAGAGAATTGCTGACGTGGGCTCTTGTCAAAGTTGCTAAACCAAGTGACCAAGTCATTGCGCTTCATGTTCTTGACAACAACGGTAATATTATAATTTTTGGTTTTTTTGGATGTTTTGATGTTCTTGACTTGATTGGAGCAATTCTCCGTTGATCTGATCAAGTGGGTATTTGCAGAAACTGTTGATCCTAAGGGGAAATCTTCACTTTTCGCTGTTGTTAAGGCATTTGATTCTGTTCTTGCTGCTTATGAAGGTTTTTGTAATTTGAAACAGGTTAGTGGTGTTTTTGGCTTTTTTTTGGGTTGAGTTTTGTTTCTTGGAAGAATCAAAGTTAATTAATTTTGGGTTTCCTTTTTTGTGTTAATTTTTGAAGGTGGATCTTAAGCTTAAGATCTGTAGAGGGACTTGTGTGAAAAAAATTTTGGTCCGTGAAGCAAATTCATATTTGGCTACTAAGGTTATAGTGGGCACTGCAAGAAATTATCATGCTATAAGGTCTTCAATTTCTGTAGCTAAATATTGTGCCAAAAAGCTACCAAACTGTTGCAGTGTTCTTGCTGTTAATAATGGGAAAATTGTGTTTCAGAGAGAAGCCTCAGCTGCAACATCTGGTGCTATACAAGGTTGGTTATCATCATCATCATCATCATCATCATCATTATTGTGAAATTGGGGTTTTGTGTTTAGAATTTCATAGTTTTCTTGACTACATTGTTGTTTCTATGTTGTTGCAGAAAATGTTGAGCATCGTAGAAATAGGTTACTGTGTGCAATTCAGAAGTCATTCAGTAAAAGCTCAAAATTGGACAACAATGGGGCTTCAGGTTCAGAACCAGCAGAGATGGGCTTAGTTGATGGTGTTGGGAGTGCTTTGAAACAAAATTGTTGTATTTGTGCACCGCCTGATGTCTCAAAGAGTGATTGCTGTCCTCAATTGACTGAAGAGCCTAACGAGGATAGCAAGGAAGAGACTTCACTTGCTTTAGTTCCTGTAAAGACTATGCAGGTGTCGAGCTCAATTTCATCATTAATCAGAGAAAGACCAGGATGGCCATTGCTTCGGAGAGCATTTCTGATAGACAAGCAGTCTGCAGTTAGACCTATGACACGGCAGATTTCTGTGGTTCAATGGGCATTGAGGTTGCCTACTAGGCGCACGTTGTCCTTAACCAATTTGGAACATGAAGGCACTAGCCTCAACCATGAAGATCATTCATCCTATTTGAATGGAGAAAACGGGGCAATTGTTCCTGTTGATACTAGTTCCACATCTTCCCCGGACAACAGTTGGACAAGCTTACCTAGTGAACTTCAGGCTCTATGTGAGAAGTACTCATCCACTTGTAGATTGTTCAAGTACAAGGAACTCCTCTCAGCTACATCAAATTTCAGACCTGGTTTGTGTTTCTCTACGTTATAGCATGTATAGATCCATTTTTATTTGGTCTAGTTTTTCTTGATCACGTGACTCTGTGATTGTAGAGAATTTGATTGGAAAGGGAGGTAGCAGCAAGGTTTATAAAGGGTGTCTTCCTGATGGGAAAGAACTGGCTGTGAAAACCTTGAAATCGTCTGAGGATGTGTTGAAGGAGTTTGTTTTAGAAATTGAGATAATTACTGCATTAAATCACAAGAACATAGTGTCCCTTTTCGGGTTTTGTTTTGAGGACAGCCATCTCCTTTTGGTCTATGATTTCCTGTCAAGAGGCAGCCTTGAAGATAATCTATATGGTATGAACTATGAAGAATTTAATTATTATATTCTACAAATCTATATGGTATGAACTATGAAGAATTTAACTATTATATTCTACAAATTGGTTTTTAAGACAATCTATGCTTAATATCTTAATTTCCTTTCGGGCTCTTAAATCAGGTAATAAGAAGGATACAATTGCATTTGGGTGGAATGAGAGATATAAGGTCGCTGTCGGTGTGGCAGAGGCACTAGACTACTTGCACAATGGCAGCTCTCAACCTGTGATTCACAGGGATGTGAAATCATCAAATATACTGTTGTCAGATGATTTTGAGCCTCAGGTAATTTGCAATTTCTTGCCTTCACATTTTTTTTTTTTTTTGTGTAATGATTATATATATTTTTCTGTTTTATTGCAAGTGTGAAATACTTACGTTAACCAAATTGGTCTCTGCAGCTTTCTGATTTTGGACTTGCCAAATGGGCTTCGATCACTGGATCACACATAACGTGCACCAATGTTGCAGGAACCTTCGGGTTTGTAGCTTTCACTCCCATATCTATGATGAGTCATCTTCACCTTCAGTTGCTTTTGGTTAAAGAATTTGTAACCTTTTTGTCTGCCTTTGAAATGTTGGTTCAAATTGACTTTTGAGTTGTATATGCCATATATCTTGATATCAAGACCAGATTGGACCTTTCTTTGCCTTGTGAACTCTATATGGTTCACGGACTAAATTAGTATTAAAATTTGTGCTTGCAGATACTTGGCTCCTGAGTACTTCATGTATGGCAAAATAAATGAGAAAATTGATGTCTATGCATTTGGAGTTGTGCTTCTTGAGCTTCTTTCAGGGAGAAAACCTATAAACACCAACCATCCAAAAGGCCAAGAGAGCTTGGTTATGTGGGTATGTTCTATGTTCTTGTTAGCCTTTTGAATTTCTGCTTCTTCTCTCTTAATAAAGTCTCTACAATGATGAAATGTTCTACCCCTACAGGCAAAGCCAATTCTAGATTGTGGGAAGGTTGCCAGATTACTAGATCCAAATCTGGGATGCCATTATGATGCTGACCAGACGGAGAGGATGGTTTTAGCAGCTACTCTCTGTACCAGACGGGCACCAAGGGCTCGGCCTCAAATGAGCCTTGTAAGTCATCTCTTGCTATTTCTAACATTAGCCCAACTTACACAAAAGAAACCAACCAAAAGCCCTATATACATCTATATGTTTTAGTTGAAATATGTGCCTGGTGCCACCATGAATTAGATTTGTGATACTGACTCTCCTCTTGGATGGTAATTTGGCAAGAATATATTCCATTACTATCAAAAGTGCATTCCTCAATCTCACCCAATAGGTTCAAGATGTTCTTCCAAGCTATGTGGTTGTTATGTAATGAAAGCATGGCAATCCTAGATTCTGTATTAACTTTGATCCAGAGATGGCATTATCCTAAGCGTATATGCACTATTTAGTGGAAAGATTTTTCCCTGGATTGCCCTATGGAAGAAGATACGAGTTTCCAGCTAGGAAAGGACATAAACTTTGCTAAATGTCTGCCATTTTGATCGCAGATCTTGAAGCTTCTCAGAGGTGATGCTGACGTGACCAAGTGGGCCAGATTACAAGTAAATGCATCAGAAGAGTTTGACATGCTTGATGATGAAGCCATTCCGTCTCCAAATCTTCAATCCCACCTCAACCTTGCATTGCTTGATGCGGAGGACTCCCTCTCCATGAGTAGTATTGAACAAGCTATCTCATTAGAGGACTACTTGAGAGGCCGATGGAGCAGATCATCAAGCTTTGATTAACCTCATTTTATGACCAAAATACAGGTGTTCTTGTTCATGCTTTTGTTATTTTTTCCCCCCTTTTGGCTTTTTGAATTGCTGCTTATAGATGGGTTTTGGATGAGAGGTTGTTTGTTCGGTGTGCCCTCCTCCTTTCCCTTGCAATTGTTGGCAAATTGCCACTTTTGGTGGGTCATATCATATTTCATTTTTACTGTAGGAAAAGTGGGTAGGTTTTTCTTTTTCTTTTTCGGTTTGGTTTTCCCTGTGTTTCTGAAAATAGTTAATGCTGATATCTTGTTATGGGCAAAAATGTATATCAGAAAGTGATTTACCTTATCAATAAAAAAGCAATTCTCCATCTTTGTGGAACATGATACGTACATGATTTCCTTGAAGAGTCCTTTTTAACACTTTAATCAACATCTTGGATATGGTATGGAGTTGGAGATGCACCACACCTTTTCATCAGAGACCCAGCACCACATGAGGTCTGTCTGGTGGAGTCAACTGTTGTCCTCCACCACTCAAACTGGACTCTGGATATGAATAGTGGAACCACTCGGTCTTGAGCTGTGAAGCACCATGAAGAAGTAAGAGAATTTTCGGAGACGATTTTCATTTTTTTTTAGGGAAATTCAAAGTTCAGAATCAATGGAAGTCCTAGCTAAAAGAAAGTTGGAAATTAATTAGATAATTGCTATTTTACTTTTAGCTATAACATGGAAGGCTGTCCAGCACAATATATAGAAAAACAACTAATTTTGAAGCAGATATCTTTATTATATTTCTTGAATTTTTTTGGATATTTTTTTATTGGATATTCCCAGCCACTATAATCAATTCCTTTAATTATAATAGAATAAACTGCACAATATTTCACAAAATGATGTGTGCTGTGCAAATATATTTCAAAAATTCTCTATGTAGTGTTAAAACCTTTTTAATGTGATTTTTAAGAATTGAATCTCTGATCTTAATTTTAAAAAGTATAGTTCTTGTTAAAATATTCAAAAAATTTGATGCAATTGATACAATAACCTATAAAGTATGTACATAAAATTTAATATGTTGACTTGATTAAAAAAAAAAGAGTTAGACTTGGTGACCTTGAAAGTCACTAACATTTTTTTTTTGGGTTTTAATGAATCTGATTAATCCAATTCAAATACTCTAGAATTTAATTTAAGAGTTTACTCTCATAGCGTATGTCACTATCATATCTTATATCAACAAGTGTAACTTGCACTCAATAATATATAGATTTAATGCTAGAATACTAAACTCTCTTAATCAAGATTTCAAATTTGAGTCTTATAAACGAAAAAATATATGATAGGAGAGTCGACCCTTAAATTAATCAAGTTAAAAAAAAAAAATTTGTAACTTGCATTAAACATTGCTCTTTCAATACTTGTTTTGACAATAAGAGGGTGACCGGAGTCTTGCATATGAATATTAATATTATAGGTTAGAATAATCTCATTTTTGTTATCAATTTTGTATAGTCAAAGTTATACGGAGACTTCTTAATTTAATCGCAGAGTATGGGATATGTTCAAATACTAAATATGCATTTAAATACTAAAAAGACCAAATAAATTAAATATTTAATTGACAATCTATATAAACATATTTTAACGATTCATATAATCATAATCAAATCAATTCATTTTATAACTTGGTCAAAGTATACAATTTGAATTGTTATTTAAATATTTAGTCCATTTACTTAGGAAATTCGAAACTAATTTTGAGTATGTTCGGTTCAGTTATAAATTGATTAAACATATTTTTTATTCACAGTTTCATTGATTATAATTATAAGTAAATGAAACTATTTAAAATATAATAATAAATTGGGACTTATTCCCAAATTTTAATTTTGGATCCATATATAGGAGAAACGAGAGAAAAAAATCAATGATAATATATACTCTTTTATATATTATTTCAAATGCTACTTAGCTAAATACTTAAAATTAAGTTTTTTTTAATAATTTTATCTAATATTTAAATTATAAATTGATTATATAAATTATAAAAATTAAAAATTAAAAATAAATATCAGTCCATTTCATATTATTTTAAATCAGTTAATTACATGTATAATTCTTAAATTTTGTTTTATTTTTATAAATTAGTCTTTATAATTAATTACATGTATAATTCTTAAATTTTGTTTTATTTTTATAAATTAGTTTTTATAATTAAGAATGTTACGTAATGATGTTTAAATTTTTAAAATCATAAAATATTAATTTTTTTTATTAATAATAATATAATGATCATTAAATACGTGATAGTCTACATAAACATACATACAGACGTTGACATTTCATTACTTAAATAAGTATCAGAAGATTTCTCATACAGCCACACAGCAATACGATGATGTGATAATATCAAGTAACCAATTTGCTGACATAGCACACCACACTACTAATATATGATGTGATAGTGCCACGTAATCAATTTGTTGACGTGGCACACCATGTCAGCAGAAAAGCTCTTGCCTACGTTGGAAAAAAACACGCACCCAGTCTCTCTCTCTTGCCCTTTTCTCTCCCTTTTCTCTCCTCTCTCATGAAAAAAGAAAATAAAAACACTCTTTTCTCTCTCTCTCCTCCCCTCCCCCTTTCTTTCTCTTCTCTCCTCTCTCTCTCTCTCTCTCACCCAAATTGAACAAGGCTTTGAAAGAACGAAGATGAGAAGAACGCGCTAGGCAGAGAGAAAGGACTATTACTTCCTGTTTTTCTTTTGCTGCCTTCGTTCGCTCGAATTCTCCACCCGTTCATCATCGTCTTCGATTTGCCATCGGGCTTAGATTCTTCCTCTTTGATTTCCAACCGTCTCAAGTTTCAATCGCTGTCTCGTCATCCAATCGCTGCTCGAGTTTCCAATCGCCATTGCCATCCTTTTGTTCGATTCTGTATCTGTAGCCTTCGAGCTTCGTCATTTCCTCTGTCTTCGAAAGACCAATCAAAATCATCATCTCTAACTATCACGATCTGCTTTCATCTCCGTGAAATCGACTTCGGCACTGTTCCTCGAATCACTGCAGTTGTTGCATCTTGATCTCAACATCGAACTTGCCTCTTTTTGCATTCATTTTCCAATTGAAGTGCTGTTCAATTCGAGACTTATAAAATTTCTAGTTTATAGATTTTATAATTTATGGTGCAATTTTAATATTTTAATTCAATATTCTCGAGTTTCCCACCCTCTTTGCTTCCCAATCCAAAACACTTTCTACTACCTCCAATTCCCCCAATTTTTTTGGCCAATCTATTGATTCTTGTTGAGTCAATTTGTTGCCAAAAAGAAGAATCCAATTTATCAACTTAATTCCGATTTCTCACTAATTTTTCAATTCACGTTCTTCTCTGAAACCCAAATCGGTATAGAGTTTAAACCCAAATTGGTACAGAGTTCAATGAGAGAGTGAAGTAGAGAGTGATTTAGAATCAAAACCCAAATCAGTCATCTGGCCTTGGAGAGAGAGAGCAGAAATTGTGGGTGTTGAACTCTGTCTCACATTCAAACCCAAATCGGTCGGTTGGCTGGAACACAGAGAGAGACAGAGAGGAAGTTTCAAAACCCTAACCTCGGTTTGACTGAGGGTTATATAGAGAGAGGGGGGAGGTTGTCTCTCTCACTCTACTTCCTCTCTCTGGGCAGTGGAGAAACCATAATGCCCTGATTGTGTTGACGTGGCACCGTCACTTCGTGACACGTGAGCATTTTGTTGACGCGATAACATGAGATGTTAAAGATAACACATTAGGATTTTAGATGTATTTGTAATCAATTTATAAAAATGAAACAAAGTTTAATATCCGTAATTAACTCTATTTCAAAACATCACTCCGGAGTCTGGACGGTTGATTTAATAAAACCTAATTCAATGTTGTCAACCCAAAACGCGTCACGACCAAGCAGAAAAGCAAAGCAATCCCACAGAGAGAGAGAGAGAAGGAGAACATAATCATCAGGATCAACGATGGATCTACCACCGCCGTTCATTCACCCACCAAGGTACGTCCCTCTTCCCCGCCCTCCTCCTACTCCGCCTCCTCATCCCTTTACCGAGAATCCTCACAGCCTCCGCCACTCTGACCACCGCAATCTCCCTCCTCCGCCCCCACCACCACCGCAACCCTTCCTTCCTCCTCCTCTGCCGCCACCACCACCCCAACAATCCTACCTCCCCCCACCACCACCACCACCATCTTATCCCCGACCCCAGTTCACTTTCCTTAACAACCCAAGATCCCCCCACCATCACACCCTCTCTCCTAGGGTTTCCAATCAAACCCTCGTTGACGATGACTTTCACCGCCACCACCGTAACCACCACCCTGAACATCATCGGTTCCGGGACGTTCCGGAATTCGAAAACCATTATCCTGATCGTCGACGCTTTGATCTCTCGGAGAAGAGGTTTCCTCATCCTCCGGGTTTCGACCACGAAATTTCTTTGCCCCCGTATCGGCCCAATTCCTCGAATGAATTTGTTGGTAGTCGTGAAAACATTAGGCATGAATCTGAGAATAATCGTGGTGATTCTGGTTTTAGGTTTAGAGAGAGATATGATTATGTTGATGATTATAGGGGTAATAGTACTAGGATTGAGGAATTTGTGTATGATAGAAGACAAGATAATTATCGGTGTAAAGAACCTATCTTGTCTAGTTCTAGAGAGTTTCTGAGGGATTTTGCTTTCGATCATAGGGATCATAGGGAAAATTTTGAGAATTCAGATTGTCGGTTGGTGAATGAGAGTGAATTGCTTTGGGATGGTAGAGGGGAAAGCATTGCAAGGTGGAGTCTTGATAGAGAATTTGTAAGAAATGATATACCGGCTAGGGTCATCAGGATGAGTCATGCTGATAACAGTGACACTGATGAGTTTGGATCTCTGGGAAGTGGCTTGACCCACATCCCAGAAATTGAGATATCTATAGGGTCTAGGGAAGGTACACAAGAATGTGCTCACACTCCTCCGAGGAAGAGGCTGCAAAGGAAGAGTGTGTTGCAGAGGATTCAAATGGGGAAATCTGTAACAAGGAATAAACATGGTGAGCGATATAGGTCCGCTGCCTACTTTGAGGATGCGAGCCTTAAAAAGTATGGAGGTAAAGATTCCTTTGCGTCCTTGGATCAAAGGGTTGAAGAGGAAAGGGAAGGAAGTCCTGTGGAGCTTGATGTTTCTTTCAAGTCCAATGCATTAGTGGCCAAGGCAATTGTGACCCCTCCAAGTCCAATGGTCGTATCTGCCAGCAGTTTAACACCTAAGGATAGCACGGTTAAAAAATGCTTGTTAATGGATAGAGATGTGTTAAGTTCTCAGTTATCCATATCAAATGAGACTCCAGCAAAGTTAGACAGCTTAAGAGAGGTCGCAAATGATGCCTCTACATCTGGCAAGGAGATGATACAATCACATGGGAAAAAGACAGGTTCTCCTTCAGGGCATAAACAACCTAGCAAGTTTAGGAAAGTTTTGTCTATGGATTCCGGGAAGAGTCTTGCGAACTTATATACCTCCTCACATGTGGAAGATCAGGCCCCTAATCCTAGCAAGAATTTAAAGTTGTTGGAGGATCAAAACATGGTTTCTTCGGTGGAAACTATGCAGAATGTTAGATCAAAGCCTGTGATTGTTTCGCGTGCAAGCAGCAAACCTGCATTATCAAACAAAAGCATGTCTAAAAATAAAGGTGACCACAATAATGGCTCCGTTAAGGCCTCTGCTGTTGTCAGGAAGAAGAAGAAAGTGGTGGCCACACGTCCACCGCTGCATCAGAGACATAGTAAGCCTTTAAATGCTGCTGGCTCAGCTCTTAGCAAGGTTGATACCTCTGCTTCTGACGGAGGATTAAAATATCCAAAAGAGAGAACTGATTCTGCAGTGACATCATATTCTGAAAAAATGATGCCAAGTGATAGCAGAAAAAAGGATGAATCTCGACAGGTTCTGATTTCCGAGAAAAAAGATGCTAAGGTAGGTCATAGGACAGTTTTATGTAAAGTTGAGAGGAAAAGAAGCGGCATGATGTCTTTGTTGGATTCTTCACATTCAGAAAGAAGTGAATTTCAGAAGGGTTCCGCAATTGTAGATAGTCCTAGAAATGTTGTGGATCCTACTATTGCTTCTCATGTGGACCTAACCACATCAATTACTGAATCAGAAGATAAATTTGCTCATTCTGATAACAACTCATTTTGTGCTGTTCGTAATCAATCGTCTTCTGATGATCTTCTTATCTTGCATGAGACTGGTGTTGATGAGGGATCTACAGTGACCACGATTGCAGAAAAGGACCATGATTTTGTTGGTTTATTAAGGGCAGCAAATGTAAGTGATCATGAAATCAGGAGTGCAGGAAACTCAGACAAAAGTCCGACTAGATTACCAGTAAGACATACTGTTTCTGAAAGTGTATCTGAGGATGCTGTTCTTAGTATCCAGTCTCATAATCGGGTTACAATGCTTGCAAATGATATTGTTCGACCCACAGCTTCGGCAGAAGACAGTGCTATTTTGGTTCCTTTAACTGCAGGGGAAGGGATCGCTACTAAGAGTCCTGTTGTTATTGATAGTAATTTATATGGTATAGGAGCTAACTCAAGTTCTAATAATGGTCAAATATCAGATACTCGTTCCATTGACACTGTTGGAGTGAATACTTCTCCAGGTGCACCAAGTCTATTATTAAAGGGGGTTGCAGAAGAGGGATCTGTGGTGACTATGACGTCCAATAATGTTTCTACAGGATCTTCTGTGGAGAATATACCTGAGAATGTGAGAAAGAGAGGAGACGTGAATCTTGAATTGAATTTGTCGGGCCCCCAAGATACTGATGTTTCTTTGGAGGAGGTCCGTGTGGCCTGTACTGCACATAGCAAGAATCTGACTTCTAGTTGTTCCACTGGGGATCAAAGCATGATAGTCAATGAAGTTGCAGTTTCTAAAGTTTATAATTCAAATGATGGCTCACTTCCTTGTTCAGATGCAGTTTTAAAAATTGGGAGCAATTCAAAAGAAGGCATTTGTATCTCCAACATTTCAGTTGATGGAAAAACCAACTCGGTTTGCCGTGGGACCTCATATAAGAGACAGAGTGAAGTTCTTCCCACTAATGTTGATTTAGCTAGTCCAGTAGTATCCAAATATGATGTAAGGCCTGCAACTTCGAATACAGCATGCAGTGTTGTGGCACAGCGCTTTATAGGTAGTTCATCACAATCAGATCCAGTTTCTACATTGGGGATGACGTATGATGTGAGCTTGCTGCCTTGTCTGATGGAGGTTGCCCCCTCGAGTAAAAGTGTAAGAACAGAAGGAGCTCCAGAATTTGAAGCTTTGGGGAAAGAGGGCTTTTGTGATGAAATTTCAGTTACTAAGCCCCCAAGCAACTCCAATTTGCTTGTTCCTCTTGCGACCTCCCCTTGCATGCCTGAAGATGGAGGTGAACTCAAATGTGAATCTCTAACTTTGGCTGTAAGTACCATAAGTGAATGTGAAAAGGAAAAAGTACGATGTAGAGATTGCGACGCATATCTTGGTGAGTCTTCTTTTTGTGGAAATTCTTTAAAACTTCAAACTCCTGATTTAAATCAGAGACCACCCACCATGGAGATGGAATCTGACAATTGTGATGTTTCTGGGGACAACTCCAGTTCTTCATTGAACTATCTACCCTTGCATGCAGATGGTAATGTCATTCCCTCATCTATTTATAATGGTCAGCTGACAGAGACGGTGCCTAGCACTCAGTCCACTATTGAGTCTCCTGAAACTTTGTCCCGTGTTCCAGATCTTAAGATTTCTGTTACAAAAATATCCGAGTGTCAGAAGTCCTGTGAGAAGTTGTGTGATGTGGATGAAAAGGTAGATGAGAGGTCTATTGGTGAAGGTGGTTCTGTTTCACTGTCTGGGAATTTATCTTTGCAGAATCTAAAGTCAGGTGGTACAGTACACAGTGATCAGTCAACTGCTGGCAGAGTTGTGTCACTCGTAAAGGATGCTGGAGCAACGATGGACAGCACAAAAACTATCAGCAGCAAAGCTTATGGAATGAAGAACCAGCTTGGTCATGCAATTTCTAAGGGCTTTCCTAGTCGTTCATCTTTTGCTCTTACTTCCTCAAAGAGCGTAGTGCCTCCTTCCCGCATTGCAATACCACGAACTTGGCATCGGACTGCCAACCTTTGTGCCACTTCTTCCTTGCCAAGTAAAAAGTCTCTCCCAAGCAGCATAGTGTGCAAAAGGCAGTCACCAAGAAAGGCAGGAAAGGCACAAAGTGCTTACATACGTAAAGGCAACAGTCTTGTGAGAAAACCTGCTCCTGCTTCTGTTTCACGTGGTTCTCATTCTTTGAGTTCCTCAGTTTTCCATCTGAGTTCTTCGAATACAAATGAGGTGCAGCAGATCTCAACCTTACAAAGTAGGGTTGAAACTAAGGGAGGAACTTGTGCTTCAATGGAGAAACCAAGCGCATCTCCGCCAGATCAGACTTCTAAGTTACAAAACTCCAATGCCATTACTTCAGGGGATTGTACATCTTCCCCAGTCAGAGCTCCTACTATTGAAGATTCCTTAGATACCAAGAAACTTACAGATGATGTGGATCCAACAATATGTTCCCAAGATGTGACAAAATCTTCTGAGAGTGTTGAGAATCAAACAGGTCTGAGTATTGAGTTAGAACGTGAAAGCATGTTAAGTGATGAGAATTGTAAGTCTCCAAAAGCGAGGAAAACAATGTATGTTAAGCACAAGTCGAATCAGTTGGTTGCTGCTCCAGATACTGGGGACCATCCTATCCAGAATGCTGATAAGAGTCAAGCTGTGACATCTGATAACTATTACAAGAGGAGCAAAAATCAGCTCATCAGAACAAAAGTGGATAGTCAAATCATGCAATTATCTTCCATTTGTGATGACAGTTCAAATTCAGAGGTTCAAAGGAATCCACGACTTTCCGTCCAAGGCAGCAGAGTATCTTGCAAGAGGATGTTGAACAAAGGTTTGATTTGGACTTTCACACTAATGAGTTGTTAAGAAACTAATAAAAACCGAAGAAGTACTAGGTTTGTGAATATGCTTTTTCCCCACTGAATGGACTCCATTTAACAATATGTCATGCATTTACAGGCTTTCTACTCATAGTCTATTATCACCTGTACTTCTTTTGGTTTTAAGCATTATACGTAATGTTCACTTCTACGTTGAAGTGGTTTTCTGCATTTGTTCTTTGAAATACATAGAACTGATTATATTTACAATAGATTACTTATTAATAATAAGCAATTTATTATTGCTTGTGAATCCTGATGTCTAAGTAAATTGTCATAGGTAGAGGGCTTTATTAATTATAACTTTCTTTCCTGGGTTGACCTTGTTGGTTCAATTTCTAGTTCCATAAGACATAAGGAATGCTTTAAATTGGGAGTGGCAGCAACGAATGCTGATGTCTTGGGACTCCCCTGGACTATGCAGCGTGCATTATTAAACTAGCATGGATTGGAACCCCCCAACAAAATAAAAGAAAAAAGTCATTTGATGGGGGGTAAATAATAGTGATATGATGTTTTGGTAATGAAGGAGATTTTGCTCCTAAACAACTGCTGTCCTGCATTAGTCCTATAATTCTAATTTAGAAACTCTAGTTCTGTCGATTTATGTTCTGGTGCAGATAAGATGTAACTGAGGAAAAGGAGGAAAAGGTTGTTAAAAGATTTTGATGCTGCCCTAAAATTGCTTATCATGGTTTTACCCTGCTTGGAACAACTGTTTTACTCTCTGCTTTTTAATCCTACCTGTATGTCTATAGTTTCATACATTTGTTAGATTCAGGAGGTGTCCATTGACATAATGTTACAACTGAGGTTGTCATGGCTTGTTTTTGTTCTTGTGAAGCTTTTTTCCCCCCTCTCAGTGACTTTGGGAGAGATAGGGTGGGGTTATGTAGTCACTACAGAGCCCATATAGTATGAAATTCTAGCGTCTTTTTAAACTTGTAATGTGTTTATTCATCTTAAAATATTATCTTTGTGAATTGCAGCAGAAGATGCTGATGTCATATGACTCCCCTGAACTACAAGTTTACTGAAAATGCTGTGTAATACATGAAATTTAACTGTCTTGTCATAATTGCTTAAAATTACATCAAAATATAAAGGTTGAAGGATTTTCTGGTAGAGAAAAAGTAGGGAATTGATTCTTTCTGAATATAGAAAATGGTGAAGAAATGGTGAACGCTGGTGGTAACAAACAACATTATCCTCTAATAAAATGGCATTTTGTTATGTATTAGTCTTACTTTCCATGCAAGCCTTTAATGATTTCCTTCTTTTAGTTTCAGCATTGATGAGTAAACCTTCCAAGTTCTCCCCGGTGTGGAGGCTGGGATGTAAGCAGAAAGGCATTCATTCATTACAACGTGAGATGATGTTGCCTCAACTTTTTCCGTGGAAAAGGGCAACATACTGGAGAAATTTTTCATACAGTTCCACTTTACCTTCCAGTGGCAGTTCCTTGTCTATGATCAGGTTCATCACCGCCAGCAACTGTTCTTTCCCTCATCCTGTCATTTGTTGTGCTAGTCTGTCCATTTTATGTTGCTTTTTATTGTGTGAATTCAGTACAAAATTGCTGCTTTCAAGAAAGAGGGATACAGTATATACAAGGTCTAATCATGGATTTTCTATTTGGAAGTCCAAAGTGCTAAGTGTTGGTGGATCCAGTCTAAAATGGTCAAAATCAATTGAAAGGCATTCAAAGAAAGCTAATGCGGTTAGTTGCACTGCAGTCTACACCTTTCCCTTGCATGAAAGCAAATTTTCTAGTTCCTGTCCTGGCCCCTCCCTCTACCTCTCCCTTTTCTATTTTATTTAAGTTACAGTATTCTACTTTTCAACAGGAAGCTACACTTGCAGTTGCAGCAGTGGAGAGAAAGAAAAGAGAAAAGAAAGGTGCTGCTTGCATTAATTTCACAACAAAGAGTAGAAACCGTAAGTCAGTTCATACTATAAAGCTGCACCCAGGTAGGCAAAATCAATGGTCCTGGTGTAGCAATCGTTGTTTTATTCTTCACTCATTAGCTTTGTAAATCATAGTTACTAAAAATGGAAAATCTGGCTGATGTTTATATTTTTCTGATAGTGTATTTCATGAAATCTTGTTTTTGATATAGATAAAGTAGTGCATTTAACAACTCAAGCTTTCAACCATTTTACAGGAGAACGAATATTTCATATTGGCGCAGTCAGATACAAAATGGATTCTTCAAAGCGGACATTGCAGAGAATTTCAGGTGTTGTTAATTTAGTTCCCCATTATTTTTTGTTAATTGTGTCTGATTGTAATCATCAAGGATACATTTCAAGGAGATTGGATGCTTTAATTTAATTATCTGTATAGTTTTATCACATTTTTTTGTGGATTATTAGTTTCATGTGGACTGGTTAGGAAGCTGCTGCTACATGATCTTGAAATTGAGCCTGTAACTGTGTCCCGTGTAGATGAGGAAGCATCAGACTCTACATCTCACCAAGCTGGAGTAAATGCGAAGAAGACGTACATCCCAAGGAGATTGGTGATTGGCAAAGATGAGTATGTTGATATTGATTATCATTCCATTGATACTTCATATTTTTCCCTGTATTGGACTTCATTTAAGAAATTATTGAAGTGGTGTTTTGACGATGACTAATTGAAATGTTTCTGATATGATTCTGTGTGCACAATTGTTCTGAATGTGCTAGATATGTTCAAATTGGAAATGGTAACCAGCTTGTTAGAAATCCAAAGAAACGAACTCGTATTTTGGCTAGTGAGAAAGTTCGTTGGAGTCTGCATAATGCCAGACGGCGATTGGCTAGAAAGAAGAAATACTGTCAATTTTTCACTCGTTTTGGGAAATGCAATAAGGATGATGGGAAGTGTCCTTATATACATGACCCTTCTAAGATTGCAGTCTGCACTAAGTTTCTGAATGGTCTATGCTCAAATCCTGACTGCAAGTTGACTCATGAGGTGTGCCATATTTCAGTTGATCATATCCTGTTATTAAATTGCAAATTATGTAGGGTTACACATTCCATATAATTCTTTGCTGAACTTGTGATTGCCTAAAGTTAAAATAACATGCAGGTCATTCCAGAAAGAATGCCGGATTGTTCCTATTTTCTGCAAGGTGGGTTTGCTATGTACCATGTAAATCAATTCCTTAATCGTAACCAGTACTTACAATCCTTATTCACAGGTTTATGCAGCAATGAAAAGTGTCCCTATCGACATGTGCATGTGAATCCAAATGCCCCAGTTTGTCAAGGTTTCCTCAAAGGCTATTGTGCTGATGGGGACGAGGTATTGCTTAGTGAGATACAGGGTAGCCAGCTGTTTTTCATTTTATACGTATCTCCTTTGGAATTTTTGATTTGTTTGGAAATCACATTTAACTAACTGATGTCGCCGAGAATTTTCCCCTATTATTTTTTTTTTAATTTTTTTAAAAGTTTCTATGGATTCCCCCCTCTGCTTTTCCTATACCGATCTTAAATGACAGACCTCAAAATTTAGAATTAAGGCTTAGTTTATTGTTATTGGGAAAGGTACATCTAAAGATGTATGATATAACCATCCAAGCCTTGTAATCCGCCCATCTAACCATGTTTTTCTTCACCTAGTGTATTATCCCCCTTTTATGATTGCTTTCAAGTTATCAGGTTAGGGTTGAATTTTATGCACTGAATTTAGTCCTCTTCTTGCGAAGTGCTTTGGGTCCATGTAGCTATCTGTTCAGCAGACTGACACCCCCATATTTGCAAGCATGCTGTGATGCGATAATAGCAGAGGAATTGAGTATCTGTATATTGCCCTTCCATCATGCAGTGTCGAAAGAAACACAGCTATGTCTGCCCCACATTTGAAGCAACAGGTAGTTGTCTGGAAGGGTCCAAGTGCAAGCTTCATCATCCCAAAAAGCGATTCAGTGGAAACAAGAGAAAGCATTCACAAGAACAGATTTTCCGAGGTCGTTACTTTGGGAACAAGCAGGCTAGGTTTTCTGAGACTGAAGCAAAAACTTCTGAAAAGCACCCCAGCCGGGATAACAAGGATATATTTTTAGAGGATGGACAAATGGCTGATTATATCAGCCTTGATGTCAGTGATGAAGAAGCTGATGAGCTTAATGATTTAGAAAGTGAAGGATCAATGGTTGACCAATCAGATTCATTCATGGATGATCTTGATGCGTTTATTAAACCAGCTTTCATCATGAATCAGAACATGTCCAAGTAAAGGTCATGGATTACAAGTGGGAACTGGGAAGCTAACCAGTGAGAGAGGAATTAAGTTTGTTGTACGTGTAGTGATGTGATAGTATGCTATTTTCTGTAGGCATAGGATTTTTTTTTCCCTTTTTTTTTGGTTAGCCATGTCCCCATGCCCAACCACCTCTTCCTCGGTGGTTGGCTGTAGAATTTCTTTGTACGGTACACGATATTTGGAGAAATATATAAAAATAATGATACAACAGAATTTTGTACAACAGCCTGTTTTTTGAGTTTTGATCTTCCCACTGGAACTAGACTTTTGGCCGCCATCTCTAGCTTCCTATGTGCAAGTAGCAAATGATGAAGGAGAGGAAGAAAGAACTCGCAAGAATGTTCCAAAACTATGCCTTTTTTTTGGGGGGGGGCGCCCTGGGGGGGTGGGTTTCTTAGCATGAGAGGCTGAAAGAAGAGATGTAATGCAATCCAGAGTTCGATTCTTTTATAGTGCTTGGTGGCCGTTAACTGCACTACTCTTTTATTAGTTTTATTTTGTATTATTCTTTAGAAAAAAAAGGTTCACACAAGTATCTGGTTCGAGTAAAGCACTCCCACTGATGCTTGATTAGAAAGACTAGATTTTTCGTAGTGCAAAACAAGGGCGACACATGAAGGCCAAGTAGCGCGCTATTTCGATTAACCTCCCCCAATAAATAATAATGATGATGATGAAGATAATGATGATTATAATAATTTAATTTCATGTAGGACGATGACCGAAAGAGTGAACTTAATTGTAACAATTTGTGAGAAACTGACATTGAGGACGCTATCCAGGAGCCCTTACAACGATGCTCTATCCAATCCCTCTCCCTCTCTCTCTCTCTCTCTCTCTCTCTCTATATCGCACAAGCGTGCACATACATATCCCACCCCTAGTTAATACTACCAAAAACAAAAGATCATATCCACAACAAAAACTTCACCAAACAACTCATGGACTTAAGTAGTTCTTCCCCAAAAGAAAAGCATAGAGAAAAGTCGTAAAGTTCAAACCCCACAAGCTAGTCATCTACCATGGCAGCTACTTCATCTTACATGGCATCGACACAATTTTCTACGGTGGGTTGGATAGAAGGGAAAGGAGAGCTGACAACGATGGGGGCAATTTTCGTTTCAGCTCAGCAGCAGCAAACAGACGCCCGAATCAGAAGACGAGCTAATCGAGAAAGAAGTGAAGCAACAGAAGAGAGGAACAACACCAAGCCCAGTAGAGCCACAAGTGAACGTTCAGAACAAGAAATGAGCGGAGAATATGGTGGTCAGTGGCTCAGCTGCGTTACGCGGCACCTGTGAGGATATACGCCTCCTACATAGACCCGGTCGCCTGTGCCACGGATCAGACCCAAATGGATAAGCTAACTCTAATTCTTGATCCAACCAATGAGTTTGTGTGGACTTCTGAGACTTCCAATATGGTTTACTCTTGCTTTTAGGAGTTGGTGGATCATTACGAGGTAATTCATTTGTTGTTCATTGCTTGTCACTTCCGAGTATTCAGTAGTGTGGGAAAGCCTAAATCCATTTATCACAGCATTAATGACCTTAACTCCAGCATTGGTATTTGCACAGCACCAAAAGAATATTAAACATCCCATACTCGTGACATTGGACTAATGATTGTGATGATGCCTGCAAGGTCTTGAAATGGAAGTCTGACATCTGATGCGGACAACAGGGTGCAGAACTAACAGAATACACACTTTGCCTAATTGGCTCGGATTTAGAGCATTATATTAGAAAGCTGCTGCATGATGGAGAGATCAAATACAATATGAATGCACAGTGCCTCAATTTCAGCATGGGAAAACCTCCGGTTACGTACAATGTTGATGATGACCAAATTCAAGATATACAATGATAATTCAGTTTTGGACCCAACAGGGGTGCCCATTTGTAACATGATAATGTAGTCAAAAAATTAAATTAGATATATAATTCAAAATTTGTGCCGCTCACACAAGCTCGGAAGATTACATCAAGGAGACGGGGCAACATGATGTCAAAAACAAGGTATTAACCTGGTTTGGTTGACCTGTACTTGGCCTTCCATCTAGTCCCAATTTGTACAGAGAACTAACCATAAGCAGGATCTCCTAGAGAGATCCCGGCATCACCGCCCTACACGAAGCATCTGTCCAAGGTGGGAATGCTTCTTCATAGGCCAGATTCTGTTGCATCATTTATTAGATCAGAAATGCAAAAGCATAATTTTCAAAAACCAACAAAATACCACAAAGTTAACAGAACAGCAATGTAGAAATATAGGTCATGTTTAATCCTCATAGTTGATGCAACCATATAAACCTGAAGCCCCACATCTGGTCGGAGCACAAGAAGATGAAGTTCCTTTATGTATCAATGCCTTCAATTTTCATGTCTATTACAATTCAGCAGATAATCACAAAATCTTGGAACTCAATCAACAATATTTCATAAGAGAACCTAGAATTAATACCTACATCACTTCACTGCTTTAAAATGCTGTCTTCTGTAAATTTTCTATTTGTTTCTCCATATTTGGTATCTTTTAGATGGATGACCTATTCTCTACTTGCAACTTCCCTGCATGATTGCTTCAAAATAAATTGCCCTTTTTCGCATTTTTTTTTTTTTAAACAAAACATAATCAATTTGGGATGAAAATATAAATAAAATTACAAGGACCCAGAAAACTAAAAGTTACATGCAGAAATAGAGTACTCACATTCAACCAATAAAAGAATCCACGCAGGAGATTCAACACTCTGGGTTGATCATGAGAGACTGCGTCAATCTTCCTTTTAAGAACTGCAAGATAAAGAGAAAGATCGGAGAATGAAACTCAAAAAGATGGAGGCATCGAAAAACAAGAAGTACAGAGAGTAGAGTTCAGGAAAATATGCACACCACTCATACTCAAGCCTGCGAGAATGATGAGGTAGCATTTTTATGCCAGATGATTTCAACCTTGCTACTCAACAAGGAGAATCAACATGATGAATAATAGAACATGACTCGTAAGTTGGTGGATAGAAGATTATCAAAAACATGTGACTCAGTCCACTCATGTTTAAATTTCTCCCTTTCTTTTCAATGTTCTAAAAATAATTGCACTTGTTTACTGAATGGACAATATTTCTATCACCAGAGATTTCATGCTTAATAAAACATTGAGGTGGTTTTGAAGCAGGGCAGGAAAACAATTTAGAGGTCATTGCACTCCAGAGATTGTGTGTTATGAAACAGAATTTAATTTGGACAGAGGCCAGATCCGGTGTATACTCATGAGATCGGCAAAGATAAAGCCCCAACCCACACATGGACAAGAACCACCTACCTTATTTGAGACATATATGTATGGCAGCCACTGTCTGCCCAAGTATTTAATCCATGTCAAAAACATAGTCTTCAACTGATGAGACACATGCACACAATTCTCCTGACCCCAACCCCCCCAAAAAAAAAAACAGTAATAATAATGAAAAAAAAAAGAAGCATCAGTTGCTTATTGAGGCAAAATAATGGCAGTTATCTATCTCATAATGCCTCAATACATGCAGTGTGGCTTTCCTGCAAAATATATCTCAAACTACAAACAAATCCAAAACAACTTTTTATCAATAACAACTGGAACTTTTCTCGTACAAAAAACACTTATTAGCAACATCGCTTCTCATTCCAGATATCTTGAACTAACGTTTACCAAAAGATATCCAATTTTCCAAACAAACTCAATGTTCACCAAAACACGCATCAATATATGGCACACTGCAATTCATGGGTACAAGGCATTTTAATTGGCAAGAAATTATAAATATTGACCCATGAGGACCACCAAAGAAAAACCCTTAATTTGGTCTGTCGCTAGTCTCCAATTGATTCAAAAGCAGCCTTTATTTTGTGATCCTCTCAATCTACCATCCCCTTTTACAACTCCAACAGCACATCCAACCCTTTCAAATTCTCTTAAAAGCCCTAGTTCAAGGCCAGTTACCGTCTTATCCTAAGAACTCTCCAACATGGGTGGACCAATATTACCACTAACTACACCCATCTACACTAGCTTATTCTCATAATTCTTTGTCACCTGGACATTTTGATCTGCATCAGCTTGGATAGGACAAGGAAATACCAGTGTGAATAAGGAGTTAGGATTCCAGCATTCGGTTGAATGATCGTATAACAGAAACTCACTCCCCCCCCCCAAAATAATAAGATTCAATGCAAAATTTGCAATTGAATAGTGACAACATTATCGGAACAGAAGAAAACAATTCATAGTGTTGCTTGGAGTGAACTTTGTCTTCTGAAGGAAATGAAAGGATTGAGAATTAGATCTTCGAGGCCTGTTAACGAAGCCTACAAGGCAGTGTTTGCTTGGAGCACTATTTTTTTTTTTTTTTTGGTGCATACTTGGAGCACTATGACAAGCCCCAAAAGTAATTAGGCTATGCTTCTTGAACATGAGTATTTGAAAGGAATGGCTGAGAGAATAGGAGAAAATCACCTTCGAGCTCCCACGTTTGGACACAGATTGTGGAGGCCAAGGTAGGTTTGAAGGAGGGAATTCACTTGGACATGCAAGGAAATCTGGTTTTGGCAGGATAGTTGAATTCAATCACATTGTCAATATTGGAAGGCTTTAATTGAAAATTCTTGAGGAAGTGGAGAATGCTATAGTTCTGGAGTACGTTGACATGATGAATGAAGAAGGGACCCAGGCTTTCTTAGGAAGATTCTGCAGGAGAATAACCACAACTTGTGTCCACCTTGAAAAGGTGGGGAAACAGGATCTAGTTAGGAAGCAGAATGAACCAGGTGCCTTTGAGATCTTAGCAGATGCTGATTGAGGAGGGATCAAAGATATCAAGTTGCAGAAACAGGGAAGAGATTTGGAGTTAAAGCCTACTCAAGAACCCAGATGTTCTTATGGAAGGCCTTGCAACAGGGAATTTTGACAAATGAAGCAAGGATGACAAGAAAGCCATTGGTATCTGATATATGTGTCTTGCAATTTGGGGGCAGAAGCTTTAATCCATATGCTGTGGGAGTGTGGGAATGTGAAGGAAATCTGTTGTGTCCACCTTGAAAAGGTGGGGAAACAGGATCTAGTTAGGAAGCAGAATGAACCAGGTGCCTTTGAGATCTTAGCAGATGCTGATTGAAGAGGGATCAGAGAAATCAAGTTGCAGAAACAGGGAAGAGATTTGGAGTTAAAGCCTACTCAAGAACCCAGATGTTCTTATGGAAGGACTTGCAACAGGGAATTTTGACAAATGAAGCAAGGATGACAAGAAAGCCATTGGTAACTGATATATGTGTCTTGCAATTTGGGGGCAGAAGCTTTAATCCATATGCTGTGGGAGTGTGGGAATGTGAAGGAAATCTGTTGTGTCCACCTTGAAAAGGTGGGGAAACAGGATCTAGTTAGGAAGCAGAATGAACCAGGTGCCTTTGAGATCTTAGCAGATGCTGATTGAAGAGGGATCAGAGAAATCAAGTTACAGAAACAGGGAAGAGATTTGGAGTTAAAGCCTACTCAAGAACCCAGATGTTCTTATGGAAGGCCTTGCAACAGGGAATTTTAACAAATGAAGCAAGGATGACAAGAAAGCCATTGGTAACTGATATATGTGTCTTGCAATTTGGGGGCAGAAGCTTTAATCCATATGCTGTGGGAGTGTGGGAATGTGAAGGAAATCTGGAACAATTTGGTGCCTGCTCAGATGGCTAGCTGATTCTTCAGTGCCGAGTTAGAGGACTGGCTCTGGATGAATGCAACAGATCACAGGAACCAGTCCTTGGTTGGTGCAGGATGGTCAGCTATTTTCGCCCAAGCAATCTGGACCATATGGAAGAGATAGAAATAAGCTATCTTAACTGCAGAAAGGCGGGATTCTGATGCTATCACAGGCACAATCAAACACTCGGTCCAAGAATTTAAAGAGGCTATAGGGGCAAGAGCTGCTTCATGCCAGCCCAGGGAACTCATTGTTTGCTGGAATACCCCTCCTTTGGGCCTGTACAAACTGAATATAGATGGTAGCATAATAAACAGAATGGCTGCAGCAGGAGGGCTAATTAGAGATGTTAATGGGATGTGGAAGATGGTGCCCGTGTCTAATCTAGTGCAAGGTAGCCAGTGCTGACCATTGGGTTTGTGGAATGGGCTAAATCTGGCTTGGAACATGAAGACATCCAAACTTCTGGTAAAGATGGATTCATAGAAACCCTCTTGCTCAAGCAGAAACCCCCTCACTCTGCGGCAAATTTAAACTTGGCGAAGGAATCTTCATAGAGGCTTTTAAACAGGCAATGGGTTTGTAAGGTTGAACATATCTATAGAGAGGCTAACAAGTGTTCTGACTGATTAGTGGCACATGCACATGACTTCAAACCAGGGCCAACGCAGCTGAATAATACTCCTTTGAGTTTGGGCAAAATCTAGGAAAGGACTGGAGGTTTGGGCTCTCCCCGTCTCAGTGTCTAGTGGTGTTTTGTTTGGATCCCCCATTCTCAAACCCAGAAAAAAAAAGGAAGGAAAACCCTGATATATGTTAAGGTACTCTTAAAAAATTGTAATAGAGTGCACATACAGTCCAGAGATTCAGACAATATCATCATATCAATCTTTCAAATTTTCGTAGTTGGAATTAAAAAGTAAATATTTTTAAAAGGGGAGGGAAGTAGCAATCAGGAAATGCCTGTAACCCAACTCTGTAACATTTAAGCTGTTAAGTTGCAACACAATAGCTTCACCTTGAATCAATTGTCAGAAGCATACACGAGGAGTGGACAACATACAGGTACACATGGAAAAATTTTCAATCCACGAAAATGCATACATATACATACCAACATATACATGTACATAGGTAAGTGCAAGTATATTAAACATTAAACAAAGAGGGGCAAATCAAAATTTATATTCACAACAAAAAATTATGAGATACCTTTCAAAACAAAGTAGAATTTAAACAAGATGCCAAATAATATCCAGAAGGCAACCAAACTAGGTATCTCATGGACTTCGGTATGCAATTTTCACATCCATCATTACAAGTTCACAAGTTTTAGAAAGTGAGAAATGCTTTTATCCCTTTACTGAAAGATAGGCGTGCAGGATCTTCTATGCTATTTGCATACCACTACCAATGTCCCCATATTGGAGAGATAAAACCAAACAGATCCTACATATCCAACATCCAACATCCAACATCCAACATCAAACATCAAACGATATGCTACAAACATGCAATTATAATCGAAAATTCACAACCCTGTACAATATTTACCCGGATGACGATCAAGGTACGATTTGCCAGGTCGATTTATAGTATATACTACAGTACGTCCACGTGTTTCTCTGGAGCCGCTTGCATAATCCCGAGCTTTTATTTCTTTAAGGAGCTTCTCATATTCCTCTTGATTAAAAGGCTTTCTCAAAACCTGCATTAGCCCATCTCTGAATGGAGTGCTTTGAGTTGGACTTTGGAAGCACCGTGGCTCATCTACATGCATCTGAAACATTTGCAAAAACAACACATATAAGTTACTTAACCAAGAATGCAACAACACTAAAACCACATCAATATCATCAGAAAACAATCAAAATAAAGCAAAATGGAAGCAACAATACTTGAAACTCTACCATAATTACTTACCATTGATTGAACTGCAATCTAAGCAACTCTAAGACAAGAATCAATTTCTACAAACAATGCGAATTGGGTAATGTATGATTCCTAGTCAACATAATTATAACATAAGTGCTAAATTTCGTAGTAGTCTACCATAATGCACGTGTATCATTAGAAACAGATCAACACAATCACATACCAATGAACACAAAGCTAAACGAAACCAACGACATACCGAAGCCTTAACGGTCTTTGAAGAACCAAGTGGGGTATCCTTTGACTTCTTACTAGGTTTACACCTCCCATCACCCCGCGCCAAAACCTCCGCCCCGTCATCTTCCTCGTACCTCACTCCCTCTCCTCTTCCGGTCACAAAAACTAATGTACCCCCATCGACCTTTAGATTCTTGAGAAAATAATGATAAGCCTCTTCCAGCAATCCACTCTCGGATGAAACCCTAACTTCATCCCTTATATTTGTACACTTTTCCCTCAATTTCTCCGTAACCACAACCTTCGTCGCTCCCTCTCGTCTCTCATTCAGATTCGCAGACTTCACATTCTTCTTTTCCTTCACCAACACACGTTCAACGTTCACGTTCTTCGATTTCTCTTTCCTTTTCGAAGCTGCCTTTAATAGTTCTTCTTTCGATGACGGTTTCGAAAAGCTACCAACCTCGTCATCCTCGAAGTAGTTCAAAACCCTAGAAATATTGGAATCGCTGTTTTTGACTTCGAGAGTGTATGAAGAACCGGTATTCCTAAATCCTCGAAGAAATTTCTCGTAATGAGGATCGGTTTCTTCTTCCCCACGCCCGATTTTCTCTTTCTCTTTCTCACTCTCCTGTTCTTTGTACTTGTAGACTCCGATACTCTTCAAGAACTCGGCGTAATCTTGTTCAAAGGTCCCCTTTACGAATCCTTCAAGATTATCTGGGTTTTTTTTCGGAGGAGAGTGTTGAGGAGGGAGATCGCGAGGCTTGGTTTGGAGTTGAAGAGTGTCGTCGACGATACGACGTCGTTTGAGGCGGCGAAAGAGACGGATGTCGTAGACGCAGTCGGCGTCTGACATTCGTTTCGGTTTCTTCACCGGAAAAGGTCCGGTGGTAGAAGTGGAGTGAGATGGAGAAGCTAAACTAGACATGCACGGCACGGCGGTTGAAGTGAAAGTGAAGAAAAAGAGGGAATTGGAAACGAAGAAAACAGAAGGTGAAGTGCGGGCATCGCGGAGGGCACAATTGTAAATTAAGGTAAAAAGTATTTGTTTCTTTTCTGATCCACGTGCCACGTCCGTGTTTGGCTCTCAGTCTCAAAGTGCTGACTAGCGTTGTATGATGTGTCGTGTCAAGTACATGAGCTTTCTTTTCGATTCATAAAAATAAAAAATTTCGGTTAATTACTTCTCCTATCCTTGAACTATAGGTTAAATTTTTAAATTAGTCATTAAATTTTAAAACTTTACAAAAAAAATTCTTGAATTTTAAAAAATGTAGCTGATCGATCCTTTTATTAATGATGGAATTAGATTGTATATTAATTGCTAATACAAGATGAACGAATGAGTTAAAAATATGAAAATTGATACCGATACAACTGTACCGAGTCATCACTCCAAAAATATATTACACTGTTATGATAGTGTCCGCCCCCCTCAGTTGCACATCATATTAGCGTTTGACCAACCCCCTCCTGAATTGACCATATTGACTCCATAAAATAATAAAACAATTCTCCAAACTCTCATCAACTCAAATTTAGTGCCCTCTCTTCTCTGCTACTCTAAAGCCAGATCTATACCTAAAAGATTTGTTATATTTTATATTTTGTTACTTTTTAATAAGAAAAAGTATAAAAATATTCATTTAGAATCAGGGAGAGGAAGATGGGGTCTTGCATTCAACTAGGAGCATACACTGTTAGAATATGCCTCCGATCCATCGCCGCCGTCGAAGTCGACTTCTCGTGTCGAAAAAACAGAGAGGGAAGAGCACAAGAAAGGAGAACAGACTCAAACAGACGACGTACGGTCGTATTCGGAGACGGACTAGGACCATTTGTTGGGTCACGAGTTTCTTGACACACTTTTAATTGGTTCTTTCTATTCTTTCTCTATAGGAAGTTATGATGGAGACGAAAGAACCCTAGAGACGAAGTTGGGAATGGAACCTAGAAGAGACGAGAAAGATGAGGAGTGAGAAAGAATGGTCAAGTTTAGAGGTCTGTGCTTTTCTTGGAGGAAGTGGAGCAGTGAATTATTTTTAAAATTTATCTTAGTATAAAAATATTCAATTTTTATCTATAAAAATCCCCCATCAATTTTAATCTATAATTTCTCTCTCTCTTTCTCCTTTTTCTCTCTACCTTCCTCTTTCTGCAACAACCATGACGCTTCCCCTGCACTCTGTTCCTCCCTCTCTTCAAACTCTCTCTCTCACACGCGTTGAACTTCTTCCACCATTGAAGAACAGGACGCTGTCTCTATCTCTTCGAAATCTCCTTTCTTGGCTAAATCATTCAAATAATCAACCTAAAACCATCACAGCATCATCATGAACGCGTATCCATTATTAATTTCAACATCTGTTGCCATAAATCTCTTTCCTGTAGTGACTCCGCCATTGACGATGTCGATGGTGAGCTTTTTTTTTTCTCTCTCTCTAAACTGAAGTTCAATTTCATGGAATTTAGAGTCCCTGAGCTTGTTTATGAACTCCAAACATGTATTCGAACATCAAATGAGTCCAATCTCAGGTCTGTGACTCAATTTCTTTCTTGCCCGCCATTAATACTGACATCAAACTCCGTTCATCATCGGCAAAACTTGAAATTTTAGACAATGACTAAAATTAGATCAACAATAATTGAAGAAATTTGAATGAAAGCAACAATAGTCTGCAGTGAATTGAAGATCGCAATGAAATTAAACGACAAGAAAAAGAATCGGATGATGGTTAATATTGTTGTTCTTCAAGCTCCTTCCTTTCCATGAGCTCCATCATGGATGGTGAGTTTAATTTTGATTTAAAACTGTTGTTTCCTTCTCAGCAACTTGGTTACGTGGCAATGACACATCATTCCAGCAGAAAACAAATAAATTTGACCCCATCAATAACAGAGGAAACAATTACACCATGTTTGGACCGCGAGAAGAGAAAACAAGAGGAAATGAATAATTTTAATAGAAAATCTTTTTTTTTTTTTGAGAGTTTTAAAAGGAAGAAAAGTGAGAAATGAAAGAAATTTTAATATCAAAAGTTTTCTTCCTAAGAGTGAGTAGGAAAGGAGAGAAATAGAGAGAAAATGAAAAATTATCTCACTAATATATCAAATTTACTCTTAAAAATATAATAAAAATATTTTTAATTCTAAATAAATATTACATCATTTTCTTTCATTCTTAAAACTCCTAAATAGAATGAAAATAAAATCTCATCATCTCTTTTCTTTTCTTTTTTTTTTCCCTAAACTCTCAAATAAAGCGTTAATATTACTTTTAAAAGTTGAAAAACTTCTTCGCAAAATTTTGAAATATAAAAATTAATTTGAGAACTCAATTCATAATTCAAGAACTAGATAAGTAATTAATTTAAAAAATTTCACTCATTCCATTTTGCCAAGAATATAGGACATATGCAATCGTCCCCTAAAATGTATATAAACTGTGTATAGTCTCAAATATTTTAATTAAAAACATAATTTTTAGTTTTAGTGAGTATGAGTTGTTTTGGATTTTTATATAAATAAAATTGAAGATTATCACTTATTAAGTATCTAATTTTTTTTTTATTTAATCACTGATATTTAGAAACTTGACCAATTCGATCCGAATAGGGATAGGGTTCAATTTATGAATTAACTCTTTTGACATCTATTTTTTCTTTCTAAATATTTGAATTCTAGATGTTAATTAAAAGAGTTTAATATTTTATCCTTAAACACAACTTGTTGATTCAATTCTATAAATATGGAAATACTTGCAAAGTAATTTGATCATATTCTCATGTGAACGAGTAGTACCTTAACTATAAAATCAAAGTTGCTAAGGTTTGGAGTCGTGTCACGTGGAGAACAAGGGAGAAAAATGTGTTTCTCAACATTAGTGGTGTTCATCGATTCGATTTTTAAATTTTAATATTAATTCGATTCGGTTAATTTGATTTAACATTTTTTAATCACAAACCAAAAACCAAACCTAATTCATTTAAATTTAAAATTCGGTTTGAATTCGAATTGAATCGAATAAACAAAATAAATTGATTTTGATTTTTAAGAGTTAAATTTTTACATAAATCCAATTTAATCAAATTCAAATTGATAAAACAATGAATTTTTTAATTACTATTTTATTATTTGCTTAAAAAAAATTATCAATTAAAGTTTGAATAAAAGAAAAAAAAATAAATAATAAATAATCAAAATAAATAAAAAAGAGATAATTAAAAACCTTAATTCGGTTTTCGGTTCGAATTCGTATTAAAAATCTCAATTCGAAACTCAAATCGAAAATCAAATTGAAAATTCGATTTTAATCGAAAACCGATTCGAATAAAAAAATCGAATTCAAATTTAATTTGATTCGATCAGATATTCGGTTATCACCAAATATTATACACCCCTACTCAATACGAACAAAAACCGTTTAAAATAATAAAGTTGAGCTCAATCCACATTCCCCAAATGAGACCCTCTTTGTTTCTTTGTAGATTTCTCTTATTCCAGACGGAAGATAGCAAGGATCTCTGGATCTTTCTCAGTGCAACAGATCACCTTGATTTTTAAATTTTGGGTATGATTGCATTTGTTTTGGGCGATTAGCATCATTCTATTCGGACGGACACAAACAGATGAGGGAGACCGACGATCATTTTGCATGTAGGATTTGTATTGTAGCAAAGTGGTGGATAATTTTGCAAACGCCATTCGAGCATTTTAATCCATATTCTTGACATTTTAAATATAAATAATAAAAATGGCAATTTGAAATTCCTTACCTATACTCGCATAAACAAAGACAACATCAACAATTTTTAAAAAATATATAATAAATTAAAATTATTTTCCGGTTGTGGAGAGAGAAATAAGGGCCAGATCACCTTGTCCTCGGGGGTATATTCGGTCAGACGAAAAATGTTAAATTATTTTGCGAAAGAAAATTGCAAACTCAAATAAAATTTGAAAGGGTATCGATGGATTAATCTTTATCAGCAGGGGTAAAAAAGGAAAAAAGGGAATCAAATCAATCATGATCTCGTGAGGTGAGAATATGCAACCAGGTGGTTGAGCATATGCTTTCGTGCGGTTACGTGAAGAACAACTGACACCTGCAGCTAAGGAGGACCCCACACCTCAGCTGGTTTTTCTCGAATCTAATTCGCAGCTTACACCACACGCATTACTCCCACCCCACTCCCCGTCATTCAATTTACGTATTTCTATGCATATGTTTTATTTAGGATCCTTTTAAAGAGTTTATTTTAAATTTAAGAAAAATTTTTAATAAAAAATTTACTAATGTATTAACCATTTTAATTTTAAAAATTCTAATTCTCTATGCAAAATTTTATACTTCTATAAAAGATCTTTTTTTAAAAAATATTAATTAATTATAAAAATAAAATAAAAAATTATAAATAAAATACAAGATTATTATTTCACTTTCAAATAATTTTAAAAAATATAGACAAAAACAAGATCAAAGACATACAATAGTAACACTATATAGTAAACAGATGGGAGAAAAATTAAAGAATGGAAAATGGGGTTAAAATCAATGTTTGATATATATATATATATATATATATATATATATATATATATATATAAAACTTACGCTATTTTTTTAGATATTAGATTTAAAATTAAAATTATAAAAATATTGATATTTTTATTCGAATTATAAAAAGAGTCAATAAAACAACTTTAGATCACTCCTTGAAAGCTATCCAAAAATAGCAAAAAAATCGATTTTCGAGAAATGACTTATGCTGGACATAACAATTAATGCATAAATTAAATACTTCAATTTATTATTTATCTTTTTTTGGTGATATTTATCATTTATGTTTAATAACGCTACACACAATACACACTTACCGTGTTATATTTTAACATTTTCTCTCAAAATCTCCATTTGTATCTTTTTATTTCCATCACTTTTCTTGCCAAAAAAATTATAAAATTTAGAAACAATCTTTTGCTAAAAATCAATCAAAATATTTTCCAAATTTTAGTAGATTTTTGATAAAATTACTTTAATTTGTGGATATTAATTTGGAAAATTAGGAAAAGATTTCACCAAAAACCCAATAAAATTTGTTTTTCCTAATCCTTTCCTTCGGATACTTGAAAAGCTAGAAAAGATTTAGATATAAAAATCATTTTTTTTCCATTTTTTAAATTAATATTTGTAAAAGATTTTGCTAAAAACACTCTAAATTTTAGCCCCCCAAAAAAACTTTGATTGATTTGGTGGATTTTTGACAAGGAATTTTTCTCAAATTTAATAATTTATTTGATAAGAAAAGCAAAGGAAAGGGAAAGATATGAATGGAGATTTTGTGAGAGAATATAGAATTGTGAAAAAGGAAAGTGTGTGTAGTATGCAGAGCTGTTAAAAATAAATAATGAATTAGAATATTTAATTTTCTAGGAAAGGTAGTGAGAGAGAGGATATTAATTATGTCGGTTAAACGTTATTCAAAATCAAATCTAAATTTTGCATATTAATTATTAAATCTAATAGAAATAGACTTTAGATGCATTTTTTAGCTATTTTGATCCGTAAACCTAATATTTAAAGAATAATTTTGGGCCCCTAAACTCTCTCTGTTACTATTTAAATTTAATTTTGGAAGGAAGGAGAAGAAAATGGGACAGGTCAATTCGAATTCCGATGCGAGATAACTGGCAATGGCCGGTAACGACATACGTGCGTGAATAATAATCGAATTCCGAAGTGTGAGATCCGTAGAATTATAAACATTCTCTCTCCTCTCTCTCTCTTCCCAGTTCTCAGCCCTTACCTCTCTTCTATTCGCTAACGGCTCTATTTATTGAAGCCTTTTTCTACTTCTTCTCTTCGCCGGTCTCTCTCTCTTTCTCCACATCAAAAACCTATCTATAATTCAGGAGGTTTTCTTTTCCAAGCGCTTATGGCATCGACGGTCGAATCAAACTTCTCGCGTCTCAATATTAATGCCGACTTATTCTCTTCCGCGCCCAATCTGCAAGGCAATCTCAGCCTTTTGTCATCTGAACAGGTACTTTCTTTTTTGTTTTTCTTTTCCCCTAATTTGTAATTATTTGTTTGGATTTAATTGATTTTTGATTTGAGAAAATTTTGATAGTGTGTATGTGTGTATGCGAGAATTTGGACAGATTGAGTTAGCGAAGATGTTGTTGGAGATGGGCCAAAGTCATCTCTTCCAGCATTGGCCTGAGCCTGGTGTTGACGACGATGAGAAGAAGAGTTTCTTTGATCAGGTCAATTCCCTACTTTTTTGTTATGGAAAGTTCTAGAAATACGTTTGTTCAATGATATTTTTTTCCGAGGTTTTATTTTCAATTGCCTTGTAGATTCCATGTGACTATTATTTAGAGAAATTGTACAATTGTGGCAGAAGGTGCAATAGCAGATCTAGTTTTTTAATATATCTTTAAATTTGTTAATTATTACTTCGATTATTTTTACGGCAACCTTGGCTATTTAGTTGTGGGACCAAATTGACAAAATTTTACGTAACATAATTCTATTGGTGCTGTGTAGACCCTTCAGAATAGGTCTGGCAGCAGGGCCGGCTCGTCCTGCCTTGGATATGGGATGGGATTGGTTTAGATATTTCAGCCCATATCTTTACAAGGGATTTTTAGCCTGCCCTGTTTAATGCTGGGTTGAGGTGGGGTGGGAAGGCTGGCCCACAGGCCAACAATAAGAAAAAGAGCGTTTGCAATGAGAAGTTTGATGACTTGAAGTTGATGTTGTATTATGTGACCTTTTAATTTAGTTTCCCTGTTTATTATTGTGAGTTTTCGTATTTGTCTTGTGTTCTTGTGTTCTTGCATCATAAAACAATGCTTTTTTTTGCTATATGTTATCTAGTTATTAAGTCTACTTAATTTTTTAATGCTTCTATGACGTGATATTACACATTCATTTCTTTTAAAAAGCTGAATCCGGCCCGTCCCATCGTCCTGTCTGTGGAGCCTTAGAGAGTCTGGACGGGCTGAAAATTTGATGCCCCCTTAAAAATAGGGGCTGGTCTGTCCCATCCCTTCAGAAGCTAGGCCCACATGGGCTGAGGACGCAACTGGAGACCCATATCGGCACCTCTAGTGCTGTAATGTAAAAAAGAAATCATCATTTGTTTTTCAATGGCCAATAAATAGCTGCTAGACTGGATTTTTGTCAATTTGATAATTGATTTTTTTGATCCTGGCCATGCTCATAGAACGATGACCGAGTCCAACTTGATCTGTCATCTATGTTTGAAGATTGAAATTTACCATCGAGGAGCTAAAATTCAATTATTTATTTGAAAATTTTGGTGCTGTTTCTATATTAATTCTAGTATTGATCAAAATGTTTGTGAGTTTATTTTAATGCTCCCACATGTTTCATATTGTTTACTATCTATGATCATAAATTGAATTTTACTTTAGCTCTAACTTGAAGATTTGAATGATCATTTTATCTGGTATCTCTTCCAGGTGGCTCGACTTAATGCAAACTATCCTGGGGGCCTGGTATCATATATTAAAAATGCAAGAGAACTGTTGGCAGATTCAAAAGAGGGAAAGAACCCGTTCGATGGTTTTACTCCTTCTGTAAGTAAAATGAGACTGTTGGAGAATTGTATGTTTTCTTTGTTCAACGAAAGCTGAAAAAGATTTTATTTAAAAAAAAAAAAAATCGGAAAAATTTGGATTTTAAATTTAAAATTTTTATTATTTTTTTGGAAAAAAAAAAAAAAAGGGGTTTTTTTTTTTTTAAAAAAAAAAAAAAAAAAAAAAAAAAAAAAAAAAAAAAAAAAAAAAAAAATTTTTTAAAGAGGATGTTTTTTTTTTTTTAGAAAAAAAAAAAAAGAGAGGGGGGGGAGATGACCCTCACAATCATAAACCCCATAGTATTCCTAATCTTTTGTACAAGAAATTAGAGTTTTTAATGTGCTAAACTAGATGACAATGTTGAATGCATTAGACCTGGTAGGTATATTATGATTTGGAAAATCTAGTAGATGTTGTAGCTTCTCCAATGGTGTCACTTGATTTACATTCTTGAGGGTGAGGAGGATAAGGGGATAACCGCACTATGCTTGTTCCTAAGATGACAGTATCGAGGCATACTTCAGAGTTTTGGGTTATATTTAGCAAACTATTTGTTCATTCTGGTGCAGCAGATGCTTGACATTGCATGTTTTGATAAATATTCTTGTGCTTTTTTAAGAGGATGCCATGCTATATGTTATGTGTAAGATAGACTGTAAAAGGTCTATAATGACAGGCAATTGACCACATCATAAAAGTGCTGATGCTTGGAGAAAATGCTTATTGCAGGTCCCAACAGGAGAAGTTCTGACTTTTGGTGATGATAACTTCATGAAATTTGAGGAAACAGGAATCCAGGAAGTCGGAGATGCTGCATTTGTTCTTGTTGCAGGAGGGCTTGGGGAACGTCTTGGTTACAATGGAATTAAGGTAGGAAGCAATTGACACCTGTGATGTTCTTAGATTCATTCTGAATATTTACTGTTTCTGGCCTTCTTTTTGCTGATCCACTTCCCTAGAGGTCAATCTTTAGGTGAGATGGCTTAATTTACTCATGCTAAGATTCATTCTTAATATTTGCTGATCAACTTCGTTTTGAAGTTGCTTGGTCTTTAGAAACTCTTGAAACATCTTCACTCTTTCTACTGATAATTTACTTAATTCCTTAGAGGTTAATCTATAGGTGAGTTGGCTTGCATTTATGTTAGGGCTGATAATTTGTGATATTTGAACAGTTTGAACATTTTGTAAATATGTCTTGCAGGTGGCTCTTCCAAGTGAGACCACTAATGGGACATGTTTCTTGCAGCACTATATTGAGTCTATTCTAGCTTTACAAGAAGCTAGTAATAGACTGAGAGGAGGTTAGTGTACTGCTACCCTAAGCTCATCAAAGTGGCTTGACTACCTCCAGAATCATAGGAATGATTAAATCCTTGATAACAAGTCATATCACTCAAAAGGTAAAAAAGTTGATTACTGTTGTCAGAGCCGCCTCAACTGACATTCTTGAAATATGTAGGTGAAAATCAGAGGGAGATTCCTTTTGCTATAATGACATCAGATGACACACACAAACGTACACTGGAGCTGCTGGAATCAAATGATTATTTTGGAATGAAACCTACACAAGTAAAGCTACTTAAGCAGGTATATATATTTCAGTCATATCATAAACAATTAAATTTATCTGTCATGTAATCTTACTATAACTTGATATTCTAGGAAAAAGTTGCATGCTTAGATGATAACGATGCAAGGCTTGCAGTGGACCCACATAACAAATACAAAATCCAGGTAGCTCTATAAAAAGTCTTGTATCTAGCTTTGACATTTTTCAGAGGTAAATAAACCTACTTTTCTATTTTCCAAAGCTTATGTTCCCCCTGTTTTCTTTGTTTTGTTATGTTCTGTCTGTGATAGACAAAACCCCATGGCCATGGTGATGTGCATTCTCTTCTTTATTCCAGCGGTCTTCTGAATTCATGGTATATACTATCCTCGGGTTATGGTTTAAAATCTGTTAATATCTTTCCTGTTCCTGCTTTTTCTTGTCATTGTAGTCCTGTAATACAAAGCTAAACTTGTTAATGTACATTTCCTAATCTATGGGACCTCTGAATTCATATTGCATATTAGTGCTTTTTGTGCACTATGAAGTGAAGATAAAAGCAGCTAGTAATGCAAATCCTGATTTCAAGTCACTTCATACTAATTATTTATTTATTTATTTATTTACACTTGGTTGTTTTCTTTAATATCCAGTGCTCTGATTTTTGCCTCGAAATCAAATTCTTTATGTGGTCCTTCTTTGTGGTTTTTTCTAGTGGTGGGAGACTGCCCTGTGGACATATATACATATATATATATTTTTAAAAATTTTACTGTGTAAAATTTTATTACCCTAAATGAAATTCGCACCCCCTCCTCCCAAGTTGTAATCTGCTCCTGACAATTATAATTTGCCCCCTATTTTTTTATTTTTTATTTTTTTAAAGTTGGCCTTGAAAAATTATAAGAAAGTTTAAATGTTATTTGTCTCCCAAAAATTTTTCATTTACAAAATAGTCTAAGCAAACTAAACATCCCCTTAGTCTTTCTTCTTGAACGGCAGGCATACATACTCTTTTTTTTTGACCTCTCTCTAGTCTCTTCTCCCCCTCACATTCAAAAGCACTCTAGAATCTTTATTTGTGTTTTCTCTTTCACTTTGAGCTAAAACTTTCTTTTGATTAGAAGAAACCAGCTGGCAGTCCCTCTCTCTCTTGTTTATTACTTTTTTTTGATTAATCAATTAATTTTTCTTATTTGATGGATCCTTTAATTTTTCTTCAACAATTGTTTGACTAACAATGCCTAGTTAACAAAAATTTCTACACCACCTTGGTTTTTTCTTTTTGGTTTGATGAATCTTGGGAAATCTTTGTTTGTATCAGTGCTCAAACCTTTGACCTACGGCCAGTACATTAAATTTATATTATTTACATAATGCTTCAGTTTCTTGAATTTCACTTCATAGGGGCTTCTTGATTTATTTATTTTTTTTAAAAATCGCATCATTGTGTAAAATCCTATTTATCAATTTGTTTAAGTTTTATAAATTCATATGTTAGGTTTTTGATTTTTAATTACAATTTTTTAGAATATTATTGACAATGATTTACTATTAAATTTTTTAAAGCGCTTGATATATGCATTTTGTATTGTATTTTGCCTCCCCTGAAAATGTTTTCTGGCTCCGCACCTTGTTTTTCTATTTCTTCTATCTTTGTCTTGGTATCCTGTATTTCGTACTGTCAGAATTAGTGCTCAAATTTTAAATTCCGCAAATTGTATCTTGGATTCTAATAGTCAACAATCATGATATTTTAATGGTTGTTTTGTATGTCAGGTTTGATGCTGGTTTGAAATGGGTTTTGTTTTTCCAAGATACAAATGGTCTTCTTTTCAAGGTTTGCCTTCCCCCCCCCTTTTTCCCCCTTCATTTTAAATGAAGCATCATATATAGCGCGAGTTTGATTTCATTTTCTCTTTCTTCTTTTTCTCCTTCCAGGCAATTCCAGCTTCACTGGGTGTCAGTTCTATAAGAAAATTCCATGTTAATTCTCTTGCTGTCCCACGGAAAGCAAAAGAAGCTATTGGAGGAATTGCTAAGCTCACTCATGCTGATGGTATGGTAATTATAGCTTATCATTTTATTAAACCTTGACTGCCTTTGTTGGCTGAACATGCAATTGTGCTTTTAGTTGCTGAGTTCCCTTTTTATGCCAGAAGATTGTGAAATGAACAATAATTTGACTGCCTTAGTCAACCTTTATAAGTTGAGAAGTTATACTTTGGGATTATGCTTCGGTTCTTCTATCTATTACCATATTAATCTAAAGTTAGAGCAGATATGGTTTTTAAGCCATGATACCTTCTCTAGACATATGTAAACAATTTGACTTGAGTTGTTTGGCATTTAAAAGGTATAAAGGAGATGGCACCCACAAGATGAAATCCTTGCTCGGTGCCTGGAAAAATCCAGTGACGTGATTGCATACTCCTAAAGTCATCTTTCTTTGTGAAATTTGAATACTGGTATCTTAAACTATAGGATGAATCCATTCTTTTCCCCAATACATAGGTGATACTTGCATTTCTAAATCTTTTGAGTAATGTTCTAAAATCCTTGCTGTATATTGGGATTATTTAATCATTAACAATGTTCCAGAAATCCTATTGTGTGCTAAGGTTTAATTTGCTCTGACTGGACCATTGGTGTAACATAGTGAACCAACATATGCTCCGTTTTGTGGTATGATATGACGTCTAACGGAGCTGTGAACATATTTATGATTCATATCATACATGACTTGTCTTAACAAATTGGAATAACTTATTTTTCAAATCACCTTATGGCAACAAGGGGCCAAAGGGACATTCATAGGGTCCAATCTTTCTTGGAGGCCATGAGAAGATAGTAGCCTCATCTATAGATCTCTACATGCTCTGATTGCGGAACATGGCATACATTCAAATGGTTGCTTATAAAGTTCTAAATGTTTCTTATTTTATTTAGTTTTTGGGCTTCTCATGTAAGAGCTATCTGTTGATCAGTAAGACAAATGCAAAATTAAGTTGATAACCATCTAAGTGAAGGTTAGTAGTTTTCCATTTAACATCATTAATAAAACTGGTAGTTAGCATGTTCCACAAATACTACAATTGATAATAGGTATGAAATCCTAGCAAATCTATGTTACAGCATTAAGATGCTTTTCAACTATCAGCTATTTACCTAAGACTAGATTGAAGTAATTCTTAATTCTTTAAATCACATTCTAAACTGTAATTAGTTGATTTTCACAAGCAAATATAAAATTCTTATGTTCTATGTTACATACTCAATTAGCTAATAAGAATCAACTTTAGGGAGGTCGATGGTGATTAATGTGGAATACAATCAGCTTGACCCTTTGCTTAGGGCAACCGGACACCCTGATGGAGATGTGAATGATGAGACTGGTTATTCTCCTTTTCCTGGAAACATTAACCAAGTAAGTTTCTGGACAAACTTCATCAGTTACTCGTTTTTATATTGTTCACTTTTATTGTTTCTATGCACTAATCAATTTACCTGTATGCCATGATTTTCATATCATCACCATCCAGTCAAAGTATGGATAGTCTGACAGAATTTCTTAAAATGTACAAGTGGGTTTCTTTGACTTTGAATCTTCACTCTGAAGCTTGCTTTGTTTTGGACTTGTCTGCAGTTGATTTTGGAACTTGGCCCTTACATTGAGGAGCTCAAAAAAACAGGAGGAGCTATCAAAGAATTTGTCAATCCCAAGTAATTCTTCATGCTCTCACTTTATCTTTCTATGACAGTTGTCAGAGTTGTGTTGTTAGCTTTACTTGGTTCATCCATAGATTTCACTAGAGTAGTTACTCATTAAGTTCCCCAATCATGCTTTGTCTGATCACATTTTCATTTTACTGGTTTAGTTATTTCACATGAAAAAGGCATGCATGAAACTTCTCTTCATGTTTATGAAATATATGGCAGGAGGCATTTGATGAGTTTTTGTCTGCATATTATGATCCAAACTTTTGCGTACAAAAGACCAAGCAAATACAACCATTTCCATACATGGCAAAACTAAATTACAATTATAACATGGCATTTTCTTTTTATTTTTTTTTTGGGGTGTGGGGGTTCACGCTGAAATGGCATGGATTAATTAACACTTTAAAATGATGTCTTGATATCATGGGGTGTTCACTTAAATGGTAATCCATTTTGACATGTCAATAAAGTAGTTGTAATGATTTTCTTGCAAACCTGGGCTTTGAGTTTGACCACTTTACCCAATTAAAATGGGATTCCAGGGGGCTTTTCAAGCACTGACACTGGAAAATATGTAAAATTCGTTGCGTAACATTAGGTGCATCACAAGCACTTTTTCCATGGGGGTGGGGTGGAGGGGAGATGAAGTGTGGGTTATCCATTTGGATGATTTAATTATTTGTGCTTTACGTCTTGGCAAGAGAGCTATCCGTTTCTCATCAAATTATTGGATATGGTTGAAGAGTAAAGCAGACTAAATTCTGTGTCTTGAATCCTCAAACCAACAAGATGACGAGGCCTTTGGGATAAATCAAGATTATGTAATCGGTTTGTAGAATGTGTTGCAGTTAAATCAACAGATATGCACATTAACAATTTTGCAAATAAAAATAAAATGTCCCTGGCATGTTACTGTATCTTTTCTTTACCCATCTAATTTGCTACAGGGAACTAGTTCAATAGCTTTCCTTCTGTGATTATGGTAGCCTTTAATTTCTATGTATTAGCAAAATTGACTGTCTCAGCCTGTGCTTCTTCAATTTGACTACAGATACAAAGATGCCAGCAAAACTGCATTTAAGTCATCAACTCGACTTGAGTGCATGATGCAAGACTATCCAAAAACCTTGCCCCCAACAGCAAGGGTTGGATTCACTGTAAGTACAGGCACCTTAAACTTTGTTTTCTTACAACTGAGCTTCAGATCCCCACCTATATTATATTTATAGGATATCTTGCAACGATATATTATTGTGAGAAGTCATCATAAGTCTAATATGCTGTATGTTTGCTAGGTGATGGACACATGGCTTGCCTATGCACCTGTGAAAAACAACCCTGAGGATGCTGCCAAGGTGTGAATCTTCATAAGCAACCACAGCTGCTCCGAGTCTAATTCTTTCTATTTTATTTATTAGCTTTGCATCATGATATGACGTTATCAAAATTTCCACGTTTGCATGAGGCAGATGCAAATTGACAAGCAAGTTTTAGTATCTGGGTTATCATGATGGCTATGCCATCAGAAACAATGGCCATGCCATCAGAAACGATGGCCATGATACAAGTCCAACTTGTGAATGGGTTGCATCCTAGTCCATGTAGCAATTCCATAGTGAGTCTGTGTAGATAGGATACATCTATGTCCTACATGGTATATGCAAGTATCTGCAATACACTCATACTGATGCAAATAGAGTGAAAACAAACATGATGCATTAACATAACTGTCACGACATGATATGCACACTAGGCAACACCACAAATATTTTTGAAAGATAATGCATGACACTGATCATTATTGTTATCTACTTAATTTTAAATACATTATCATATAATTATTTTTTTTTTTGCTGAATTTTTGTATTATCTAATTATTATTCTGTATGATTCAAATGATACTATTATTATGATTTCTCTTGAATGAGAGACAGTCTCTCATTCACTTTTTTTGGTTGAATCTAAGGTAGGAAAACAAGCCTGCCAATGAAAGCATTTCTGATGTGCACGCGATGAGTTCTCTTTAATTGTCTTTAATTAGAAATTTGAGACATCAAGTGCCTTTTCTTACCTGTGTCTTGCAAGTATCATGTCTGACATACTGTTGGAATCAATGACTTCCATATTAAATATGATACTGTCTTCACAACATTTACATGGCTGTGGAAAAGATCAGGTCTTATCATTGTTGGTGATAACCTCCTCTCATGTTAGGACCCATAGGGAGAAAAAGAAAGAAAAATCATTCTCAGCAATAACTATTTCATCCTTGTTTAGGACAGATCTCCCTTTTGAGATAATTTATTTTACTGCACAAACATAGAACTATCTCCTTCCAGTATATGTATAAGTTTGATCTATGGGCCACTGTTATGAAAGCTTATATTATGAACCAGGTTTGAAAATGGAACTAATAATTTGCTTTATTCGACTCAAGTTGCCAAAAGGAAACCCATATCACAGTGCAACTTCTGGAGAAATGGCAATCTATCGGGCAAACAACCTCATTCTTAGAAAGGTAACACTATTATTGTTTTTCCTCGTAATTATGCTCATTTCAGTAATTGGATATGATGTCAACATCCTAGTTCAGTAACTGGATCTAACCAATTGTCCTACTTAAATTACATTTTTTGCCAGTCGTCTGCATGGCACTAGCCATTCGAAGTCTTTTCCAGTTTTCAAAATTTTCAGCATAAATTATTTCCACGGTTGAGCCCGAGGTGGTGAAGATGTTGAAATCAATTTCTTAATATTACTACATACTAATGATCCATTGCATGAGACTTCTGGCATTGTCTGTTTTGAGCAAGGGTTAGTGTATGTAGCTGTACTTCTTCCACTTACCTCTCTCTCTCTCTCTCTCTCTCTCTAAAAATAACAAAAAGGGGTATGTAGCTGAAGTGTTGTGTGTAAAAAGACTGTTCTCTCGTTCTGAACCGAAAATGTTTAAGTCATATTGGAAAATCATAAGGTCCCATTAAAGTGTCAAAGTCCAATACTTAGATGTTGATTACCTTGAAATTGGTGCAAAGCATGTTTTCTGGATATAGGCAGAGGCAGCAGTGTAAACTGTTAGAGCATGTGTATTTTCTTGATAGGAAACTCAAGTGTGTCACTTCTTCTTTTTCAACCAGGCTGGTGTCCAAATAGATGATCCAGTGAATCAGCAGTTCAATGGACAAGAGGTGGAAGTATGGTCTCGTATTACATGGAAGCCCAAGTGGGCAGTGACTTACTCAGAGGTTAAAAGGAAAGTAACTGGAAACTGCTCCATTTCTCAGAGGTCCACTATGCTTATCAATGGCCGCAATATTTCTCTGGAGGATCTCTCGCTGGATGGAGCACTTTTGGTCAGCTCGGTCGATGATACTGAGGTATGCCATAACAACCTTAGAACCAATAAGAAAGTTCAATTTATTCATTCTTGCTTATTAAAAAAAAATGGGGGTCCTGCTGATGAGTCGACTTCCATTTTCCACCCTCAGTTGTTTCAAAATTTTTTCACATGATCCATACTGTAGGGTCATTTGAAAGAGAAGCAAACAATTCATAAATTTCTTTTGTTGAAAATACACAAACAACCTCGCAGAGATAGAGGCAGGTGTATTATCAAACCTAAGATGCATTCGTGCTTTGATACGTTTCTTGAAACTTACCTTTCTGAAAGCTCTTTCCACTCGCATTATCTTCGAAATGTTTCACACTGCTTTCTTGCTTCATTCCTTTCATCGATCAATTGTGAAACCCCTGGCATATTCTTTAGTTATAGGTTAGCTCCTTGTAACACGCACATTGGGTGCCTGATGACGACATTTGTGAGCAGGTGAAAGTCGGGGGTTCGATTCATAACAAGGGTTGGGTTCTAGAAAATGTTGATTACAAAGATTCTTCAGTGCCCGAGGAAATAAGAATCAGGGGTTTCAGAATCAACAAGGTCGAACAGTTGGAAAAGAACTACAGTGAGCCGGGGAAGAATAAACTGGAGCCTTGAAGCTTTAGATTGTCGAAAGTGACATATTTCATGCAGAGCTAATAAGAATCCTTCCAGTTGGCTGGAGTCCACATTCTTTCTGTCATATCAACTAGAAAAGTAATAAAAATGAGTTTCCTCCCATACCGTATGTAGTTTCAATAATGATACTGGGGAGTTGTGAGCTAGCTCCCTGTTGCAAATTTTGTGGGGCTTGGAAAATCTTATTTTGGACTATGTTTAATTTTGTGCAATCTTTCTTCAGATAACAGTAACTATAATTTTTGTGCTTTATCCATGAAATTTTTCTGTCTTCTCCCTCTTCGGTCTTATGAAATAGTTAGGTTCATAATATTGTTCTTGGTTATTCTGATTATTTTTTTATATATTATTAATTAGTATTAAAAATTATATGTTAATTAATCTGATTTAAATATTATTAGGTTCATTTTAGAGAGATAATTTTTTTAATATAGTTTTTTTTTAAAATTTTAAAATTTAAAATTAATTAAAATATTTATACTTTTTATCCATGAATAGATGGTGTCAAACTTCTCATTAACATCACAGATTATAATGGTAGCTAACAGTGACATACCATGTGCCTCCTGCCGCTTGATTTCCGATTCCCATCGGTTTTTGACCCCACACTGTGCCTGACTGCGCAAATGTTCGGTGTGGCCGCACTACTCCCCACGGTTCGTCCGGCCCACTTTCTATGGGGTTAAAAATATAATTAATTTTTATTTTGGGGTTAAAATCAAATTTCAATCTAGGGATGTTAACTGGCCACTTAAGGATCAAGGAGTGTCATTCTTTTTCTTTTCTTTTCTTTTTTTTTTTAAACACTTGCCGGTAGGGGTGTTCATCGGTTCGGTTTTCAAATTCTTCGATTAATTTGATTCGATTAATTCGATTTAACATTTTTTAATCCCAAACTGAAAACCGAACCTTTCAAAATTCGGTTTTCGATTTGAGTTCCAATTGAATCGAATAAACCAAATAAATCGATTTTGATTTTTGAGATCTAAATTTTCACGTAAATCCAATTTAATCAAATTCACATTTATACAACGATGAATTTTTTAATTACTATTTTATTGTTTATTTAAAAAAGAAAAATTACTAATCAAAGTTTGAATAAAATGAAAAGAAAATAAATAATAAATAATTAAAATAAATAAAAAATGAGATAATTAAAAACTCTAATTCGATTTTCGGTTCGAATTCGTATTAAAAATTTCAATTCGAAACTCGAACCGACAATCATTCAATTCTAACCGAAAATCAATTCAAATCTAAAAATTAAATTTAAATTAAATTTGATTTGATCAGATATTCGATTATCACCAAATATTACACACCCAACCGTTATTTAGCAACCACAGACAGGGACAGAGGTTTCAATGTCATTCCGTAACACCACCCTCAGGTGGAATAATATGCAATGTCGTTGAAATCTTTATGCAGGACAAAAAAGGAAAGAAAATGATTTTGAAACCTCTATCTCAAGTAGCGATTTTAGGGCATTTCAGAATCAGAACACCACCCTCTGAAATAATGTGGCACGTACTACAGACTATGTTTGAGATGGTCTAGAACCACCCTGTGGAATTATGTGATTGCCACCATTCTTAGGATAACAGGGTTTTTTTTTTTTTTTTTTTTTTTTAAATTAAAAAAAATGCACTTGGCGTGATCCTATAAAACTAATCAAATTTACTTAATTTGAAATAATTTATTATTAACTGTTAGAGGTAGATTTGATTTCACAGATAATGACATTGTTGATTCGAACGAGATGATTATTCATCTACCGATCTTAATTAATGAGACCTATAAAAAACCGACGAAGGGTGTCCCGATGGGGGAGAATCTGAGGGTTAAATTAGAGAGTGGTTTTAAAAAAAAAGAAATAAACTGAAAGAAAGTTTTATTATACCTTTGTGTAATGTGTAAGCTCAAAGAGCATACTTGGTTTGTTGGCTTAATGATATATATATATATATAGTTTTTATGTATGAATTTTGTATGCATTCGGGGCATTAAAATCTTAGTTTCTTTATAGAGGTGTCTCGAGATTCAGAATTTTACAGTAGAAGGAAGAAGGAAATTCCAGTTCATCAGGAGATTACTTTCCATATCGGTGAGGATTCAAAGATTTCCTTCCTAGTTACGAAATACTATGGAAAGATGAATATTTTTCCAAGTTGACCAAATATTGAATACTGAGGAGATTCGGATGCTGATTTGGTAGATATCGAGAAGCGTTTGGTCGGTATACACCGAGAGGACGAGGCATGTCTTGACGCCTTTCGGCTCATTTTAGCGCACTTCGTTTGTTGGGTTTTGGGCTGATGTCTCGCACTAATAGACTTTTGGATCATATTCTGTCACTTGTCCCTTACTCCTTGTATTGTTTTAGGGAAAACGATAAAAGAAGTAAGTTTAAAGGTCACCTGGTGTGTTAGAAGACTTCCGCCGCCACAAGGTTCCATCAAGAATGGAACTGCCGATACAAGGGTCCATCATGACATTTGGGATCCTGGTATTATGATGGAATCTGTCAAAGTTCCTCCAGGATGCTGGCTTTGGATACAGAGAGATCTTAGTTCAAACATGAGAGATTTTTGTTCACAGTGGAATCTCTCTTCTTAAGGTTAGAATCATCGTCTAGCCTCTGCACGCAACAGGTGACTGAGGATTCTTCCTCAGACTTTTTCATGTCAGAAAACAAGAGGAGTTGGGAGATTGGAGGAGGCCAAATGATGGAAAAGATGTAAAACTTGATGCATCTTTTATGTTTCTTTTTGGCCATCTTCTACACTTTTTAAAGTCTTTTCTGACTTCTCTTGTAAAAAGTTTTGTAATTTTTCTTCCAATTATATGATGTCTCTTTTGTCTTGTGCAGAATTTTATACTTATTGTTTCATTTGTATCTGCTCTGTCTTGTAATAATATTGATGAATAAATTTCTTGTCTTTCATTCTTAAAAATAATACTACATGTCTGTCTTGCACCTATGATGTGAAACATAATAATACTTCCTGGAACATTTGAATCGTTCAATTGGCATTTTTGTTAGTGCGTCCAACATTTGTGATCTTAATCAAAATGATGAGCCCTGTCTGCTTGTTGAGAAGTTACGTACTTTATTGTCGACATGCTACGTTTGGTAGGACATTCAATCGAGAGAGTTCAAATGATAGAATTGATCATTTTTACCTGTTGGGGAGATATATCCCTTATTGACGACACGTTATATTCAGTAGGATATTCAATCAAGAGAGTTCAAATGATAGGATAGATTGTGTTTACCTATCGAGGAGATGTATCTCTTATTGACGATACGTTATGTTCGGTTGGATATTCAATCAGGAGAGTTCAAACGATAAAATAGATCGTGTCTACCTATCGGAGAAATATATCTCTTATTGACAACACATTATATTTAGTAAGATATTCAATCAAGAGAGTTCAAATGATAGGATAGGAGATGTCTACCCATTAAAGAGATGTATCCCCTATTGACGATACATTATGTTTGGTAGGATATTTAATCGGGAGAGTTCAAACGATAGGATGGGTCATGTCTACGCGTCGGGGAGATATATCCTTTATTGATGATATGCTACGTTCGATATAGATATAGAAACAGATCAATCGGTTGATAGGTTAGTAGGATAGTGGACCATAGTGGTCTTACCTGACTGTTCGGTTAGATAGAAACAAAGCATGTTTCCATGAGAGAGTGGCAATTATCATTGATAGTAGATGCGCAAGTTTTCAAAATTCCACACGCTAGGAACGATTGAGCCGTCTAGGCGATATGTCTCCGGTCGAACTTTTGAGCGTATCCAATAAAAGCATTTCCAATTGGGTACTAGTTTTCTCCTGTTTGAGGTTGACCGGTTGTCTCTACCTTTCTTAACACCATGTCCCCCGGCTTGAACGTTCTAGTCCTGATTTGTTTGTTGTAATATCATGTCATCTGCTGTTGATAAGCTTCCATTTGAATATACGTGGTTTCTTGCAATTCGGAGAATAAATTTAATCATTCGCGTAATGTGAGTTTGTTCTGCCGATGCTTGTATTGATCTACTCTAAGTGAATGGAAGCTGATCTCCATTGGTTTCACTCTTTCATAGTTTTAAGTTAAACTGAATGGGATTTCTCCCATTGACCTTCGGGGCATCATTCGGTAGATTCAAAGAATATTGTAGAGCTCGTCTACCTAGCAGTAGTCCTTGTAGGATGGTTCGATTCGTTACTTTGGCGAGACCGTTAGTTTACAGATATGTAACGAAGGTGAAGCGATGTTGAATTTCCAACCTGTTGTAGAAGTCTTGAAAACTTTTGTCATCAAATTGTCTATCGTTGTTGGTAATCAGAATGTAGGGCACGCTAAATCTGGTGATGATGTATGTCCACACGAAATTATGCATCTTACCGATAGTGATCTAGGTTAACAGTTCAGCTTCTACCTACTTGGTAAAGTAGTTAATGGCCACGATTGGGAATTTTCATTGCCTAATAGCTATGGGGAATGGCCTGAGAATATCCAATCCTCATTGTGTGAACGGCCATGGGCTCGCCATTGGTTGACCTCAGTAGAGGCTGACGAGATACTGATAAGAAACATTGACATTTGTCACATTTTTTGATGTAATCATCTACGTTGGTCTTCATGGTGGGCCAAAAATATTCTTGTCGGAGAGTCCTGTTTTCGAGGTTTTGAGCACTTAGGTGATTGCTACTTATCTCCTCATGGATTTCCCTGAGCATGTAATTCCTTTCCTCGGGTGTCAAACATTTCAGATATAGATGAATATAAGACTTATTGTAGAGATCCCCATTGATAATGACGTAGTAGGCGGCCTTACATTTCAACTTAGCAGCTTCGGAGGGTGACCTCGGTATTTACTCATTTTTTAAATAGGCCTCTATGGGATCCTTCTGGCTCGGTGAACTGTTCGTCGATAAGATCTGCTTGGGCTCTTCAATGTTCGTGTATGATAAGCTCTCTATGCAAATTGTTTGGTTGGTCGCCACCGAGTCAAAACTGGCTAATTTTGAGAGGGTGTTATCTTGAGTGTTTTCTGATCGAGGAATCTGTTGTATGTTCACCTTATCGAATTTGTCCATTGCCTCTTGTAATTTGGTTAGATACTTTGTCATTGTCGGGTCCTTAGTTTCATAAATTTCTTTAATCTACTTGACAACCAATTGACTATCAGTGAAGATTCGTATATTTTGGATCCCAGTGATGCCGCAATTCGCAATCTGATTAGTAGGATTTCGTATTAGGTCTGATTATTTGTTGCTCAAAAGTCAAAATGAAGGGTATATTCAGCTTTGAAATCATTCAGTCCCACAAGGATAAGTTTGGCTTCGCTTCCTGAAGAATTTGATGACCCATCTACATGAAGAGTGCATTCGGGCAGTGAGCACTCTTCTTGATTATCAGCAGGGGTTTGTTTGGTGAGTGGTAGGAGTGTGTATACAAGGATGAAGTCTGCAAGAGCTTGGCCTTTGATTTCCAGTCTCAGCTGATATTTGATGTCAAATTCGCCTAACTCAATACTTCACTTAAAGAGTCAACCTGAGGTATCCTTATTCTGTAGAATCTATTTCAGAGCCTAATTGGTCAATACCACAACAATATGTGCTTAGAAGTAGGGCCAGAGGCGTTTGGCGGTGGTGAAAGCTATCTTCTCAATAGGTCTATAGTTAGCTTCTGAGTCTTGAAGTATATGACTAACATAGGATATCGGGTTTTGTACGGTGGATTCCTGTCTCATGAGAACAAAACATAGTGCTCAATCAGAAATAGAGAGATAGAGTTATTTTTTTTAAGGGGGGGGGGGGGGGGGGGGGGGGGGGGGGGGGGGGGGGGGGGTCCCCTTTGCGATAGGGAGCGAGTAACTGTCTTTTGGATATGCCTTATTAAGGTCGTTGAAGTTTACACAAATCATTCACTTACCGTTTGCCTTTTTAACCATAACAACATTAGCTAATTACTTATAGTATTTCACCTCTCAGATGAATCCTGTTGCTAGGAGTTTTTGGACTTCCTCCTGTATTGTGTTCTGACATTTTAATGTGAACAACCTTGTCTTTTGCTTATCAGGCTTCAAATTCGTATCTACAGTTAGTTTAAGAACTATAACTGAAGGGTAAATACCTAATATGTCTTCTAGAGATCATGCGAAAACTTTATAATGTCATCTAAGTTATAACGAGATTTGAACTCAAAATCATGGGGTTAGAGGAGGGAAAATGTGACTACTAGACTATTCCCTTGGGGACGTGTATGTATTAGGATTCGAGAAGGCTAGAATTGGATTGAACTAAAATTAGATATATTTTTTATATAAAAAATTATTAATATGATGATAATTTAAATTATTTTTTTACTTACAGAATTTTATATTTTTGCAAACAACTTTTGTATTAATTGAAAAATTATAAATAAATAAATAAAAATAAATTAAGACAGGTTTAGATTTCTCAAATGCCTCTTTGTCACAAGCTTAATTGACAAATAAGAAGGAAATGAGAAATAGTTCCTTTTTTTTTAACTCTCTCTTGGATTTTTTTGGAAATATATTATTGAAGCAATTGAGCCTTGTCTTGATACTTGATATTTGTTCTTGCACACAAGTCCATTGGAGAGGGATTGGAAGAAGCTTTAATATGAAAAAAAAAAAATGAAAAGAGAAGGAGAATTGTATGGAAAGCTACTAATAAACAACTTGTGAGAGAATGAAAAAACAAACATTATCAGTGAAAGCTTCCATGATTCAATTTTGGCCTCCCATGGATCAAATAAACACCAAACGACATAGTTCTCTGGTATTAATGGAGACCACAACACAACTTTATTAAGCATATAACAAAATTGAGCAACAGCCGCAATAGAGAGAGAGAGAGAGAGAACCCTAGCTCTACTTTTGGTTCTATCTACCTACTAATTTCTCTTTTACTACCAAAAAAAGGAGAACCCTAGCTCTCAATGGGCAAATGAGATGGGGAGTGGTGAAGACATTTTCTCTTTTAGCACTAATTTGAACAGTTTGGCCAGATACATCCATGATGGAAACTTCGATTACTTTATCCCTGGGTTGAGGCTTGGATCAGTGTTTGATATCATCTCTAAGCTCCAATGTTTCTAAAGAGAAAACTTCTTTTTCTGTTCCAGTAGTGGGGACAGTCGAGAGGTTGATGTCACCATGAAGTATTACGATCCCTAGGGGTTTTTTGAATTTAATTTTCATGTGCTATGTGTTTGGTAGTGTTTCGACACTATCCAAACTAGGATGACCCAGGATGGTGTTGTAAGGAGACGAAAGTTTCACCACATGACAAGTGGTTCTGGTAGTAGAATAGCGAGGAGGCGTTTTTATGGTTATGATAAGTGAGATTGTACCCTCTGGATGTATATAATTGTCAGCGAATCTTTTTGTGGGTCTGTCAAGGGTTGAAGATGAGATATGACAAAATCCATCCACTGGAAGGCATCCTAAAAGAGGAGGTCTCTATCTGCTCCTTGATCAAGGAAAGTCCTTTTAACAAGGTAGGACCTTATTCCAATAGTGATGATTAGTGGATTGTTTCGGTTAATATGGACTCCTATTAAATCGTAATCATTAAAACTTATAGTTGGTTTTTTTCTCTTAGTTGATGGCATGATAGCAGAAAGAAAGGGATGGCGGTTGAAACTCGAGAAATCAGTTTGTTCCCATGGATGGCGTCAATCTAGGTGAGTTTGGCTCCACAGATGATAGTTCTACTGACTCAAATGAGATGACTATCCATCTGTCGATCTTGATTAATGAGACCTGTAAAAGCACATCAGATGTTGCTCTGGCGGAGGAGACCCCGATACTCAAATCAAAGAGCGGTTTTCGAAAAGAGGAATAAACTGAAAGAGAGATCTGTTATACCTTTGTATGTTATGTGTAAGTTCCTGACCTGTTAGCTTAATGATGTATATATAGTTTTCATATATGAGTTTCATATGCATTCGAGACATTAAAAGCGTAGTTTCCTTATAGAGGTGTCTCAAGATTTTCGGGTAAGATTTTGGAGTCTTACTAGTTTGGGAAAGTTTCAGTTCGTCAAGGAATTACTTTCCCTATCGGTAATGATTCAAAAATTTCATTCCTTGTTACGAGATGCTATTTCCGTATTTTATGAAAAGATGAATATTATTCTAAGTTGATCGAATATTGAATGTCAAGGAGATTCAAGAGCCAATTTGATAGCTACTAAGAAAGGTCTGACCGGTATGCACTGAGAGGACGGGGCACGTCCCAACGCACTTGGTCTCGTTTTAGCACACTACATCTGTTGGGCCTTGGACTTATATTTCATAGTAATAGACTTTTAGATCAGGTTCTATCGTTAACTTAAAATATAATTTTAATTAGCATTTGCCCTGATTCATTCAAACAAGGCTTCATTCTTTAAAACAAGGTTTTGAAGGGGACCCAGGTGGACCAAAAACCATCCACGCGTTGGTCACAATCACATCGCCGCCCGTGGTTATTAGTTTCCCTCCTTCATCTCCTTCTTGGAATAAGTGGATCTGTTTCTTGTTGGGTCATAGAAAATTGCATGGAACTTGCGGGTATTTCTTCCTGGTGACTACCTACCATGTCATGCACCGGCGGATCCACGATCCAAAACGTAAAGAGGGTAAATATCAAGACAGTGGAGATAATAAAAATAAATATTAACGATAAAAATATAAATAGTTTAATTTAAGATATTTGATATATATAAAATAATTAATTATTTTGATTTGGGGTGGGGGCAATTGCTTACCCTATTGTTCATGTGGCTTTGTCACTGATGTCATGACTTGTTAAAAAAAAAAAGAAAAAATTTTCATGTGATCGAAGAGATCTGTAGAAGAGATATATTGAGATATAATTTAATTAGTATTATTTTTAATTTTAATTTTTATAAAGATTTTAAATTTAAATTTTATATAAGGGGTGGGTAGTTGAGCTAGGCATGACATTGGAATATTTTATAGTTGTTTTGTTATTAACTTCAGTAATTTGGTGGCACGCTGGTTTATTGGATTCCTTATTCTTTTCCCAATATAAGCCACAGAGACCGTCTTCCTGCCCCATCATCACATCAGCCCGCGCCCACATTTTTAAATTGATTGATTGAGAGAGAGAGAGAGAGAGAAGAAAAATATGGGTTTTCCATGAAACCCTATTTGGTAAATGATGGCGAATTGGAAAGGAAAAATCAGACTTCTCGTCGGCGACGGCACCACTAATTCTGTGAACAGGAGTAGGGTGTTTAGTTTGTTTCTTGAATTGTTCGTTTTTAGATTTTTGAATTTTACTATTAATTCGATTCATTTGATTTAATATTTTTTAATTTTAAATCAAAAATTAAACCAAACTTATTTAAATTCAAAATTTGATTTTCGGTTTAAATTCGAATTGAATCGAATAAATCAAATAAATCAATTTTAATTTTTAAGATCTAAATTTTCACATAAATCCAATTTAATCAAATTTGAATGGATAAAATAATAAATTTTTTAATTACTATTTTATTACTTACTTAAACAAGAAAAATTACCCATCAAAATTTACATAAAAAGAAAATAAAATAAATAATAAATAATCAAAATAAATAAAAAATGAGATAATTAAAAATCCTAATTCGATTTTCGGTTCTAATTCGTATTAGAAATCTTAATTCAAAATTCGAACCGAAGACCAAATTTAAAATTCGGTTCTAACCGAAAAACGATTCGAATCTAAAAATCCAATTTTAATTTAATTCGATTTGACACCGAATATTACACACCCTTGCCACAGAGCTTCCCTCCCTTTCAGCTTTTAGTGTGGACTTGGAGTCTATTTCGGAGATAGACGTTTCAGTTTTGTTTTAGTTCAATTTCTGGGGTAAAAACGGAACCACATTTTCTTGCATGCAATTTGGTGGAAGGGTTACGAGAGAACTTTAAACAAAATAAAAGTAAAAGTCATAAAAATTAAAATCAAATCACAATCGAAACAAAACCGTCCTATTTGAAACTAAAACTATAGAACTATCAACCATTCTTTTTCCCGTCAAAATAAGATTAATAATTCTTACGTGTAAATGTAAAGTGATTAGCGTAATTTATTTACAGTAATAACACAATAGATTTAAAGTGTTAATAATTAATAAATTTATAGTAATTGATTTATTATTATATTTTTTTATTAATTATATCAATTTTTTTTTTTACACATAACAAAAAAGAAAATGGTGTGAAAAATGAATAATTTAGTGAAGAAAACACCCGAATCATCAACCATGTGAAATGCTATTACTACCAATTTATAATGTTAACCTTTACCATACATGTAAAAAAGTAACATCAAAATTGGTTTGATTTTTATTTTTTTTTGGGGGTTCCGCGTTTGATTCGTGTCTGAAGCCATAATTTGAGTAAGAGATCGAACTCGGCGTGGCACTAAAGGACACACGACTCGACCCGTACCGGTCCACATCCTTTATATCTTGAATGAATTTTTAAACATATATATATATATATATATATATATAATTCTTAAAAATATGACTTATTTAATTTCAATATTACTATGATATAATTTAAGTATTGACATTTTTAATATTTATTATTTTATTTTTAAAATTTAAATTTAAAATTTTGATTATCATTAGATCATTAATACAAATTAAACATATATAAAAAATGGAAAAAGGATGCGTCTCTTGATTCTTAAAATAATAATGTTAATCTTTTTAATAAAAAAAGTAAAATTTATCCTCAAGAGGATAGTTCAGTGATAATAATCTTTATTCTCTAATTCTATGATCTAAGATTTAATTTCTGATTAGAAAAAAAAATCAAAATTTAACTCTAACTAACAAATTTTAATATTTTTTTTAAAAATTAATTTTAATAATAAGGTAAAATTAAAATAAATTGAAAATATCCGCGCGGACGTGAGATTAGTACGGAAAACGCTGTCGATTTGGGAAATTCCAAGAGTCCATTAATATGCTGATCTTGAAGGACAAGATGCCGTACTGAAATTGCAATAGAATGACCCTTGTTTCCTGAAAAATAAATACTTACCTTTAAAATGAAAATACCCCTCTGCACAGGAAAAAAAGAAAAAGGAAATCATTCTTTTTGAAAGGTAATTTCTATTGATTCCATTAAAAAGTTTCTCATAGGTTCATTTGTTGGAAGTGGCAATGATTTGTTCCGAACAAAGGAGCATAAAAATCAAGAAAAATATTTTAAAAAAAATAGATGAGATGTTAATTCTTTTAATTAAATTTTAGGTTCGTAACTTAAAATCAAAAAAGACTATATTGTAAGAGTTTTTCTTCTAAATAAAACTTAAATAGACATTCAAATTGAATTAATTAAAATATAATTCTGAATATCGATGGTAAAAACAATATATATATATATATATTTATTTCATGAAACCAAGAAATGAGTGGCGCTAAAAAAGTGGCCTCTCCATAAGCATAAAGTCCTAGCCAGAGAACAACAGCGTAGTGTCTCTTTAGGAAGACAGGCATTTGAGTGAACATAAGTTCAAAAGCTGTAGCGATGGTAACACTTTTATATGTATATGCTACAAAATCTATCCACAATTTGGGCAGGCACAGCCTCTCAAATGAAACTGAGCTTGTTGGTTTGAATGGCAGATGAAATATGGGGGGCAATTTCAATTTATTAGGCAATTTGGGTTTTGAAATGCAGTTGTTTTGCGGTGTTTTGTGTAACGTGGACAAAAAAGCTGCTCTTTTCAGACACTAAAGAGATCCATATATAGATATGCTTGCTAGATGTGGATAATAATCGTTACCCTTTTTTTATATGTAATTATATACAAATGGGTCCAATTAAAAATAAAAAATATATATATATAAAAATAGTTCTAATAAAATGATATTTAAAATAACTGATTAAGATATATATCTCTTTTTTTTAAATTGGTTGTGGGTTTGTTCATTTTACTTTATTTTAAAGAGTGCAACTTATGAATAATTGGAGTTTACTGATACATATTTAAAAGAGTGTGTACAGTGTGTGTGATGGGTCCATAGATATGGGAGGGGTTTTGCAAAAGTAGTTGCTTGCATGATATGGGGGTTGAAAAAGTTGTGTAAGGAGAGGAGAGAGGGAGCGTGGATCGCAATGGTTGATTATATTTGTATGGGGTCTTTTGGATATTATTGGGAATATTAATTGCCAGACTGCAAGGACATGTATATATCCATTTATGGTATGCAAGGTGGAGAAGCACAACTTGAGTACTATTTGTACCAGAGAAAGAGAGATGCTTCCATTTTATTCTCTGTTACTGTTTTGGCCAAGAAGAGCTACGGTGGAGGTTCATGGTGTTATGGTTAATTTCATTTAATTAAGATTTTAAATTTAAATTTTAAAATAAAAAATATTATGCTATCTTTAAATTGGATTTTATGATTGTTTGAATCGAATTATTTAAATTTTTAAATATCGATAGTCAAGTAATAAAACATTTAACAAATGTTTGAGATCGATAGATAGCCGCATGAACCAATTAATTATCATTTAGAATTCGAAGTTCTTCATAGTTATGATTGTTTGCTAGGAACCATATCACATTTGAATTCAATTATTCAATCAACTTCATTTTTTAAATCAAAATTTGGCTATAGAAGGATATTTTAAATATAGAAAACAAACCAAACATGACAAGAATTTTAGAGTCGTATATTGAAAACAATATCAATTCTCATCATGAAAAATACTAGCATTTTCCCAAAAGAACAAGTAAAAGATGGAAAAATTCAAACAAACAATAATCTACCCCAAAAAAAATTTATTCAATCGAACATATCTGTGTAGCTTTCCAAAATGCTGCTTCCTCGAAGTTTCCTAGGCCTGGCCCAACAGTGACACAGCCGTATCATTGCTTTTAATTCTGTTCACCATACAAATATTATACTTGCAACAGTTTTATGGGGTCAGTATTAGATTTCCCTTCTCTATAAATAGGCACTCACTTCTCCCTTACCAAATTGCGCAAATGTAAGAAACCATCCTAGAGTTTGGACACATAAAACTCCAAACCCACCCTTTTTGTGTTAATGGTCATCTCATTCTAGCCAGGATGTCTTCTTCTCTCACCTCCGACGACCTGAGCCGAATCTTCGCGAAGCTCGACCAGAATGGTGATGGGCTCGTGAGCTTGGCCGAGCTCAACTGGCTCCTAGAGCGGGTCGGGGTCCATGCCACGATGGAAGAGCTCGAGTCATTGGTTCAAAAACCATGCCTCGATATCGATGAGTTCTTGTTTTTCTATGAGTCCTTGAGTGAGTCAAAGAGAAACAAGGAGGAGAATGAGGAAGAGGGAGAGGAGAGTGACCTGGCCAAGGCCTTTAAGGTTTTTGACCTGAACGATGACGGATTCATATCCTCGGATGAACTGGAGAGTGTTTTATCAAGACTTGGGCTATGGGAGGAGAAAGGCGGTCGGGATTGCCGGACCATGATCCGTGCATTTGATACCAATTCCGACGGCCTTCTCGATTTTGAAGAGTTCAAGTGCATGATGTTGCTCACTATCTCTTAATTCGTTCATTCAAATCAGTTAAAATGGAAAATCTTATACTATGATAAATGTGGTATAAGACTATATATATTTTGTATTAATTAAGTATATTGTGTAAGGAATGTGATGGTCAGCTTTACTAGGCCATCTTTGGATTGGAATTGTTATAAAATATATAATATATGTATGTATGTTTTGATTAATTTTCTAATTCGTGTGTCATGATTCATCTTGGGTGACTTTGACTTGGACTAACATTCATCATGCGATGTGAGCATCCAATGCTGTGGATATTCTTGAAGTTTGTGCTCTTGCAGTTTCGTGTTATTTGTGCTGTGTTTGAATTTATTTACGCGAAGGAAAAGTCCAACAAGTAATGGGTTTACTTTCTCTCTTCCTTTTCGGTTCGTGCAACTGCATATTTTATGAACTTCCAAAAATTTGAAGTGAATGACACATGAACTTTCAAAAATTTGAAATAAGACATCTAAATTCACAATGATTATGGTTCGGACTGCATATTTTATGACCAATAGGAGTATTTATATCTTTTTTCCATGTATATATATTGATTTTAAAAGATTTTCTATAACACAGAAATTTAATCTTAAATTTTGAAGTCGATCAATTTTTTTGATCTGTACCAATCGATTTTCAAAATCATACCCTGATTAATCCGATTTGAGTGCTTGTTGAGCTCATTTTAGGGAGGATAACTCTTCTAATATAGTTTTTTTAATTTCTAAGGGTATGTTTGATTGACGTATAAAGTGGAAAGAAAATGAGAATGGAAGTAAAAGTTGAGTGAAATGGCTCTTTTCATTGTTTGGTAAGAAAGGAAACGTGGGATGTAATCCCAATTCCTCCTTTTTATGATTTTATTTTCGTTCCAAAGTGGATAAATTGGGAAAAAAATAAATTTTTTCGACAAATTTATCCTTATTCTTATTTGATATTTATGAAATTGTCTATTAATTTTTTTTCTATTTTAATTTTATTTAATATAAAATAACAAAATTTAATTTTTTTTCACCAATTTTATTGGACAAATTATTGATGAAGATTTTACTTTTTTTTTAATTACTATTCCAATTTTATTTAATAAATATGATAATGAAAATAATTTGTAAAAATAAGAAAAATATATTCAATGGCTATTTTTAGAAAAAAATTATATTTTTTTTAAAAATATTTTAAATTAGAAAAATAAAAAAATTATGTGATAAGAAATATTAAAAATATTATTTTATAAGGGTATAATAATCAAGTTAAAAAAAGTGATCTTTTTTTTTTCTCACTTTTCATTCTAACCAAACAAGAAAAATTCAACTCATTTCTTTACCTATCATCCCTACTAAACAAAAAACAATGAAATGCATTTATTTCTATTGGATAAAATAAATCTCCCTCTTCCCTTCCACCTTCCCCTTCCCCTTCCACTCCCTCTCCCCTTTCACAAACCAAACTTTTCTTAAATTTCACATTCAAAACTTGATTAATGAACTTAATATCCTTACTCACTAAACCGACCGGCTTTCCGTTGGTCATTTTGGTCATTTCCAAGTGTGTTTTTTTTTTTGGTTAAAGGTTGGCCAATTTTAAAAGATTTAATCCAATTAAAAAAGGGCTTTGTAAGATTAATTTGGATCCAGACAACTCATGGTCAAGGTCCATATTCTTTCCATGTGAGGAGAAAAAGGATATTGAGATAGCAATACCCTTTCTCTTTTCATTCAAGGAAAAGAAAAGAGAAAATAAATAGAAAATATAATATTACCGGTCTAATAAAGTTAGATTACTCTTACATGAACCGACTGACCCTTTTGGAGGATAGCATTGCCTTGAAGTTATTATAATAAATAGGGCATGTGGCCGGAGCAGGCATGCATGTTCTTGTTCACAACATGAGATGCATTTTCCCTTTTCAAAATCTCTTTACTTGTAAAACACTTTTACTTCAACCAAAAAAAAAAATAATAAATAAAAAATTGTTCAGGCCATTCATTTCTCTCTATTATCATAATCAAGTACATAATCACTCTAATAGAATGTGATATTAAATATCTTAATTAAAATTTTGGATTCGAATTTTAAGAATAAAAAAGATTATATTGAGAGAGTAATTCCTGAAATGGGTCACTGTAAATCTCAAAACGAATTAATTGAAATATGATTTTAGATATCGATAATATACATAAAAAAAATAGTCAAATACTCGATGAATGAATTATTACATATTTCAATATGTTATTATTTACTAATTTTTGTGACATTGGTCTCCCTCTCTTGTTCACAACATTTATGAATAATAAAAAAGTGGCACAGCTAAAAGTCAGTCATATGTTCAAAGTAATTAAAGAGATGCTTCTGTGATTTCCAAAAATGATTGGGAAGCATGTGAGAGAAGTTTGTACATAAAGAATATGATTTTTTGATGGCTCATGGTCCCGTGACAAGATCATGTAGACTCTACTTAAGCGTAAGTCACTCCAAGTATCAAGAACCCCTTTTTTAATTACTTATATAAATTGATTTTATTTAGAAAATTATAGTTTTATTTATATTTTTTATTTTAATTTAAATATATTATGAATAAAATATATAATAAAGATAAATTAAATCAATTTAAAAAATTGAATGATGCTTGTCCTATAGACTATTTCGTTTTTGGATACTGAGGGAAGGTTTGAATTTGATACCTCTAAAAGAAGGGCACGATGCATATCTCATTGGTAGTACCATATCCAGCTTTATTTACATAAAATGGTAAACTGTAATTATCATTATTTTTACTATACCAATAGATGGTCGACCTAATAGGTAAAATTATTATATCACTTAACCAAATTTTGAGTTTAAAACTTAACAGTGAAAAACATTAATTTAAGAAACCTATCCATAAAATGAGTCTGATAATACTCGAATCAGATTAATAGGAGTATAACTCCGAACATTGATAGGTAATATAAAAAAAAAAAAAGCCATTACCTTCATAGCTTAATTATAATTGAAAGTATTCCAACCAAGGGAGGTTCAGTCCGACTGGTCATTGCCTTAAGGATTATGCTAAACACCTAGTGTGGCCAAGATTTGATAAATACCACTGGCTGGAGGCAGAGTAATATATGTTCCTAGAGCTGTGTGCATATTTTTCCTCGTAGGCTGCATCCATATAATTTTAGAAATGATGCATTATTGAATTTAAAATCCAATGCAAGGTAGTTGCTCTCCGCTTTGATTACAACAATTTCCAACCAAGCTAACTAGCTTGGTTAATGTTTGATTTAGGGTCCCTTAGGGTACGATTTATTAAATTCCATTAATAATTGATAACTGACGGTCCATAATTAGTAATTATTTTGAAATGAAATTAGTGTTTGGTTGTTTAATTAATACTAATTGTTGTTAATATATAAAATGGCCAAAAGAACAATTATATATTATATATATATATTTTTTATAATATTTCCTTTCATATCATTCTTATATATTATTCATGAATATAATATTCATAATTTTTTAGCAATAATTAATTTAAATACATATTATAAAAAATAATAGAAATCCTATAAAATCGGTGATTTTATAAGAAAAATAATTTTTAACTAGTAAAAAAGAAAATTAATTACTTGAAATAAATACTATAATAATAAAGATTCTAAAAGGATAGAGAGATACGAAAAAATTGATGGTTGTATCATTAATATAGGGTAAACTAGGAAAAAAAATCAATTTTTGTAAAGTCAAAAATTATTTTAGATAGTTAATGATTTTTAGATTTTGAGTTATTAATTGGAATTTCATCCACCATTAGAAAGATTACCCAACACAAAACCCTTCGTGGATACTTGAAAAGTAAAAAATAACCACAAAAACTATACCAATACTCTGTTACGCAATTAGTTGACAAAAAATGGTTTATTAAGTGAGATTGAATCGAAGGAAGAGAAGATAAAAGTAAGGAGGTTTTATCGTTTGAGTTATCCTTGGGGGACAATAGTTGACAAAGAATGGTTTAGATTTGGTATGCTTTGAATTTATATCCGGTTCATTTTTTTGGCCTAGATATTGAGACTACTCAAAGGTATAAAATGTAAACAAAGGTCTAGTTCATTTGAAAAAAAGTAACGATTAACTCACTTAAAATTTTGTGTGATTTTTTAATTTTAAAAATTATTAATATAATTATAATTTTGAATTATTTTATCAAAAAACTTGAATTTAACTAATAAAATCTTATATTTTTTATTAACTTTTTTACTTTAGTTAAAAAATTATATACAAAATAAATAAATGAAATGTTACGAGTTTAGATAAGATTTTTCAGACACCATCCTTGATATGGTATGGACTTTAACATGTTCTAAATTTTAATTATATTGAACACTAATTAAATATAACTAATAAGTTATAGCTCAATTAGTAGGTCTCTTTTTTCTTTGAAATTTTGAGTTCATGTTTTTTCTATAAAAAACACTAATTAAATGTGACTTTCATAATAAGGAAGAAATGAGAAAACAATGAAAAATTGATTTTTTTTTTCCATGTAACAAACTTGGTTTTCAATTTTTTTTTAAGGTCAAACCCCATTAATGGTTTGGATTCAGAGGGATTTCCACGACAACCATTTTGGGTTGACTTACTCTCAAGTATTTAAAAAGACCCAAAATTTATATGGAAGAACAGAAGAAAAGACACGAACAACAGAGGTTGGCTCCTCTTTTGTCGATCTTTGAAAGTTGTTAAAGGTCTCCTCCCCCCACCCCCACAAAGAGAAAGCCGTCTTTCATTGTGAAAAGCCGTCCACGAGGGTTGATTGCGCCTTCATATTGACAGTTGAAGAAGGTTGTTGAAGAGGTTGGTGCCGCCCCCATCTAAATCAATTGTTCCTCTTCACATATTTGCTAATGTAATATTCTTTTAAATAAGTAATGCCATTTAAGTTTATAATTTTCTTAAAAGATTACACTTATAATACAAATTAAATATTTTGAAGCGGGCGGAAATTTTATAATAATGTATTACCAAAATTGTCATGTCTACCCTTTTTTCTTAATGGAAAAAGAAAAAAGAAAATAAACCGGAGAGAGGGTCGAGACTAGTGTTTCTCAATTCTTAGTCCAGGTGAGAAATTTTGACAATTAACATTCTAGGAAATTCCGATATTCAATGATCTATCTGTGGGTAGGGATACATCATTAGCCAAGTGGTCACTAAGGTTAATAAAGGGGACAACTTCTTCGTTGAATATTGAGCTAGCTTCAAATGGATTGGATTCCTTTCATTTGGATTTAATGCTGTTCGAAAAGACTTTGACTCTTTTTTTAAGGGGACCCCTTCAAAATTTTTGTCCCAAAAATTATATTAGCCGACATACAAAATCCAATAACTTAAAATTGATTTTTCAGATAATGATGTAAGTGGGGTTGGATCGATTTTATGTCGTGTACTTTAATTGATTATGCATAAGGCGTCTGTATTTTTTTTTTAGTTGTTTTTACCTCAAAAACGACAATTTTGTTAAATGTTGTTTTAATTTATAATTACTCTACCTAATATCATAGTCTTTTAAAGTGTTGGAAAACGGGGGTATGTTAAAAGCATTAAAAATACTGATAATATTCTCTAAATGTTACAACATATGTCCTCATCTCTTCCATATTTTATTTAAATCCATAAAATAAATTTTTAGGTTTCGGGGTCTAACTCAAGCCGAGAGTTGACCCCAGTTGACGAAGCCAAATTTCATGGATAATAAAATGGAAATTTATGTAGTGTCCCAATCACCAACTTTTCGAGTTTCCATAGTTTACATGGGCATTTCGTTTCTTTCACGTTTGTGGACTTCGGAGATGGTGAGAAAAGGTTTGATCTCTTTTAGATTCTACAAACTGCTTCGGACGGAAATCGGAGGCTAGAATGTGGGGGTGGGGGTGGGGGAGCGGACTCCTCATAGAGGCCTCCTCAATTAAAAAGGGTACTAGTAAAGTAATTTAATTGTATACTCTTTTCATACAACCTTTTTTGGGGGCAACATAATATTGGCGCAACTTACAACCGTCAATGGGATCACGCTTTTTGAGGAACCAATAAAATTTTTGTTACAATTTTATATTTGAATTTGAATCATTGGGCCCATCTCAGGAAACAAAGATCAGAAGTAAATAGATGAAAGCCTCCACTCCATGGGTCAAGCTAGACCAAGAGTTCTAATTCTTTGGCCTCACTCCACCCCCACTCTCCCAAAGGTAAAGTTTTTCTGCAGCACTACCATGGAGGATCAACATTAATGGGCCCAAGAAAAATGCAGACCAATAGCAGTATGCATATACACTGATGCACATATCAATGCCACCGCATCGCATGGTATGGTGTTGGGGCATCTATTACAATGGCACGCAGTGCCAAAACTATGAAAGCATTTGTTGATTTCGATTGATGGGTTTATTAGAAAGGGAACACCGGGGCCCCACTGATGTCAACATTCCAGGAATCACGGCTCTACTCTTGGTCTTGGGGCCTCAGCCTCACCCAAGAATTATGCCGCTATTTTAGGATACTCACTAATAAATTACTAAACAAAACAACAATGATACTACTGGCTTGGAATTTGTTCATAGCTGGGAAATAGCTAGCTCCCATGTTTCAAACTTAATGGCTGCTTCTGCTAAATTTGGTGTATTCAAGTCTGATGTTCGTACTCTGTCTGCAACTTATATCACGGCAGCGACTCCTTAGTGGTATTCCATGGTAGAATTTGTTCAACGCATTTGTCCAGCCTACGGGAAACCATTTCTAGGGAGTGTGATGACAGCCTGCGGAGAACTTGCCTTGTCAAGAACATGTCAAACAAACTAGGACCTAATCAAGACTCTAGACATAATGTGGGGTTTAGCTAGGTTGCAGCTGGAGGACTGTATTGGTCATCAAGTTGGGAAAATAGAGGGACCTATCCTTACAGGGGATCGATCACTTCGTAGAAGAAAATAGAAAAGTTAGGCGGGTCTATGAGGAAAACATGTCCCCGATTTGGGACAACACGTTTCCATTGGAGAAATAATAATGAGAATGGCAATAACAATGTCCAAGATGAATGTGGATGGTGGGTTACAAATTGCAATGCCATAATAGCAAAATAAAAATTTGGTGGAATTACATGTTCTACCTCCAAGTTATACTTGTTTTTGGTCTATAAACGTCTACAGACCAATTCTAAACTTTTAGAAAGTCTTCACCGGATATATAATATCCCAACACTGTTATTTACTAATTTGTAGGTTGGTGGTCGATTTCCTACATTGACTCATATTCTTAATTTGGTAGTTCGTGGTGCACGAGACAACTTTTATTATTATTATTATTTTTTTTTTTGGGAAAAAAATGATAGCCCATTTTTGCCTTAAAATAAGGAAGGTGAAAATGATAGCAAACTTTTTTTTTCCTTATCTTTTTCTCTTTCATTTTCTCCCATCCGACATTCTGAACATTATGGAATCCCCAAATAAGACAACTCCATTGATTAAAAAGATGAAAACCTAAAATACCTGCTCTTCAATACGTTTGATATGGATTTGGTTGTCTTGGAAGTGATTTGAGGCAATTTAAGAGCACAAATCTGAGACCCAAGAAAAGTTAAGAAATTTAGGTTTTGTCACGTGGATTTTTCCTTTTAAGTGCCAAAATTAAAAGTAAATGGGTCATGTGACTCGCAAACACTAATAAAGACACTGAGGTAAGATAGGACATTAACGGGTTAGACACTAACAAATGAATAGTTTAATAGTCACAATCTTTATCTTCTAACCCGGGGGTTCATTAATTTTGGTGAAAAAAAAAAAAAACAACCCCAGTGAGATAAATGCATCTATACAATTAATTTGGAGTGCTTCTTGAAAATTTAAGACTACCGATCTGGACTCTGAAAAACATCCATAGAATCATGTGTCTTAAATTTAAGATCATTTGGAGTGCTTCTTGAAAATTTGGAGTGTCTTAAATTTGGAGTGCCCTCCTAAAGACCTCAAGATTATGTCTTTTGAAAAAATAAATAACCGATCATATTTAATTTTTCAAAATTATTTCTTTTGAATAAAAATCAAAATTGTGTCTTTGACCCTTAAATAACTATTTATTTAATCAAATTCAAATGATTTCAAATTTGATGAGTTATAAATCCAACAAATTTTCTTCGACCTTTCAATATAAGACACATTTACACATGTTACAAACTATATCTAACAAAATCTCCCTCATTGTCCTTTCCAGACTTACCAGAAATTATTTGTACTAAGAATAGGAAAATTTTCTCATCGTAATGAATGTATATTTGTCATTTGAAACCCTTAAAAATAAATAAAAAGAAAGAAACCGTACGGAAAATAGAAAGTGATTCATTGTAAAGCAAATGCATTCCCTGAGCAGACTATTCTACTGCACCAAAATGAAAAAAAAAAAAAAATGGTCTCTGGCAATCCCAATTTTCATTTGAGTAAATGTTGGCGGGACATGCTACATGTTTCTGGGAGACAGTACAACGACAAGGAAAACACAATTGGAGCCCTGACCAACCAGAAATATTTTTAGCATATTCAACTCAACTTCTTAGCGATACGATAGTCTTTCCATTTCATCCCCACTTCTTGGCTATACAATACCATTCCATTCCATCCTAGTTCAATTTTTTTTTCACCAAATGAGGGAGTCAAAGCAGTAAAGACATACAATATTTGGAGCAAAATAAACTAGCACTTCCAACACTCAAGTAACCGATAAAAGCTAAATACAACCAATCAACAATTCTTTTAATCTTCTAATTGAAATTTTTGTAGATAATTCCTTTACTATGGCCAGACACTAAAGCGATTCTAATCTGAAAAGTAATTGCTTTAAACCAAAAATTCACGCTCACTGCTGCTCTTCAGACTGCAGCATCAATAAAATAATACCTATTGTTACCTACCTATTGTTTTGGGACAGGGTCCTTGTGTGCAGCAGCATTTACTTGCTAGGCATGATAAGCTTCAAAAATTTCAAGCACAAGTCGGGTATCCTTCTCCCGAAGCTCCATGTATTTCTCATGTTTTGTCAATTTGTCCATGTTGTCAAAAATCAACGATAAAGCAGCATCTAGCAAGTGCTTGGCATTATGCTGGTGTGCAAAGGCATAGCTCGAGATGGAGTTGTCCCAGTTCAACTTGGATACGATGAACTTCTCACAATAGTCCTTCAGATGCTCCACTTGGTATTCTTCAGCCATTACAAGGAGGTCACATGCCATTTGATCATCAAGGCAAGCTTCAGCAGTGTACAGATAATTGACAAAGGCACAAAGTGCATCATGTGATACATCATGGATCTCTACAGTGCCACTCCAGCTTTCCTTCATCTTATTCTCAAACATTGCTCTAAAAACTGGGGAACGATCTGCCTGTTCTGCTTAAAAAAGTTAGAACACAAACAAATGCAAGATAAAACATAAAAAACACAAGTCCAGTCAAATGGCTTTATGTGCAAACTTGTCATCTGTGTGAAGCAGGGCGACTTTTAGTGGATTTTGGAGTAAGAAAAGTTAAGGGCTTTTTTGAATGTTCAAGCAGGCTGAAATTATGATTCAACCAATAGGTTCCTGCAGGATCAAATTTCAGCAAGCAAAATTGAAAGAGGTAGAATAAGATGAGAAGAAAGAGAAAAGGTCTACTAAAATCACACAAGCAGAGTCTTTGTATAGACCATTAACCTTAAAGAAATAGAAACAACTACTTGGACTCAGGTTTACAAGCTTCTAAATACTTTGACCTTTGTAGCGATAAAAGAAAAAGTAGAAACAACGTCCGAAATAACTAGACACCAAAAGTAGAAACCAATTTAATCAGTAAAATTTAAAATGAAAAACTACAATAATCCTGTGAACAGACCCTGCTACAGCACCAGTTCCCGACCAAAAAGAAAATTCCCAGAAAGGATGCCCATATCCATACTCCAGTCAAACCAAAGCTGAGGGCTGATTATAGTTTACTTCCTTCTCTTCATTAAGAGTTTGATCCGTATCACTGTGCTTCAAGACTTCTATTTAGAACCACAATAAAGAATGGCTGCCCCTTCCAATATGTGATTGGGATGACAAGATATCCAATTTTTCATATTTATTTTTTTCTTTCATTGTTTATCCATTATAAGGAATCAATAGATAATGAGGTTGGCTGTTAATTGCATTCCGAAGAAACAGCTCAATTAATTGCATTCTGAAGAAAAAACTCAGTGATCGTGAAATGAAAGAACTCATTCTCCCACAATCACACACGATATGTAAAATTCTCGTTTGCCATGACCTCATGAGAACCAACAAACATAATGACTTAATCCATATAAAGCTCTTTCATGGACAACATACAGCATGGCCATCTCACTTCCTCACAAGAAAGTCAAATAGAATTCTTGCACTAGTCAAGTTAACAAAAATATGTCTCACATGATGAACAGCCACAGCAAGAACTGCTAGTAATTATTTAAAATCTAATCAAATAATCTCCTTATCTCTTTACCGAATGAAGTGAACTATAGACACCAATACTTCCTCTCCTGGTTTGAGATTATTAGCTTACAATATGTTCTCTTTGGCTAGGCATACAACAATCTTCATTCAAATTTTAAAGTTTAGATGCTGCAAACTGCAGCCAGATTAGGATCAAACACCCAAAATGACCACAACTAAGTCAATCTCTAAGCAACCAAAGAGAGAAACCTTTATTTTAATCACAGTTCAGAATTGGGTTTGTGGCTCAACCCATTTAGGTTGAATGAAAAGCACTCTATTTTATCATCTTCCACTATGAAGCATTCCCCCTCATAGTACAGAGATAACAGAAATAGCTATATAAGGCTATTTTACTGAACCCCGTCAAGCCATAAAAACTTCTAGGAAAGCATAATAATGAACGAAGCATCCTTAGATTTGGACACCACCTTCCCTCAAAAATGGCAATAAAAAGCAGTTAAAACAGCAAGGAATTATTTATTTATTTAATTATTTATTTTTAAAAATGAAAAACATAGGAGTCGAATGTTATAAATGCTTCCAATTTACCTTGTTGGGCACAAATATATATATATATATGCTCTTATGTGATCTACATCAGAAGAGAAGGCCAAAGTTTTCTCGGTTTTAACAACGATGGCAATCATCAACCCTTCTCAAGCAAATAAACACACAATCACGTATGCTCAACAGCAAATTTCAGATATTCAATTTCACGATTCACCGACTTCACCTAAACTACCCTAACAGTAAAATCAAAAGAGTGTGTGTGTGTGTGTGCGCGCGCATGTAGAGAGAGAGAGAGAGAGATGACCAGAACGGCCTTGTGAGCGTGAATGGGAACGGGAGGCGCCAAATCGGTTTGATCAGAAGCATCAGGGGAGGCGAAGAGAACAACGTCAGAGAAGCAGGGAGACGAAGAGGGATCGAGAGAGGAATATAATCGAACAAAAGCGAGTTTGGATTTGAGGTCATCGTTCTCGCGCTTAAGTTCTTCAGTCTCGCTGGCCTCTTCGTAACACCCCTTGCTGGTGCCGGCGTCACGTGAGGCGTAGCCTTCGCGGGAAGGCAAGTACGGCATTGTGTCATCGTTTTCTAGTCCTAGTTCTTCGTCCTCGTCTAATTTCAACGCTGTTGCGAATCCGAATATGGGCACCCCACTGCGCCGTCCGAAGTGCATACTCCACTATCCGTCTTTCTTCCCTCTCCTCTGTCTTCTCTCTCTCCCTCGCTAGGGGGAAAACCCTAATTTTGACTCTGTTTAGAGACAAAAAATTTACCTTTTGGGGGATTTAATTTTTTTTGTAAAAAAAATTTTTTTTTTAAATTTTTTTTTAAAAAAATTTTTTTTTTTTTTTTTTTTTTTTTTTTTTTTTTTTTTTTTTTTTTTTTTTTTTTTTTTTTTTTTTTTTTTTTTTTTTTTTTTTTTTTTTTTTTTTTTTTTTTTTTTTTTTTTTTTTTTTTTTTTTTTTTTTTTTTTTTTTTTTTTTTTTTTTTTTTTTTTTTTGTACCTTTTGTGCTTCAAGACAAAAAAATGTTATTATAAAATTGACTTTAACGGCATAAAATAGAAATATTCGTTTACATGTTCCTTTTGTGTTTTCAATCCGTCAGCGTGCATCCTGCTGTATGTTATTTCGGCCGCCCAGAAAAATGTACAAAATCCTTCCTGGGCTACAAATTTGCATCCATTGGATTGGAAAATGGGATTTTTCTTCGATAAACCGCTTAATTATTTTAAATTTAATTAAATTTGATTAGATTTAATTTAAATTCTTACAAATAAAATTCTTTTGATATTTTTTTTTCTCTCAGAGTTGATTTTAATATTTTATTTATGAAATATTAATGCACAATTACATAATCAACCGAACATGGATTAAAAAGAATTCGAGATAAAATTTAGGATAGAAAAGAAAGAGAATCGTCTTCTATCTCAATTCTTTAAATATCAAAGGCGATAAAAAGTTTGTTCTATCCCTTTTTTTTATTTCTTTTTTTTTTCAACCTCTTTTTCTAATTATAAAGAGACATTTTTGACTAGCTATATTTTTATATTAATATATCACACACAAAATATTAAATTAATCAATATAAAATTTAATATTCTCCTTTATAGATAACTAATTTTAATAAAATTTGATAAAATAGATTTAAACTGACGTTAATAAAATGATATAAAAATTAAAATTTTAAAGAGATTTTGATGTTATATTAAAAATGGCTTTTTATTTGGATTAATATATCACATACTACGTGCACCTCGCCTAACACCTGCGGTGCAGTGCCCTCTGCGGTCCACTCAATCGTGAACCGCCACGTGTTGGTCAATGATGAGCGGGCAAAACACAATCACCGTTCACAAACAGTCAATAGGGGCGAGTCAAATGAAACCAGACCACACCACCAAAAACAATGAAAAGAACCAAGATCCCTCAATTTTCAAAATTTGGTCGAATAACAATGTCCAAGATAAATGTGAGTGGGGGATACAAATTACAATGCCATACCAACAAAATAAAAATTTGGTGGAATTACATGTTCTGCCCCCAAATTGCACTCGCTTTTAGTCTTTAAACGTCTATAAATCAATTCTAAACGTTTTAAAGATACCCAAAATCGGTTCTCATATTATTTAATTATTTATTTATTTATTTTATGTTATAATAAAAATTAAATATCGAATCACAAGATTAAAAAGAAAAACTATTGTCATTAAACTATCCACTTAATCACTAATCATCTATTTACTGATTTGTAGATTGATGGGTCGATTTCGTACCCTAACTCACTTTCTTTGTTGGTATTTCGTGGTTCATGCGACTACTTTTATTTGTTTTTTTGAAAAAGAAAAGATAGCCCACTTTTGCCATAAAATAAGGAAGGTGTTTCTCTTCCATTTTCTCCCGTCTGACATTCTGAACATTATGGAATCCCCAAATAAGACAACTCCATTGATTAAAAAATGAAAACCTAAAATACCTGCTCTTCAATACCCTTGATTTGGATTTGGTTGTCTTGGGAGTGATATGATGTAATTTTTTTGTTATAATAGAAATCGAATTCTATATCACAGAATTTGAAGAAAGAAACTATTACCACTGGAATGTCCGAATTGATCTGAGGCAATTCAAGAGCACAAACCTGAGACCAAAGAAAAGTTAAAGAAGTTAGGTTTTGTTACGTGGATTTTTCCTTTTAAGTGCCAAAACTAAAAGTAAATGGGTCATGCGACCCACAAACACTAAAAGTAAATGGGCCATCCGTGTTTAACTTCCACCATCCTGATCTCGGAGGGAGCCATGTTACTGACCTCCGAGATTGCTTCGGATCATCAGTGTTACGCTGGAAAATTGTGTCTGCTTCTCTAATCAACCTAGAGGCCCAGGACGCAACTTCTTGAGGGTGCATCAGGACCTTGTCAAAGATGGCCTTACATCTACTTTTCCAGATGGTCCAGGCAGTGATAGCAAATCTGCTGCCTAGGGAAACTCTCCATTCTTTCTCCTTTTTCTTTAAGTTTTCTTTGAACCACCTCTCGAAAGGTTTCGTCCAAAAAAATCCATCCCGGGTCAAGGTAGGACAAGATAAGTTCCAAACCTGACCTACTGTGCTGCAGTCACGCGGGGCGTGCAGAGTAGTTTCCTCATTCAAGTTGCACAGCTCGCAATCGGCCTTTTCACTTAAACTTCTTCTCTTCCTCTCACTATTTGTCATTAATTTTTCCAAGTAAGCTAGTCAAAGGAAAATTTTGGCCCTTTTCGGGCATTCAGACTTCCCAGTGGGATTTGCCCCTAGCCTCTTGGTCAACTTTATTAGTCTCAGTTAGCATTCTGTAAGCTGAGGCAACCGAAAACGAGCCATCACGGTTACCACACCAGAACACAGAGTCTGGAGTGCCCAACTCAACTTCTTAGCAATGCAATAGTCTTTCTATTCCATCCCCACTTTTAAGCTATGCAATAACTTTTCCATTCCATCCCAGTTGTTGATTTTTTTCCCCCTTTTTTCCTCAATGAGGGAGTCGAAGCCCTAAAGACATATACAATATTCGGAGCAAAATAAAGAAGCACTTTCAACACTAAGTAAAAGACAAAAGCTAAATACAGTCGATCAACAATCCTTTTAACCAAGCGATTGTGATCCAAAAATAAATTGTTTCCTATTTTTTTCTTCGAGGGCAGCAGTATATTTTTTTTTCTTGATACTCTGTGAAGGTTCGAATTTGAGATCTAGGAAAAGGAAACGAGGATGGTGGAAGCAGTGTTTTGAAATTCGGACCGAAATATGAATTAGTCACACCAAGGGATCAATAGGTCATTAAGTCAAACCGGTCAGATCGGATGAAAAAACCGAACATCATGAAATCATAAATAAATTTAAATTGTAATAAACAAAGACCACAACAATGTGATCTAGTGGTCAAGATTAAGTATTTTTCCATCTTATATTCAGCTTCGAATAGAGACAACCATAATTTTCTTACACATATTTTGTACTAAAAAAAGAGGTTGAATCAAGTTGATTCAATTGGATTTTCACAATGCAACTCGGATTTTGATCGATTTTTTCAAAAACCTTGCCATTGGGAGCTAGTTGAGCCAAAGCCAAAATTTAAGCATGGGCTAAAAGCTCGGCCTCGAGCTAAATGGGCCAAGGCTTGGGCTCGAGCTAAATGGGCCAAAGCTTGAGCTCGAGCTAGATGGGCCAAAGCTTGGGCTCGAGCTAAATGGGCTAAAGCTAGTTGAATGCTGAGTGGGAGTCGAGCTAATTTTCGTTGGCGCAGCTGTCTTTACTTGCTTGGCATGATGAGCTTCATAAATTTCAAGCACAAGTTGGGGATCCTTCTCTTTAAGCTCCCTGTACTCCTCAAGTTTTGTCAATTTGTCCATGTTTTCCACAATCAGCGATAAAGCAGCATCTAGCAAGTGCTTGGCATTATGCTGGTGTGCGAAGGCATAGCTCGATAAGGAGCTGCCCCTGTTCAACTTGGATGCGATGAACTTCTCACAATAAGCCTTCAGATGCTTCACTTGGTATTTTTCAGCCATTACAAGAAGGTCACGTGCCATTTGATCATCAAGGCAAGCTTCAGCAGTGTACAGATAATTGACAAAGGCACGAAGCGCATCATGTGATACATCACTGATCTTTACGGTGCCACTCAAGCCTTCCTCCATCTGATTCTCAAACATTGCTCTAAAAACTGGGGAACGATTTGCCTGTTTTATTTAAAAAGGTCAGAACAAAAACAAATGCAAGATAGAACATAAAAAACACAAGTCCAGTCAAATGGCTTTATGCACAAAATTGTCATCTGTGTGAGGCAGGGTGACTTTTACTGGATTACAGAGTAAGAAAAGTTAAGGTCTTTTTTTTTTATTAGAATGTTAAAGCAGGCTGAAATTATGATTCAACAAAAATGAAAATTCCCTGAAAGGATGCCCATATTCATACCCCTGTCAAACCAAAGCTGGGTTCAAATTATAGTTTACTTCCTGATTTTGATCCTCATGACCATGCTTCAAGACTTCTATCTAGAGCCACAATAAAGAATGGCTGTCCCTTCCAATATGTGACTGTGACGACTAGCTATCCAATTTTCCATGTTGCATTCTGAAGAAACAGCTCAGTTCTCATGAAATGTAGGAACTCATTCTCCCACGATCACACACAAGATGTAAAATTCTTGTTTGCCCTGACCTCATGAGAACCAACAAACATAATGACTTAATCTGTATAAAGCTCTTTCATGGACAACACACAGCATCGCCATCTCACTTCCTCACAAGAAAGTCAAATAGAATGCTAACACTAGTCATTTAAGTTGAATGAATGCATTTCCCCCATCATGGTACAGAGATAACAGAAATAACCATACAAGGCTATTTTGCTGAACCCCGTCCGTCAAGCCATAACAAGTTCAAGGAAAGCATAATAATGAATGAAACAAATTCAGTGCTTTTCCTTACATATGGACACAATCATCCCTCAAAAATGGCAACAAAAAGCACTTCAAACAGCAAGGAATTAATTATTATTATTATTTTAAAGCAAAACATAGGAGTCAAATGTACCAAATGCTACAAATGCTTCCAATTTAACTTGTTGGGCAAAAAAACATATATGCTATCTACATCAGAAGAGTAGGTCAAAGTAAGCAATCATCAGCCCTTATCAAGCAAATAAACGCACAATCACGTGTGCGCGGCAGCAAATTTCAAATCTTCAATTTCACGATTCAACGACTTCAACTAAACTACCCAAACGGTAAAATCAAATTATATATATAAATATAGAGATAGAGAGAGAGAGAGATGACCAGAACGGCCTTGTGAGCATGAATGGGAACGGGCGGCGCCAAATCGGTTTGATCAGAAGCATGATGGGAGGCGACGAGAACAACGTCAGAGAAGCAGGTAGGAGAAGAGGAATCGAGAGAGGAAGAGAATTCAAGAAAAGCGACTTTGGATTTGAGGTCTTCGTAACACTCCTTGCAGATGCCGCTGTCACGTGTGGCGTAGTCTTTGGGGCAAGACAAACACCGCATCGTGTCGTCGATTTCTACTCCTACTACTTGGTCGTCGTCTGATTCCAACGCTGCTCCGAATGTTAAGGCCACCGATCTGCAGCTCTCACTTTTCAGAGGGAAGGGGGCCCCCTTTTCCCAAAAAAAATTAAAAAAAGGGGGCGGGGTGATTTAAAAAAGTTTTTTCTTCCCTTTTCCCCTTTTTTTTTTTTCCTTTTTTTTTTTTTTTTTCCCCCCCCTTTTTTTTTTTTCTTTTTTTTTTTCTTTTTTTTTTTTTTTTTATTTTACAAACCCCACAAAAAAAAGAAAAAAAAAGAAAAAAAAAGAAAATTTTAAAAAGATTTTGATATTATAGTAAAAATGATTTTTTTTACTTTAAAAATTAATTACTTTTCACTTTAAAAAATTAAATTAATCAATTTAACACTTAATAATAGTTACCACCCGACCAGACAAAACTATCTGGACTGAATAGCAATGCACCGTTCACGGAGGAGTTCCATGTGAAATCTTTGTAAATTTATTTTATGAACTAAATATCAATTTTTTTTAATGAATTTTTTTATGCATCCTTCACCAAGAAGTATATTCAACATCAAGATTCGAGTCTCCAGAGAGGCCCACCAAATTAAGCCCAAGTAAAGCTCCTTTGTGTGTACTTGAGAAAACTATTTTTTTTTAATTGCATTAAAATATAAAATAAATGAAAAACAAATATAGTATCCTTACAAGCAACAATTAAAATATTTTATAAAGAGTAAAATTTATTATTTTATTAATAATTTTTTAATATTCAAAAGTTTATTTTATATCGATCTTATCTAATATCACCATCTGGTGAAAAGGTAGTCCCGAGACAAAACAAATGGACAGTCACCCCATCTTCGAGTCCTTAAAGCTTTTGTTTTCTTTATTAGTGGCTGTTGACGCACCAGTTTTACTTTACACCCCAAAAGTGTTTGGCTTTGCTCCATTGTAAGGTAGCTTAGCCCAGCCTTACACATTATACAAAGAGAAAGAAAGTCGATTTCAAAGGAAAAAGGGTGTTGCTTTGCCGTTGGTTCTCATACTTTTTCAAGTTGGGGTACCTTTTCTAATAAAAAATGAAATTACGATCTTAATTAGTTTTAAGAGTTAAGCCAATTATAATAAAAGATATCTTGTTTATGTTTAATTTTGAGAGTTGTTTCATGTCCAAAGAAAGAAAAAGAATATATGTATTAACCTATAATATTATCAATTTTTACCCTTAATTCTTTATAAAAAAATAATTTTTATCTCTTGTTTTAATAAAAAACCCTTTTAAAATTCTTTTTATAATTAGTAATTATTTTAAAATGATGATATTTTGTGGGAGATATCTGATAACATCACATAAAAAATTTTAAATTTCTTTTCTTTAGAACAAAAAAAAAAACTTAATTCGTGTATATTCAAATTTATAATAAAATTTATCTTAAGATGAACTGATTTATACATTAAAAAAAAAAAATAAAGTAGATCCCAACATTTCTCAAGGCAGGTAATTCAAAAACTTAGATCGAAGTGGGCACCACTACGTGCGTCGTGCCTAACACCCATAGTGCTGCACACGCTGCGGTCCACTCAACCTTGAACCGTCAATTGTTGGTCAACGATGAGCGGGCAGAACACAATCGCCGGTCACAAACAGTCAATGGGGGTGAGTCAAACAAGACCAAAACTAAACGAGACCACACCACCAAGAACAATGAAAAGAACCAAGATCCTTCATTTTTCAAAGTTTAAAATCACCAGATAAGAGGAAACCCTCTCTCTCTCTCTCTCCCGCCTCTTAGTGGCTGTTGACGACATCCTCATTTTGTTTATTAGGGTTTCAGACTCATTTCCTCTCTCTCTCTTGCTACTACTCTCTTTCAATTTGTGTTGTACACGAACAGGCGCGATTTTGTTTTTGAAAATTTGACTAAATCAGCTTTTGGTTCCTTTTTCTTTCCCCCTTTTGAGATCTATCGCCATATTGGAATCTGTTGAAGGCATTGAATTCTGAATGCTAGTGTTTGAGTATGTTTCCACTGGAAATCCTAATTTCTAGGGTTTGTGTTGATGGTACACAGCCAAAACGGTCCAAATCATGTTGGGCTGAATACTAGCCCTTAATTTGTCGAACGATTCTCAATAGCCCTATTGTCAATTTGGACGGCATCCACCTGGTCGGTCTACCACCTAGTCAACTTGGAGGCTTATCGTTATGAGGTCTAAGACCCTTCGAGTCAGTAGCCTAAGGAGCCATCAACCAAAACGTGTCATCAATAAGGGATGTAACTCCTAGATGAGTAGACACGATCCACACTTTCAGTATCTATTGATCAGATCTTGTTTGGTAGACAACTGATTGGTACCCTCTCGGTGCTCGATAATCATCACTCAACCTGCTAAGATAATATTCACTTCCCTTTAATCACGAAGGACAATCTCACATAAATGGAAATAAGACTTACGACTGTAGCCGATAAGAAAAAATCTAAAATTTTTGATAATTCTACATGATGATTTCCACAATTGGGGGATACTTTAGTAAGGAAATTAGGGTTTCAGCACCCTGCATACATACGAATCTCAAATATAAAAGCTATATACATCTCATTAAGTCAAATAACTAAATATGCATATGCATATGCATACGCATGTTCTTTTGACTCACACATAATATACAAGGCAAACAAAGCTTCCTTTCAATTTATTTCTTTTCTTTTGAAAATCACTCTCTTTGTAGATCTCACCGATTAAGACCGTCAGATAGCCAAGTCATCCCATTCGAGTTAATAGAGCCATCATTTATAGAGCCAAACCCACTTTTGATAGATTAACACCGTCTGTGAAAACAGACTGATTTTCTAATCAAACAAGCACTCATCACCATCTTCTCCCTTTCTTCGTCATGACTCCGGTTAAAAGAAAGACACCGATCATCGGTTTCGATGATGACAATTTGATAGAAGTTGACACCAATCAGAACGATCCACTAGTTATCACAGCAAGAATTCAGTCTTATCTCATCAAAAGAACTCTCGTAGATCAAAGAGCAAACCGCGACATCCTTTTTTAGGATGGCTTTCGGTGAATGGGTTTTACCTCATCTTACCTCAACTCCTTTCTCGGCCTGTTCCAAGTGAGAAGTTTTGTCTTTATCTCTTTGTTTCTGGCCAACTTTTTGCTTTGTCCTCGTTAGATAGGATTCGATTGCACAAAGGTTGTGTACTATGTTAGTCGCATACTCCATGAATCTGAGATCAATTATCTATCTATTAAGAAAATAGCTTTCGCCCTAATCACCACCGCCAGACGTCTCCACCCTTATTTTCAGGCTCACACTATTGTGGTGCTAACCAACCAACCACTAAAGCAGATTCTACTAAAAAGAGACACCTCAGGTCGACTTATTAAGTAGATTATCGAATTGGATGAATTCGACATCAAGTATTAACTGAGGCCAGCTACTACGGGCCAAACCCTCGTAAACTTCAACATTGAGTACACGTTCCCAACGGCCACCGAACAAGCCCCTACTGATGACCAAGAGGAATACATTAGCTTGAATGGACCCTTCATGTTGACGGGTGTTCTAACTCTTCAGGAAACGAAGTCGGAATCATCTTGGTAGGCGCGAATAACTTTAAAGATGAATATGTCCTTCGTTTCGATTTCCCATCAACCAATAATCAGACTGAATACGAAACCCTTTTGACCGGATTGTGAACCATAGCACTACTAGGGACCCAAAGCATACAAGTCTTTATTGATAGCCAATTAGTCATTGAACAGATCAAAATGGTCTACGAGACTAAGGAACCGATGATGGCGACGTATCTATCTAAGATATATAAAGATATGAGCAAATTTGGCAGGGTAGAAATACAATAAATTCCCCGATTAGAGAATACATGAGTCGACATGCTCTCAAAGTTAGCCAGTTCAAACTCGATAGCAACTAGCCGAATAGTTTACATAGAGATCCTGCGATATCCAAGTATCGAAAAGCCCGAACAAGTCTTGTCAACAAACGGTTCATCAAGTTGGAAAGCCCTATAGAGGCCTATTTGAAGTACAAGCATCTACTAAGTTCTCCTTTTGAAGCAGCCAAATTGAGGCATAAGGCTGCTCACTACGCCATCATCAATGGAGATCTCTAAAAAAAGTCATATAATCATCCATATCTAAAATGTCTAACACTTAAGGAGGGAAACTATGTGCTTAGAGAAATTTATGAAGGAATATGCGGTAGTCACCTAGGCACCCAAAATTTGGCAAACAAAACTCTTCGATAAGGGTATTATTGGCCGGATGAAGGGCGATATGGATAACAATGTTAAAAGATGTGACAAATCTCAGCACTTCTCGTTGGTGCCGTGCCAACCTTTCACCGAGCTCAGCTCAATAGCCAGTCTATGGTTGTTCACTCAATGAGGGATGGACATCTTAGGACCATTCACTCCATCTATTAAACAATGAAAATTCTTAGTTGTGACCATCGACTATTTCACCAAATAGGTAAAAGCCAAACCATTGGCCCAGATCGCCACCAGCAAGATGCAACATTTCATATGGACGTCCATCATCACCAAATTCAGCATGCCTTATGTCTTAATTACCGACAATGACAAACAATTCGACGATGGAAGCTTCCGAGATTTCTGTAACAAACTAGAGATCCAGCATCACTTCACTTCTGTCGCTTACCTGCAAATTAACGGTCTTGTAGAAGTAACTAATTGGATGTTCCTATAAGGGCTAAAGGCTATACTAGACAAGTTTAAAGGTCGCTGGATATATGAACTCTATAGCATTTTCTAAGCCTATCGAACAATGTCCCGAAAGGCAATAGGAAAAACGTCGTTTAGCCTAACGTACAGCTACGAAATAGTAATACTGGTCAAGATTGGCATTCATTCACTACAAGTAGATCATTATGAAGAAGGGCAGAACGAATCCGCACTGCACGAATGGCTAGATCCACTTCCCGAACTAAGGGAATCCACATATGTCCAAATGGTCACTTATCAACAGCAAACAGTAAGGTACTACAACAAGCGTGTCAGAACTAGAACATTCAAGTTAGGCGACCTAGTATTCAAGAAGGTGGAAGCAGCTGGTCAACCTCAACTAGAACGCAAGCTCGTATCCAACAAGGAAAGTCCTTATAGGATACACTTGGAAGCTTGTCTAGGCATATATCACCTTGATCACCTAGACAGTTCGACTGTGTCTAAAAACTAGAACTCCAAGAATCTGCGCATCTATTTTCAATGAGGATCAACACTCTTTCGAGGGAACACGCACTGTTCCATGCACAATTAGATAATCAGGTAAGATCTCTACGGTCCTCCACTTCGTTATACTATCCTATCTGTCAATCCATATGTTTTTGTACTGATGTTTCCCAGAGCGTGTCATCAAAAAGGAATTTATCTCTCCGAACGGGCAAATATCATCCAATCCTCCCAAACGGAGTCTGTCTTTAGGGATTTATCTCATTGAACGAACAAAAATCACCCAGTCCTCTCGAATGGAGTCTGTCATTAAGGATTTATCTTCCCAAATGGGTAATATCGTCCAATCCTCTCGAACGAAATCTATTATTAGGAATTTATTTCCTCAAATAGGCAAGCGTTGCCTATTTTCTTGAATTAACGTATGGTCAACATGAGAAAAACCCCTACTCAGGTAAGCATGACTCACTCTCTCGGTCGTAAGCAACATAACGAGTACAAGAGCAGCAGTGCCCTATGTCTAACGATCAAGTAAGCCTACGAACAACAAAGCATCCCTAAATATACAGTATTACAAATAAATTAGTATATTGATGGAATTAGTGGTATGATACAAGTAGATTTATAATATTTTCATACTGCGACAATATATCTATGAATAATAAAAATTCAAAAATTATACTGTGAACCACAACATAATTTAGTCATGTGAGAATATAATTTAAGCAAGAATATAATATCAAGAGTATGAATTTCCTAAAAGTTTTATAATTTAGCCAGAACATTATTTAGTCATGAACAATACAAATACTAAATTAACAATTGCATAAAACATTTATATAAATCTATTTCACAGTAATCACATTTAGGAAATTAAAGACTAATTTATAATCCCAATTGAAACCCTAAATTAAAAACCCTAAAATTGAAATTGAAACCCCCTAATTCAAACTCTAATTTTCAAACCTAATACGGCAACCCTAATTTCAAATTCAACTCCAAATTACTAAACCTCAAATAATTAATTTTTTAAACACTAATTTAAAAGACTAATTTAAAATCTCAGTTGAAACCCTAAATTAGAAACCCTAAAATTGAAATTGAAACCCCCAATTCAAACCCTAATTTTTAAAACTAATTTAGTAACCCTAATTTTAAATTAAAACCCAAACTACTAAACCCCAAACAATTAATTTTTTAAACATTAATTTAAAATCATAATTTAAAAGACTATTTTAAAATCGTAGTTTAATGATCTTCAGACCCATTCGTAGGACCCATTCTTGAACAACCTAAATGTAGATATAGAAATAAATATAGAAAAAGAAACAAGTTCAAGTGTTAGATTACATATTTTAAAGGACTTCTTTGGCCTCGTGTCGCTGTTTGATGATTGAAACCACACCTTCAGAATAACAAAATCTACAGATGTCTCCTTGAATGTAACACTTTATTTTGTTTTGACACAACACACTCTCTCTCTCTCTTTCTCGCTCTCAATTTCTCTCTCTCTTTTTTCGACAAATTAAAGAAAACAAAAGGGCTCCTCCTTTCGAGAATATGAAACAAAAAAAATAAAACCCTAATGTGTTACAGTGGGCTGCGGAATGACTATAATGACCCCCCTTGTGCTGATGTGACATTGCCATGTTAGCACAGTGATGGTGTGGCACTGCCATGTCAGCCAAAATGCTGACATGGCAACATGAGTTGCTTAGGATGCTAACCTGGTCATGACACTTCAGCGTCCGTACAGCCATGTAAATTGTCACATTAACACTTGACGGACACGCTATCATCGTCAATAATGGATGGACTAAAACGTTACAATTTTGAAAGTTTAAGTACCATAATATAGCATTCTTAACTATATGGATTAATTTGTAAAAATAAGATAAATTTTAGGGACTGAACATGTGATTTACTCAATAGATAAATATTCCTTCATATGTGTTTCATAGGTCCTAAGCCTAGTTTCTGTTTTATCTTAGCAAAAGAAGGGATAATACTCTTTTTTGATTCATATATAAATTCTAAATATCTGTAAAATTAATTATCTTTTAAAATGAAGAAAATTACATATAAAATCCCTAAATTTTGATCAAACATTTTAATTAAATTTTTAAACCTCATTTCAATATTATTAAATTTTAAAATTTTAAAATACTTAATAAATAGGGTTTTGACGCATTTGATGACATCAACCCTATGTTGATATAGGAGATAGTTGACCTAACATGTGTTAGTTTAGTGAGTAATTCATTAAATTTCATCTAGAGAGCTCGAGTTCAAGTCTCGAATGGAACAAATCATGCTAAGGAGAGCTCTATCCCCCTAGAGGGATTTTGGAAGCTCGATCCGAAATAATCGGAGCAAAATTTTGAAAACCGGGTGGCGGACCAAATTCAGGAGTAAAAAAAAAAAAGATATGGGAGATAGTTGATGTAAATATTAGTTATTGATGCATCACATGATACCGGGTTAAAAAATTTCTATATGAGCAAATAATTTTCATATTATCAATCATTTTAATAACTTATTTAATAACTCATTAGTGCAATTGTTACGTATTTTAAACTTTAAAAATTAAATCATAGTAAAATAAAATTTGAGAACAAAATTAAAATTTGAGATTAAACTTTATTTTCCTACTCTGTCATTGTTAAATTCTAGAGCTCAACCTTATACATGTAAAGGAACAACGAAGGTACAATTAGTTCATAAACAACTAATCATTGTTTTCTAAAAATTAAACCCATTCATCCCGTAACATTTGAGACTTTAAAAAAAGTTAGGTAACATAAATTAAAAAAAAAAAAAAAAATCCTAATAACTCTTAAGTCCTATTATCACTATACTGCCTATAATAATTTTATTTATAATTATGCACGGAATAAGTTGACACATTTAGTTGCTCAATATTTTTTGTAGTTTCATATTTCATACCAAGTTTTTTATAATTACATGTAAATTAGTAAACTTTTTTCCCAATGTACAGATGCAACTTATTAGAATCAATCACCTATCTCTATTAATTCACTTGAAGATTCACAATCACATAAATAAATCACTTTTATCAAACTATTAAACTTTATACATACACGCAAATAATATAATATCATGTTTATTTACTTAATTAAAAAATCATAAATATTCATAAATAAATATGTGAAAAATTTTATAATCTTTAGGATGTATAAGAGATAATTTCTAAATATGAAAGAATTCAAACAAGGGGAAGATTGAATAAAAAAGGAAGAAGAATTCTTTAACCCACACCATTTAAGTAAATGTCAAGTGAAAAATGACTATATATTATACTGATATATAAAAAATTTTAGCATTTTGTCTTTCTAATATCATTAATCAAATTAATACTTAAATCTCCCAATCTCCTAATTTATATTATACTCCTCCCTCGCGCCAAGCACGCGACCTACATGTTACAAGGTATTGCCTTCCCCATTAGCCAAATAAATTAAAATCAAAACTCAAATCGCCCTCACTCTTTCCCCCCGTCTTCTGTGGTTAGTTTATTGCAATCGAAAAGCACGTTTCTGTAACAATCCAACTCAAAGGGAATGATGAAAAGATAGAGAAAGAGAGATAGAGAGAGAAAGATAGAAAGAATAGAGAGAAAAGTTAGAGAGATAGAAAGAACTAGAGAGAGACTAGAAAGAGAGAATACAAAGAATGAGAGAGAGGGACTTCAAATCCATTTCATTTAATACTCATTACATGGATTGAATTACTATTTATACTATTTTAATAACTAATACTACTAATTATTTAACAATTTCACCCAACTAACTACCAATCTCATTAACTGCTAACCATCTTACTAACTAACCTCACAATTAACCACTAACTATTTTTACTAATCATGATTAACTATTAACCTTTATGATTAATAATTGTTACAATTCTTCCTCCCTTGAAGTCATTCTTGTCCTCAAAAATGGAAAACCAAGAATTGAGGTTTTGAATTCATGAATTTTGAACCAAAACTTGCATTTGTGTTAAGAAATAATGTAATAAAGACGAACAATACATTTGACTTGAGTTATTAGGAGAGTAGTAGGAAAAAAATGGAGATGTTTGCCCAATAACTTGATTGGAGCATCAGATTCATGTTCCTTTTGTTCAGGTCCCATACCCATTGACATACACAAATTTGGACTTTCCATCCTTAAGATGTTGCCTCTCTTTTTATCGAGAACCAAGCCCCTGACCATGTATGTCCAATCAAATGTCTAGGGCAGCAACTCGGAAGGGTATCCCAAATCGTTCACAAACTTTTTTACTGTGCCTTCTTAATCAAGAGAATCAAAAGTTTCTAGAATGTGTTGTGCCAAAGTGTGATCCATATCAAAACCTACGGCCACAATATTCTTCATATTCAAAATTTTGTTGCTTTCTCCGTATCAATTTTATAACCATCTTCATGGGACGACCAAATACATGGATCCAAACTGTCATTTCTACAATCAATAAGCTGAAATTTTGGCTTCATTTCGTCCATGCCAGTTTCTTGCATCTTGGAGCTGGCAAACAACTGATTTACTCCTTGTTCTTCATACTTATCTTTATTCATCATTTTCAAAAAAGTATCAAATTTTGTTTCTATTTTAACCATCAAAGCATCAATTTTTTTGTCTTGTTCATTAAACCTTTTTTCTATATGTAGTCGCAATTCGTCAATTTTTATATGTAACTTCTTGAGTTGTTCTTCAAACTGGGTTTCTTCTTTCATTTTCTAATTGTCTTATCAAGGATTCGTAGACTTTGTACCAAATTTAAAACAATCTAACTCAAAGGGAATGGTAAAAAGATAGAGAAAGAGGGATAAAGAGAAAAAGATAGAAAGAATAGAAAGAAAAATTAGAGGGATAGAAAAAATTAGAGAGAGACTGAAAAGAGAGAATATAAAGAGGGAGAGAGAGTAACTTTAATTTCATTTCATTTAATACTCATTATATGAATTAAATTACTATTTATACTATTTTACTAACTAATATTATTAATTATTTAATAATTTTACCTAATTAACTATCAATCTCATTAATTACAAACCATCTTATTAACAAATCTCACAATTAATCATTAACTATTTTTATTAATTTTAATTGACTATTAATTTTTCCTAATTATGATTAATTATTAACCTTTTTCAGATTAATAGTTGTTACAGTTTACTCCCTCACTCTATTTGCATTACTCGATTCTTTCACTTCTCTCTCTTCAACCTTGGCGCCGAACGCTGCAGAAGCCGAAATCTTGAAATCCCACAAACCCTTCAAATTCACGGCAATGGCAATCTTCACTATCACCCTTTTATACTTCGCCAATCGCTTCGCTTCCGATTCTTCTCTCTCCTACAATCTCCTAGTTCAAGTTTATCACTCATCTCTTCTCTCCCTCCAGCATTGTTAGCGTTTCGGATTCCCCTCCTTCCTCTCCTTCTTCGCCGGAGATTCTTCAACCACCGCTGTCACCTTCACCGCCGGAGGGGATAGTGAGGACGGGGACAGTTGACGATAACGGGCTGATGTCGCTGGAGTTTGAAATCGGGGAGGTTATTGATTTGGAGGATGATTTGGAAGAGGAGGAGAGAGACGAAGAGATAGTTAGGGTAAAGGTTGGGAAATTTGGAGTGTGATAAGAGGATGGTCGATTACCTGCCATGTTTGGACAATGCGGAGGGAATCGGAAAATTGAATTTGACGGAAAATGGTGAGAATTATGAACGGCATTGTCCGGAGGCAAATCAGGGTTTGGATTGCTTGATTCCAAGACCGAAGGGGGTTCTCAGATTCGGATTCCGTGGCCGCAGAGTCGAGATGAGGTACTTTATGACAATATTTATTCAATTAATATTTTATAATGGTTTATGCTTATTATAGAGCGTTCCTTTGATTTTTTAGTGCAATTTTAGTCCCTTAACTCTGTCAATTCGTATTAGGGCCAGCCCAACGTTTTATGACAAGATATGTAACTCTTATTAATTTCTTGTGCATGTGAAGTGTGACTCACCTTTTACCCAATGACCAGATAGGACGTAGGTAGACTGTGTTCCCCCTTCGCTGTTTTCTCTCAGAGAGAGAGAGAGAGATGAGATCATGTCACTGGTCAAATTTGCAGAATGATTTTTTATGATGAGAGAAGGGATTATCGAGGAGCCCATCTTACCCGCCTCAAATGAATTTGCTGCATAAGTTTGATCAACAGTGAATTCATGTTGGGACAAGTGTTGTCAATGGTAGAATCAGCAAATAAATAAAGTTAATGTTCTCTCTCTGGCTTGGCAATGTAGAGGGAGCAAGACTCAGAGCAAGCAAGGGTGGATATAGAAAAAGAACTGGGGAAAAAAGAGAAAGAATACACAAGTTCTAAAGGATGAGAAAGGAGAATTACAATCTCAAATTATTAAAGTACTCTTCAATTTAATTCCCAAGATCAAATATTACTCGAGGGTTCACCAGCTCTTCTCAATTTTACCAATTTTGGGGAAGTTTATTGAAGAACATTCTCAACCAGAAAGTATGATTCCCTCCAACAACAATGAAGACTCGCCAAATTTTTGCATGCAAAACAGGCCAACACACTGTAAAGGAAGTTCAAAATTTTCTTTCTACTCCCTGTCTGTGGGGGCTTTAGGCCTTTCTAGTTGCAAGGAAAATCAATTTTGACTAACTCTTATGATGTAGTAACAGGTTTGGCTCAGTAACGTACGCCGCAAGGGTTTACTAGAGAACAAGGTTGACCAGAATTCTGTTAGGACAGAAGGGGGAAAGGTCATATTTCCAGCAGGTGGACCCAAATCTATCCCTGGAATGGCCAAGTATCTGGACACGATTTCACAGGTTTGTTGTTTCTATAACCTGCATTTTTTCTACTGTTTTTAGGGACAGAATTTGTAACCTCTTGATTTTCCCCTTATGACTGCAGATGGTTCCTGCTATTTCATTTGGTCAAAATACACAAGTTGTGTTGGACATTGGTGGTGGAATTGGTAGTTTTGGTGCTTCTTTGCTTGAACGCAATGTATCAACTCTGACAATAGCACCCAAAGATGCCCATGAGAACCAGATTCAATTAGCATTGGAACACAGTGTCCCTGCCATGTTCTCAGCATTTGCAACGCGGCGTCAGTTGGACTCTAGTCAAGCCTTTGATTTGATACATTGCTCAAAATGTGGAGTCAATTGGATGTGCAGTGGTACTTTATTTTTTGTTTCACCTCCTCTCACTGTAGCCATTTTTCACAAAAGTATAATATATATCACAAATAACACCTCAAAATGCTATACAAGGTGCATGTTAAAATCATCTCCTGTTTTTCCCTATCATGCATTCATCAAGTATATTGTATACCAAAGCCAAAAAGATAGGCATTTAGTTTCTAATTTCTCAAAGTTTTTGATAGCATTTCTAGTGAGTTTGTTCACATTTTTGGAGTCTATTGGAGGTTCCTTTTTTCAAAGTTACATAACATCTGTTGATAAAAACAAAATTGTCAAAATTCTCTTGTTAAAATTGGTATTTGCTACAGATTTTTGTTTAACATGTATTATGTTTTTCCTTTCTTTGGCATATGGTGAAGATGTTGCTTCTTGAGATCAATAGGATGCTGAGGACAGGAGGGTACCTTCCTTGGGTGGCAGAACCTGTTCATAGTCAGGAAGAGAAGGTTGAAGAACAGTGGAAAGGTAAACTATTGAGATCAATAGGATGATTTTTTTATGGTCCCCTGCACATCAAACGTTTCCTGCCATGAACACCTTCCTGAAATAGATCATGAAGTCTTTGTTATGTATTGCTTCAGCCACCTCCATGAGTTGTGCAATTTATGGTCTAGAGCATAAAACTAGCTTCATTGAGTTTTTTAGACTTGCTGCTTAGATATGAGCAATCAAATTCCTCAATGCTTTTGATTTTAATTAGATCTTTACTTCAAAAAATAGTATCTGGTTTGGAGTTTGTCATGCTTTGGTTCAAAAGAAAAATCCAAGAGCTAAAAATTTGACAATTTTCATCTTCTTTTCCAGGTATGTTCCCATAAAGGCTTGTATCACTCGGTTACCTGAAAGTGAAAGTGAAAATGGAGCCAATGTCATGTGCTATGCAACTTCATAATCCACCCAGTAGGCTACTTAGTATACGAATAGATTCTTATATAGCTAGAGAGGAACTTTTCAAGGCGGAGACAAAATTTTGGTATGGAGTTGTCTGTAGTTCTGTAAATGCCTATCGCTGGAAAGAATTTAAATCTCGAAGTGTGATGGACCTGAGGGCTAAATTCGGAGGGTAATTTAAATACTGTTCTGATGCCGAATAATTTTAGTCTTAAGACTTTGTGAGGAAAGTAAGAATGTCATTTTTCTGTAATTTCACCAATCTGCTCATCCTTTTTTCTTTTTTGGGTTTTATTTTTTTCTTTTTTTTTTTCTTTTGGGGGGGTGGATTTTGGCAGGCTTGCAGCAGCACTAAAAGATTTTGACTTTGATGCCTGGGTCATGAATGGCGTTCCTGTTAGTGAGTTCAACACTTTGCCTATTATATGCCATCGTGAACTTTTAGGAGTGATGCATGACTGGTAAGGATTCTTTAGTTCATTACATTTGGGAATATGAAGATCATTTAAGAAGGCAAATAAATAGCTCATAGGCTGTGTCGGACTGATTACCACACTCCTAAGGACCTCAAGTATCTTCCAAAACCTGAGATGAGTTGGTTAATCCGATGGTTTTACAAGACTACAATGCATATTCCATTCGAAAGGAAGAAAAAACAAAAACTAATGTACATAATTGAAGTTTCTGAATATGTGAATTTTCTCTGCAATTCACTCTTTCCCCTTGTATTGAGATTCAGATTTATTCCCTGATGCTCTGAACTTTGTGTCATAACTATGAACCATTTGATACTCATCCAACAACATATGATCTGGTACATGTGGCAGGTCTATTTTCGATGGAGCAAGGAGGGTAATCCTCTCGGTTGTTTTCTTATTATCACAGAATTCTTCTATATAGTTTCTGAAGAAATACTCTTGATTCTTGATTTGTTCCCGAATCTGGATCAGATGGAATATATCCAAGATTGTGATTGAAATTGATAGAATCCTAAGACCAAGTGGTCATGTGTACATCCATGACAAGATTTCTGTAGTTAGTGAGCTCGAAGAACTGGTAGCTGCTGTCGGATGTTGGTGTGTGGTGCGCAACACATTTGAGCGGCCCCACGCAAACATGAGAATCTTAATTTGCGAGAAGCGGCTCTAAATAGATCCTTTGAGTCACCACACAAGAAAACAAATCTCCCTCATTGTCGCACTTCCTTTCCAGAGTCGCAAGAAATTATTTGTACTGAGAATAGGAAAATTTTCTCATCATAATGAATGGGTATTTGTCATTTGAAACCCGAAAAAAAGAAACCTTAGACACGTTCAGCTTTATGGAAAATAGAAAATGATTCTCCGAGCAGACTATCTTCATTTATCTTGGCCGGCTGTGCTCCATGTTTCCTGGGAGACAACCACAAGGAAAACACAATTGCAGAGCCCTACCCAGCCAGAAAAGTTTTTAGCATATCCAACTCAAGTTTTTAGCTATACAATAACCTTTCCATTCCATTGCAGTTGTTGATTTCCCTCCCCCCTTCCCCGAATGGGGGTTTCAAAGCCCTAAAGACATATACAATATTCGGAGCAAAATAAACTAGCACCTTCAACACTTGAGTAAACGATGAAAGCTAAATACAACCGATCAACAATTCTTTTAATGTTCCAATTGAAACTTTTATAGATTATTCCTTTACATTGATGGTCAAACACTAAGGCAATCTTAATCCGAAAATTAATTGCTTTAAACCGGAAATTCAAGCTCACTGATGCTGCAGACTGTAGCGGCAATAAAATAATCCATATCGTTTCCTACTTTTTTTCCTTGAGCGCAGCAGTTTCTACTTGCTTGGCATGATAAGCTTCATAAATTTCAAACACAAGTTGGGGATGGTCCTTTTTAAGCTCCTCGTATTCCTCTAGTTCTACAAATTTGTCCATGTTGTCTACGATCAGCGATAAAGCAGCATCTAGCAAGTTCTTGGCCTTATGCTTGCTTGCCAAGACACAGCTCAAGAAGGAGTTGAGCGGGTTGCCCGGGTTCAACTTGGATATGATGAGCTTCTCACAATAAGCCTTCAGATGCTCCACTTGGTATTTTTCAGCCATTTCAAGAAGGTCACGTGCCATTTTAACATCAAGGCAAGCTTCAGCAGTGTACAGATAATTGACAAAGGCACGAAGCACATCATGTGATACATCACTGATCTTAATGGTGCCACTCAAGGCTTCTTCCATCTGATTCTCAAGCATTGCTCTAAAAACTGGGGAACGATTTGCCTGTTTTATTTAAAAAAGTCAGAACACAAACAAATGCAAGATAAAACATCAAAAACACAAGTCCAGTCAAATGGCCATATTTACAAACTTGTCATCTGTACGAAGCAGGGCGACTTTTAGTGAATTTTAAATTAAGAAAGTTTTTTTCCCCCCACTTTCTTTTGAATGTTAAAGTAGGCCGAAATTATGATTCAACCAATAGGTTCCTAAAGAGTCAAATTTCAGCAAGTAAAATTGAAAGTAGCAGTACAAGATGAGAAGAAAGAGAATACGTTTACTAACATCACACAAGCAGTCTTTGTATAGACCATTAGCCTTAAAGAAATAGAAACAACCACTTGGACTCAGGTTTACAAGCTTCTAAATACTCCTAAGATTGACCTTTCTAGCAATAAAAGAAAAGGTAGAAACAACCTCCCAAATAACAAGGCACCAAAAGTAGAAACCAACTTAATCAGTAAAATTTAAAATGAAAAGCTTCAACTGTGAACAGACCCTGCCACAGCACCAGTTCCCAACAAAAATGAAAATTCCCTGAAAGGATGCCCATATTCATACTCCTGTCAAACCAAAGCTGGGGTCTAATTATAGTTTACTTCCTGATTTTAATCCTTATTACCGTGCTTCAAGACTTCTATCTAGAACCACAATAAAGCATGGCTGTCCCTTTGAATATGTGATTGTGACAACAAGCTATCCAATTTTCCATATTGCATTCTGAAGAAACAGCTCAGTTCTCATGAAGTGCAGGAACTCATTCTCCCACAATCACACACAAGATGTAAAATTCTTGTTTGCCATGACCTCATGAGAACTAACAAACATAATGACTTAATCTGTATAAAGCTCTTTCATGGAAAACAGATAGCATAGCCATCTCACTTCCTCACAATAAAGTCAAATAGAATGCTAACACTAGTCATTTAGCTTGAGTGAAAAGCATTCCCCCCTCATAGTACAGAGATAACAGAAATAACCATACAAGGCTATTTTGCTGAACCCCGTCAAGCCATAACAACTTCGAGGAAAGCATAATAATGAACGAAACAAATTCAGTGCTTTTCCTTACATATGGACACAATCATCCCTAAAAAATGGCGACAAAAAGCACTTCAAACAGCAAGGAATTTATTTTTTTATTTTTTTAAAAAAGAAAAGCATAGGAGTCAAATGTACCAAATGCTATAAATGCTTCCAATTTACCTTGTTGGGCACAAAAATATATATGCTCTTACGTGATCTACATCAGAAGAGAAGGCCAAAGTAAGCAATCATCAACCCTTCTAAAGCAAATAAACACACAATCACGTATGCTCGGCAGCAAATTTCAGATCTTCAATTTCACGATTCACCGACTTCAATTAAACTACCCTAACAGTAAATCCAAAGTGTGTGTGTGGAGAGAGAGAGAGATGACCAGAACGGCCTTGTGAGCGTGAATGGGAACGGGCGGCGCCAAATCGGTTTGATCAGTAGCATCATGGGAGGCGACGAGAACAACGTCGGAGAAGCAGGGAGACGAAGAGGGATCGAGAGAGGAAGAGAATTGAAGAAAAGCGACTTTGGTTTCGAGGTCAAGGATCTTGTGGTTGGACTCTTCGTAACACTCCTTGCAGGTGCCTGCAGCATGTGAGGCGTAGCCTTTGCGGCAAGACAAGCACCGCGTTGCGTCGACTCTGGATTGCATTCTCTCACTTTTAAGAGGAAAGGGAATCGCCTTCTATCTCTTATCATCAGAGGCAATGGAAATGTCAAAAAGTTTCTCCAATCCCCTTCCAACTCTTTTCTCTCTCCTTTATTTTTTAATTTTTTTTCCCGGACCTATCTTTTCTAAGTATTGCCAGCTGGGCTCCCGCCGCACGAAGTGCGGAAAAGGAAAAAAAAAAAAAAATCAAATTTTTGTAATTTTTTACCTTTTTTATTTAGGTCCAATAACTAATTAAATTTAAAATTTATATAATGAATTAATAATTGTAATTAATTTTATACATTATATTAATTAAATATTTTTTATAATTTTTATCAAAAAATATTATATAAACTCAAATTTAAAATAAAAATTATTTAAATTTAAACAAAAGGCATATTTACATATGAGAGAGGAAAACACAACTGTCATAACTTTGACAGCAAGGAGACCAAATGGAACCAATAATTAGGTCAATTTTATTATAATATGTGGGTCGCAAAACTAACAAAATTTAAAGTTTAAAATTTAAAATTTAGAATTTAAATTTTAGGATTTAGAATTTGTGATCGTCAGAATTCCTTCTATATATAGTAGTGAATATATAAATATATAAGTTTTAAAATTTAAAATTTAAAATTTGAAAATAGTGGATTTTTGATAATTAAGAATATTGGCTATTGGATGCAAGATAATTGAAGACTATTAAAAAAAATGCATGAGAGAGAGAGAAGTGGATGTTTGTTTTTAGCCTGTGGATGTGGATTGTATGAGTTGAAAAAAAGAGAGAATGTGGTGGGTGGAGAGAGAGAGAAAGAATAGTATATCAAATGAATTGAATAAGAGAGACAAACTCATCGTGATTTTGCTAACGTTACAACATGATAGTAAAGGTGAATATGTTTTTATATATAGGTAAATAAGAGATTTTTGATTAGTTATATTTTTATATTAATTAGTATTTTAGGCCCGTGTGATATATAATTAATTATATATATATATATATATATTTAATTTTTGTATGTAAGAAATTTAAATCTAATTTTATAATATTTTTATACAATTTTAAAATTTAAAACTTTTTGATAAGTTTAGAATAGAAAAGAAAAGTTAAAAATAAAGATTTATTCATTATAAACAAAAAAGAATCTTGTAAAATGACTTAACTAAGTGCAACTAATTGAAACAAACTATTTATTAAAAAAAAAAAAGAAAATACAGTTGGTCATTTTAAATTAAACGATGTAATTTTTTTTTCAATTTCAGTTGATTATCTTTTAGCATATCAATTAATATTTCTCCACCAAGCTGAATCTTGTCAAAAGCATATTCATCATCTTCATTTCTGTTATAAAATATTATGAAATTTATATCAATATAATTTTAGAGGTATAGAATTATTGTTATTAAATAATCATATTTCAAATCATAAAATTAAAATATGATTATTTTAAATATTTATTTGTAGTTTATGGAGAAGTGTAATGAAAATGAAAAATCAAATATAGGATAGTAAAATTGTAAAAATATTTGATTAAAATTCATTTGATATTATTAAATGCTTAATAAAGTAAGTGCATTATTAATATTATTAAAGGAAAATAAATGTGCTGTGTTGCAAGGAAAATCAATTTTGACTTACTCCCATGATGTTGTAACAGGTTTGGCTCAGTATCGTGGCCCACAAGGGTTTATTAGAGAACAGGTCATATATCCAGCAGGTGGACCCAGATCCATCCATCCCTGGAATGGCCTAGTATCTGGACACGATTTCACAGGTTCGTTTTTTTTATAACCTGCATTTTTGCTACTGTTTTTAGGGACGGCATTTGTAACCTCTTGATTTTCCCCTTATGACAGCAGATGGTTCCTGATATTTCATTTGGTCAAAATACACAAGTTGCGTTGGAGATCGGTGGTGGAATTGGTATTTTTGGTGCTTCTTTGCTTGAACGCAATGTATCAACTCTGACAATAGCACCGAAAGATGCCCATGATGAGAACCAGATTCAATTAGCATTGGAGCGCAGTGTCCCTGCCATGTTCTCAATATTTGCAACATACAGTCAGTTGTACTCTAGTCAAGCCTTTGATTTCATACATTGCTCAGAATGTGGAGTCAATTGGATGTGCAGTGGTACTTAAATTTTTTGTTTCGCCTCCTCTCTCTGTAGCCATTTTTCAAAAAAGTATAATATATCTCACTAATAATACATCAAAATGCTAAGGACAGAAGGGCACTTTGCTTGGGTGACAGAACCTGTTCATAGTCAGGAAGAGAAGGTAGGAGAACAGTGGAAAGGTAGCCTATTGCTTCAACATTATCTACGGCACCTTATCATGGTCCCTAATTCTACTGAAGATTTTCTCTGTATTATAGTTGCTTGAACATACATGAACCATCTTTCTCGTGTTTCAACTTTTCTTTTGTTGTCTATAATTTATTTATTGTCATTGTGTATCTTTATAAGGTTATCTTTCCTCGGAAATGGTGGACCTCAATGCATGCATTTGCTGGGAACTTGCAAAGAAGGAGGGTAATATTGCAATATGGCGAAAACCTTCGAACAAAAGTTGCTATATTAGTCTTGACCCTAATATCCAACCTCCAATGTGTGATATTGATGACGATCCAGATAATGTGTGGTATGTTATCGTAAGTTTATTTTGTCCTTTTATATAAATATAACATATTATATACACCCCCACTGTCTGGAAAGCTTGCCAAGCTAAAGGTAAAATTGCTACAGTTCAGTCGTGCTACATCTGTAGATGCTGAGAAATAGAAGCTAATTAGTTAATATTCTTTGCTATCTGATCCTGCTTTTGTGGGTGGACACTGCTTATGAATCTCCAGAAGTATCTGCTGCTTATGGTCCCCTGCACATCAAACGTTTCCTGCCATGAACACCTTCCTGAAATTGGTCACGAAGTCTTTGTTATGTATTGCTTCATCCATCTCCATGAGTTGTGCAATTTATGGTCCAGAGCATAAAACTGGCTTCATTGAGTTTTTTGGACTTGCAGCTTAGATATGAGCAATTTAATTCCTCAATGCTTTAGATTTTAATTAGATCTTTACTTCAAAAAGTAATATCTGGATTGGAGTTTCTCATGCCTTGGTTCAAGAGAAAAATACAACAGCTAAAAAATTGACAATTGTCATATTCTCTTCCCTGTATATTCCCATAAGGGTTACTCGGTTACCCGAGAGTGAAAGTGAAAATGGAGCCAATGTCATATGGCCTATGCGACTTCATAATCCACCCAGTAGGCTACAGAGCATAAGAATGGATTCTTATATGGCTAAAAAGGACTTTTCAAGGGGGAGTCAAAATATTGGTATGAAGTTGTCCGTAGTTATGTAAATGCCTATCGCTGGAAGGAATTTAAATCTCGAAGTGTGATGGACATGAGGGCTGGGCTCGGAGGGTAATTTTCGTGCTCATCTTGCAAAAATACCGTTCTGATGCTGAATGATTTCAGTCTTGGACTTTACGAGGAAAGTAAGAATATCATTGCTCATCCTTTTTTTGGGGGGTTTCATTTATTTTTTCTTCCGCCGGGGGGAGGTTTGGATTTTGTCAGGTTTGCAGCAGCACTAAAAGAATTTGAATTTGATGAATGTTGTTCCTGGTAGTGGCTTCAACACTCTGCCTATCATGTACGATCATGGACTTTTAGGAGTGATGCATGACCTAATTCATTACATTTTGGAATAAGAAGATCATTTAAGAAGGCAAATAAATAGCTCATAGGCTGTGTCGGACTGATTACCACACTCTTAAATACCTCAAGTATCTTCCAAAACCTGAGATGACTTGGTTAATATGATGGTTTTACAAGACTACAATGCATATTCTATCCGAAAGGGGAAAAAAATGACTGATGTACACAATTGAAGTTTCTAAATATGTGAATTTTCTCTGCAATTCACTTTTTCCCCGTGTATTGAGATTCAGATTTGTCCCCTGATGCTCTGAATTTTGGGTCGTAGGTGTGAATCATTTGATACTTATCCAAGAACATATGATCTTGTACATGTGGCTGGGCTTTTTTCAATTGAGCAAGGAAGGTAATCCTCTCGGTTGTTTCCTTCTTGTTATTATTACAGAATTCTTACGCATATTTTCTTAAGAAGTACTAATGATTCTTGATTTGTTCTCGAATCTGGAACAAATGTAATATATCCAAGATTGTGCTTGAAATTGATAGAATTGTAAGACCAAGTGGTCATGTGTACATCCATGACAAGATTTCTGTAGTTAGTGAGCTGGAAGATCTCGCAGCTGCTGTCGGATGGTGGTGTGTAGTGCACAACACATTTGAGGGGCCCCACGAAAACGTGGGAATCTTAATATGCGAGAAGTTGCTTTAAACTGATCCTTTGAGTTACCACACAAGTAAATAAATCTCTCTCATTGTTGCATTTCCTTTCCGGACTTGCAAGATTTTAACGAATGTATATTTGTACTGAGAATAGGAAAATTTTTTCGTCAATGTATATTTGTCATTTGAAATTTGAAAAAAAAAAAAAACAGAAAAAGAAAAAAAAAAAAACCTCAGAAACGTTCAGCTTTATGAAAAATAGAAAATGATTCATTGTAAAGCAACCGCATTCTCTGGCATACTATTCTACTGCACCAAAATGTAAAAACTGGTCTCTAGCGATCCCTATTTTCATTTTGTTGATCTGTGACAATCAAAAAGGGGTTAAATTGATTGTATGGATTAACTTTTAAAAAATTTAATCTAACTCCACTTACATATAAAATAATCCTATAATCATTCTATCCATGTGCAGTGAAAAATAAAAATAGGGATAAAGAGACAAATTCGGTTTATAATAGTTCAATCTTGTATCTATGTTTACTTTTTTGGCTAGCAAACCGAGATCTAGCAACATATTAGTTTTCACTATAATGCTTAATTACAGAGTACAACTCAATGAATTGTTGACTTATGATCTTCTCAGTATGAAGATGGTTTCGTCTAATAGTGATAGACTTAACAGTCACAACAACTAACTCATACAACATATTACATAACTCAACATTCAAGAATTCAAGTGTAAAAGACTCATAGAAAACATCAGAAAAGTGTTCGAGAAACAAGGTTCAAGTGTTTAAATTTCTTCACGTTTTCTTCTATGTAATTGCTGAAATATTTATCACTTTTGCTGCTCTAAAAAAACCTATTGTTCGACTGATTATATTTGAACTTAAAGGTTGTTGTAAAATCCCAAAGTTATTAATCAAAAATACAGGGAAAGTGTCCAGTAGGCTATAAATACTCCTTAAATCTTGAAATTATCCGACTGTTATAACTCAAATTTGAAATTTAAATATCAAATTTGAAATCTGAAATCCTAAATTTGAATTTGTCAATATGATAACCCTATTGAAAATTCAAAATCTCCTCCAAAAAATTAGATTGTGGAAGTTATGCAGTTTTGAAAACTTGAACAACCAGCTGACTTTGTCCACTTTTTTCTCCATTAAAATCTTTAATTTTTACTACTATAATTGTTCAAACTTGAAATCCAACAATAGTTCTAAAATGTAGAACTTTCAAATTTGAAAATTCTTAACCAGTGGTGAAGATACTCTTGAGCAAACAACTTTTGAAAACCAACTTTTGAAAAATATTTCTACTATAGAAAAATAGTGTCCAGCCAACTTCACTCAAAAAAGTAACCGCTAGCTGGATCTTCAATAGATGGGAAAATGCATTAGCCTCTATGATATGAAATGCCTTGCCTTCTGAGGCAACCTCTATGAATTTGGAACTTTATATGAAATGCCTTACCTTTTAAGGCAACCTCTATGAATTTGGAACTTTACTTATGTCTCAGCCTATATGGTCTAGAAATACCTTACCTTTTTAGCAACTTCTATAGCAATCTTTATGATCCATTTTTATGAGAATTATCAATCGAAATTTAATATGTACATTCAGTAAAAATGTCAAAACAATATGAAAGATTTTATTATCATCAAAATCAAGAAAACAATAATTTCCTTAACACATTTATCTTGGCCGGATGTGCAATGTGCAATGTGTTTCCTAGAGACAGCACAACCACAAGGAAAACACAATTGCAAAGCCCTAATCGACCAGAAGAGTTTTTAGCAGATCCAACTCACCTTCTTAGCTATGCAATAGTCTTTCTATTTCATCCCCACTTTTAAGCTATACAACAACCTTTCCATTCCGTCCCAGTTGTTGATTTTTTTTTTCCCTTTTTTTTCCCCAGAATGAGGGAGTCGAAGCCCTAAAGACATACTATATTCGGAGCAAAATAAAGTAGCACTTTCAACACTCGAGTAAATGATGAAAGCTAAATACAGCCAATCAACATTTCTTTTAACCAAGCAATCATGAACCGAAGATAAATTGTTTCCTATTTTTTTCCTTGAGTGCAACGGTCTATTTTTTTTTTTCTTATTACATTGTGGAGAATCGAGTTCGAGATCTCGGAAAAAGGGAAGAGGACGGTGCAATTGAGCTAAAGCTCGTTGGTGCAGCAGTCTCTACTTGCTTGGCTAGATAAGCTTCATAAATTTCATGCACAAGTTGGGGATCCTTCTCTTTAAGCTCCTTGTATTCCTCAAGTTTTGTCAATTTGTTCATGTTGTCTACAATCAGTGATAAAGCAGCATTTAGCAAGTGCTTGGCATTATGCTGGTTAGCGAAGGCATAGCTCAATAAGGAGTTGCCCCTGTTCAACTTGGATACGATGAACTTCTCACAATAAGCCTTCAGATGCTTCACTTGGTAATTTTTAGTCATTACAAGAAGTTCACGTGCCATTTGATCATCAAGGCTGGCTTCAGCAGTGTACAGATTACTGACAAAGGCATAAAGCGCATCATGTGATACATCACAGATCTTTATGGTGCCACTCAAGCCTTCCTCCCTCTGATTCTCAAACATTGCTCTAAAAACTGGGGAACAATTTGCCTGTTTTATTTAAAAAGGTCAGAACACAAACCAATGCAAGATAAAACAAAAAAAAAAACACAAGTCCAGTCAAATGGCTTTATGCACAAAATTGTCATCTGTGTGAGGCAGGGCGACTTTTAGTGGATTATAGAGTAAGAAAAGTTAAGGCTTTTTTTTTTTTTTTTGAATGTTAAAGCAGGCTGAAATTATGATTCAACAAAAATAAAAATTCCCTGAAAGGATGCCCATAATGAATGTATATTTGTCATTTGAAACCCCCCCCCCCCAAAAAAAAAAGAAACCTTAGACACGTTCAGCTTTATGAAAAATAGAAAATGATTCATTGTAAAGCAACTGCATTCTCTGAGCAGACTATTCTGCCGCACCAAAATGCAAAAAACTGGTCTCTAGCTATCCCTATTTTCATTCATCTTGGCTGCACGTGCTACACGTTTCCTGGGAGACAGCACAACAACGAAAACACAATTGCAGAGCCCTGACCGACCATAAGAGTTTTTAGCATACCCAAATCAACTTCTTAGCTATACAATAGTCTTCCCATTCCATCCCCACTTAAGCTATACAATAACCTTTCCATTGCATCACGGTTGTTGGTTTTTTCTTCTGTTCTCCTGAATAAGGGAGTCGAAGCCCTCAAGACATATGCGATATTCGGAGCAAAATAAACTAGTAACCAAACGGTGGTGGTGATCCAAAATTAATACAAAATTAAATGGTTTCCTTTTTCTTTAAAGTATTTTTCTACATTTTCGTAACAAATAAAATGAAATTAAACATTGATGTCCTAAGATCTAGAGTTAAATCACCGACTCTTTTTAATGTACGGATCTGAGAATTGTCACGAACGGATCAATCTTCCTTTTTCATAATCCAAGAATCCTTTTGATCGTATGCTATATGTTGTAGATCTTTTTAAGAATACACTCTTAGTATTCTCCTTTGTTTTTGTTCTAAGTTAGTTTCATTAGGGAGAGTTTTTTTTTTAATTAAATTTTTGAAATTCAAATTAGCGTGGTTTAAATTTGGGAGTTGGAGTTGGTTTTCAATTGAAAACCACTCCCTCCCTTCTCTCTTTTGAATTTCAAAATTAAGAAATTTGGGTTAGGGTCAAACCCAAATGGGCGACCCGGGTACCCACTCATCTCTTACATCTCCTACTCGTACATGAGAGTTAGACCCACCTTTAGCTCAGTCGCTTTTATATACCATCAAATTCATACAAATAAATGGATCCTGAGACCGGCGAGTACATCGAGAGCTCATAGCTATATATCAGTTAAGAATATATAACAGTTCAAGATCTAATACAATGAGAACATCAAGTCTCGTTATACCCAGACCTTTTTTGCTACACACAAAGTCAACGTACCTCTTATCCCTCTATCAATATAAATAAGAGCATACTTTGACTATCTCAATTATGCATTCACAATAATATTTTAGAACACTAAGTTAAAATATAACTAGACAGTCTGTGAATACAAAACAAAGTGTTAGCTTTAAAACAGTTTTTCTTTCACACTACTATCTATCTAACTTATCTTAATTGCTTTCCTAGACATGAATTGCAAAACCGAATTAATCATGGTTTCTTGGTGATATACTAAAATAGCATCACTAATGTAAAGTCTCAAAAAATAGATAAAAGTCCTAAGGGTATTTAATGAGATTAAGTATAAATCTCTAGGTCTCACACAATGAAATATAGAGGGATTCTTCAAACTCGTTATCCATATGGTCACAAAAGCACACGTGGTATGAAAACACTGTTACGATACCTTTTCTATTTAATCAGAAGAGTATGTCTTATTGCAAAATTAATGCATTGTACAGGTCTTAGTCCAAGTGTGCCACGACACTCGACTTGATTTTCTCTTCTTATAAGTCCTCCAAAAATCACTTTTATAAGAAAAAAATCACACCTGACTTCTAGATAAGTGTAATAGATTGTAGAAAATCTATTTCGATTATCAAGAAAATAAATATAAATAATAATTTCATCTTAGTTCTACACTAAGGCAACCAATTTATGTTAATTATCCAAAATTAACATCGCCTCATCTCCACATATCGCACAGATATTAGAGGCGACTGCTTGTGTGAGAGAGTCAATCTTCTAAACTTGTTCGACATGCTTTTCAATCAAGACATAAGAAGTCGCACATGCAAAACAAATCCAAATATCATATAATAATGAACATTACATTATATTCATTGTACATACATATACAATTACACCCTACACAATCCAAGAGATTTTACGTGTTTCAAAAATACATCTCTAGGTTTGGGTTTCGTGAACAGATCGGCCACCATCAAGTGCGTAGGTAAATACTTCAATATCACCTCTCTCTTTTCAATAATGTCTCGAATAAAGTTGAATTTCATATCAATGTGTTTGGTTCTCCCATGATATTTGGGATCTTTCGTGTAAGCGATAGTTGATTGACTATCACAATAAATTATCACAACTCTCACTACGTCACTTACGATCTCCAAATGTTGTAAAAACCTTCTTAACCAAATACACTCCTGAACTGCGGAAGCACAAGCCACAAATTCTGCTTTCATTGTAAATAGTGATACACATGTTTGTTTCTTACTTCTCCAAGAGATGACGTCATTATTTAGCAAGAAAACATAATCTGATGTGGACTTACGTTCATCTAAATCGTCACCCCAATCAGCATCTGTGTATCTACTCAATAACAAGTCATTTCCTTGATAACAAAGAGAATAATTCACAGTTCCTTTCAGATGTCTTAAAATCCTCTTTACAGCTATCTAGTGATTTCTTCCTGGATTGGATTGATACCTGCTGACCAAACCAATGGCATAACAGATGTCAGGATGTGTACAAATCATAACGTATATCAGACTCCCAACAACGCTGGAATAAAGTACTTTTGACATCTTTTGTTTCTCTTTAATAGATTTAGGGTACATTTCTAGATTTAAACTTTCGCCTTTTGTCACGGGAGTATCAATGAATTTGCAGTTATCCATTCTAAATCATTCTAGAATCTTTTTATTATAAGATTCTTGAGACAATGCTAACAATCTCTTAGAATGATCTCTGTAGATCTTAACACCTAGTATATAGTCTACTTCACTCATGTCTTTCATCTCAAAATTTGATGACAACCAATTCTTAATACTTATGACATACTCCATATTGTTTCCAGTCAATACTATGTCATCAACATATAGAGATGGAATTACAAATTTGTTATTGGATTTTTTCACATAAACGCAATGGTCTTCATCTAGCATTATGAAGTCGTTAGAGATTACAACTCTATAAAATCTCAAATACCATTGTCTCAAAAACTGTTTGAGACTATAAATTAATCTTTTCAATTTACAAACTTTGTTTTCTTGGTCTTTGATTATGAAATCTACAGGTTATTCCATGTAGATTTCTTCCTCAAGTTCTTTATTAAGAAAAGCAGTCTTTACGTCCATTTGGTATAATTCTAAATCTAAATTGTCTACTATAGCCAACAATAGGCGAATAGAGGCAAATCTCACTACTGGCGAAAATGTTTCCTCATAGTCAATACCCTCATGTTGGGTATAATCTTTTGTCACAAATCGAGTTTTATACCTCTCAATTGATCCATCAGTCATTCGTTTAATTTTGAGAACCCACTTGTTCCCAATAGTTTTGCGCCCATGTGGAAGATCAACCAATTCTCAAATATGGTTGGATTCTATCGAATCCATTTCTTCCTCCATTGCTTTCATCTACTCTTCCTTTGCAGGACAAGACAAAACTTTATTTAGGTTTTTAGGTTCGTCCACATCCTGTGAAGAAATGATAAAGGCACGTCCTTCAATCTCGTAATAACGTTTCGGCATACCTTTCCTGGTATTTTTTTGAACTGATGAGTCGGGTGGATCATTGGAACTTGAATACCTCCCACTATGATCAGCTTGGTATTCAATTTCTTGCGGTTCCAATGACCTATCAGGCATAACTCTATCGTCTGAATTATTTAATTCAAACAAAGATTCTCCTTTTGCTATGTCTCCTCTATTAGGAAAATCATTTTCTAAAAATATTATATTTTGTGATTCAATTTCAATCATAGTACTATCTTCGTGCTCACCGATGAATTTATAACCTTTTGACTGATCAGAATATCTAATAAAGTTATATTTTTTTCCTTAGGGACCAAGCTTTCCAAACTTATTAAAAGGGTCATGAATTTATACTGCCGATACCCAAGGTTTAAGACTAGTCGGACTTGATTTTCTACCAGTTCAAAGTTTATACGGTGTTGTGGATACTGATTTTGAAGACACTCTATTCAAAATATAGGTCGCAGTTAATAATGCATCTTCCCAAAAAGAAATCGGCAAGTTAGCCTACGTCATCATAGATCTCGTCATATCCAGTAATGTTCTATTTCTCCTCTTAGTAACACCATTCTGCTAAGGTATGTAGGAAATAGTCAATTATCTAATTTTTCTTTTTTCATTACATAGAAATGCCTGAAATCATCAATAAAAGTGATTCCGAACGTTGACTTTCTATTCTTAGATTGTGACAAACGAATGTTTAACTGTTATGTTGATCATTATGTATCGTTAAATATTTGTTCTTCTAGTGAAGCTAACGTTGATGAGAAAGTATGGTATGCTAGATTTGGTCACATTAGGCAGGACAGAATGAATCGACTTATGAAAGCATGACTATTGGGTTCGTTTACTAAAATTGATTTACCGAATTATGAACATTGTCTTATCAGAAAAATGACTCGGAAACCATTTAGAAAGGTCGTGAGCGTTGAGTTTCCATTAAAATTAGTTCACTCTGATATTTGTGGTCCAATGAATGCAAAGGTTAGACGTGAATTGCTATATTTCATTACTTTTATTGATGATTTTTGGCTTTTTATTGGGAACAGTCAATGATTTCAGGCATTTTAATCTTGCCCGCTTGCCCACCCATCTCTTACATATATTTTTCCTTGAGTGCAGCTGCTGCAATCTCTTCTTGCCTACCCATCTCTTACATATATTTTTCCTCGAGTGCTGCTGCTGCAATCTCTTCTTGCCCACCCATCTCTTACATTTTTTTTTTCCTCGAGTGCAGCTGCAGCAATCTCTTCTTGCTTGGAAACATAAGCTTCATAAATTTCAAACACAAGTTGGGGATCCTTCTCTTTAAGCTCCTTGTATTCCGCAAGTTTTGTCAATTTGTCCATGTTGCCTACAATCAGCGATAAAGCAGCATCTAGCAAGTGCCTGGCATTATGCTGGTGTGCGAAGGCATAGTACGATAAGGAGTTGCCCCTGTTCAACTTGGATACGATGAACTTCTCACAATAAGCCTTAAGATGCTTCACTTGGTATTTTTCAGCCATTATGGTGTGTGTCAAACAACCAAAAATAAATTACCTACTTTACGAAAGACGAGTCTAGGGTAAGCAGGGTCGAATCCACGGGGAACGGTGGATTTGTTTCTTCTAAGGAAAATAAAAATTAAAATAAAATTTGGGGGGTTTTGAATTGACTAAATTAACTTCTAAATCTAAATAAACGAAGAATTAAAATCGAAACAGCAAAACGATAAAATAAAATCAGGCAAAATTTAAATAAATAAAAATCAAGATAAATTGACCTAGTTGAAGGGTTCGTTTCCACTTTGATTCAATCGATTGATCATTGATTCAAGGATAACTCAACAATGCATAAATAAATTGGTTATAGTCGCCGACAATCGCCCAACGACCAATCTCTCCTTACTTCGTCGATAATTAAGAGACGCTCGTTAATTATTTCCCTAATCGAGAGTCAACCCTAGAGAAGCTCTTAGGATTGAAAGTCTCAACAGCATTAAAATTTAGAGAGACCCAATTCTAATTAACAACCACACATCGGGTTCATTTAAATTAGATTATTTAATCCCATGACACGAATGTCATTCCCATGACATGAATGCCAATTACCACTTCATTAAAACTAACAAACAATTACGGATTTGTCATTTTAATTAGTTGTAGATTAATCTAGATCTATTAAACATTGGTCATCTATTCAATAAACCCTAGAAAATCATAATCCATGAAGTACAGAAATTAAATAAATATTTATGATTGATGAATGAATAAACACATTTAGATCTCACAATATCATGAATCAAAGTTTTAACTAACCTTCAACTAGAAAATAAAATTAAAGAGAAAACATAAGAGGAGGAAAAAAAATAAAACTCACAAAACTATTTCATTAATGTTGAAAAGTTGCTGGACAATGAAGAATGTGACCTTGAGAAGCTATAGGACGTGACAAAATGGTGGAAAGAGGGTGAAGGGGCGGCTGCCCCCTTCTTGGGCTCTCCTTTAGCTTTCATAACTCTCTATATATAGGAGTAGTTAACCTAATTTTTAGAGAGAAAACTCTCATAAATTTTGGATAACTACTAAATGACAAATTACAAGAGTTTAGAATTCCCAAAATTCTTATTCCCAAATATGTAGGAATATTTGCAAATCTTCAATGCTTCCAAATTTGTCTTCTTTTCCTTCCTTTTTTTCTTCATGACTCCTCCATTATTCCTGGCACATAAAATATAATAAAATATACTAATTAGTGTAATATTTATTTAAAAATAAAACAAAATCAATTGTAAATATTACACTAATTTATGCCCTATCACATTACAAGAAGGTCACGTGCCATTTGATCATCAAGGCTGGCTTCAGCAGTGTACAGATAATTGACAAAGGCACGAAGCGCATCGTGTGATACATCACTGATCTTTATGGTGCCACTCAAGCTTTCCTCCATCTGATTCTCAAACATTGCTCTAAAAAGAAAGTCAAATAGAATGCCAACACTAGTCATTTAGGTTGAGTGAAAAGCAATCCCCCCTCATAGTACGGAGATAACAGAAACAACCATACAAGGCTATTTTGCTGAACTCCGTCAAGCCACAACAACTTCAAGGAAAGCATAATAATGAACGAAACAAATTCAGAGCTTTTCCTTACATATGGACACAATCATCCCTCAAAAATGGCAACAAAAAGCACTTCAAACAGCAAGGAATTTATTATTTTTATTATTATTATTATTATTATTATTATTATTATTATTTAAGAAAAACATCAAAGTCAAATGCACCAAATGCGATAAATGCTACCAATTTACCTTGTTGGGCACAAAAATATATATGCTCTTATGTGTTCTACATCAGAAGAGAAGGCCAACCTACTCAAGCAAATAAACACACAGTCACGTATGCTAGGCAGCAAATTTAAGATATTCGATTTCACGATTCATCGACTTCAACTAAACTACCCTGACAGTAAAATCAAGTGTGTGTGTGTGTGTGCGTGCGTGCGTGTACGCGTGCTCGTGCGCGTGTGTGCATATAGAGAGAGAGAGAGAGAGATGACCAGAACGGCCTTGTGAGCGTGAATGGGAACGGGCGGCCCCAAATCGGTTTGATCACAAGCGTCATGGGAGGCGACGAGGACAACGTCAGAGAAGCAGGGAGACGGAGAGGGATAGGGAGAGGGAGAGAATCGAAGAAAAGCGACTTTGGATTTGAGGTCATCGATCTTGCGGTTGGCCTTAAAGTAACACTCCTTGCAGGTGCCGGCGTCATCTGAGTCGTAGTCCTCACGGCAAGACAAGCACCGCATTGTGTCGTCGATGTCTACGTCGTCTGATTTCCACGCTGCTCCGAATGCTAAGGTTAAACGAGAATAAGCGAGGAAATATATTTAAAAAGTGTATAAATAAGAGAGGAAATATATTTGAAAAGTGAATAAGCGAGACTTTTTAAACGATTCTTCTCTCTCGTAAATCTTCCTTAGTTCAGGTTGATCACTCCTCTCCTCTCTCCCTCCAGCATTGTTAGCGTTTCGGATTCCCCTCCTCCGTCTCCTTCTTCGCCGGAGATTCTTCAACCACCGCTGTCACCTTCACCGCTGGAGGGGATAGCGAGGACGAGGATAGTTGAGGAGAACGGGCTGATGTCGCTGGAGTTTGAAACCGGGGAGGTTATTGATTTGGAGGATGATTTGGAAGAGGAGGAGAGAGAGAAAGAGAGAGTAGGGTAAAGGTTGGGAAATTTGGAGAGTGTTATAAGAGGATGCTCGGTTACGTGCCGTGTTTGGACAATGCGGAGGGAATAGGAAAATTGAATTCGACGGCAAATGGTGTGAATTGTGAACGGCATTGTCCGGAGGCAAATCAGGGTTTGGATTGCGTGATTCCAAGACCGAAGGTTTATCAGATTCGGATTCCGTGGCCGTCGAGATGAGGTAATTTATGACAATATTTATTCAATTAATAATTATATTACTATTCCCGTAAAAGAAATTAAGTATATCATCATCATCATCAATTTGGTCTGTCTAGACTTGGGGCGGGAAAGCAACTTTAATATTTTATAATGGTTTATGCATATCGTAGAGCGTTCCTTTGATTTTTTAGTGCAATTTTAGTCCCTTAACTATGTCAATCAGTATTAGGGTCGGCCCAACGTTTTGTGACAAGATATGTAACTCTTATTAATTTCTTGTGCAAGTGAAGTGTGACTCACCTTTTACCTAATGACTGGATAGGACGTAGCTAGACTGTGTTCCCCCTTCGCCGTTTTCACAGAGAGAGATGAGCTCATGTCACTGGTCAAATTTGCAGAATGGCTTTTTATGATGAGAGAAGGGGTTATTGTGGAGTCCATCTTACCCACCTCAAATGAATTTGCTGCAAAAGTTTGATCAACAGTGAATTCATGTTGGGACAAGTGTTGTCAATGGGAGAATCTGCAAATAAATAAAATTAATGTTATCTCCCTGGCTTGGCAATGGGGATGGAGCAAGACTCAGAGCAAGCAAGGGTGGATATAGAAAAGAACTGGGGAAAAAAAGAGAGAATTCACTTGTTTTAAAGGATGAGAAAGGAGATCGAATTACAATCTCAAATTATTAAAGTACCCTTCAATTTAATTCCCAAGATCAAAATATTACTTGAGGGACATTCCAGTCTTAACACAGCTTTTCCCCAGTTGGAGAAGTTTATTGAAGAAAATTTTCAACCACAAAGTTTGATTCTCTCCAACAACAATAAAAAAAGGCTCATCAAATTTTTGCATGCAAAACAGGCCAACACACTGTAACGGAAGCTCAAAATCTTCTTTCTACTCCTAGTATTGGAGTAGTATGTGATTTCTATCTCCCTGTCTACTCAATTTAATTCCCAGCAGACAGCTTTAGGCCTTTCTAGTTGCAAGGAAAATCAATTTTGAACAACTCTTATGATGTAGCAACAGGTTTGGCTCGGTAATTTACGCCACAAGGGTTTACAAGAGAACAAGGGTGACCAGAATTCTGTCAGGATAGACGTGGGGAAGGTCATATTTCCAGCAGGTATCTGGACACGATTTCACAGGTGTGTTGTTTTTATAACCTGCATTTTTGCTACCGTTTTTAGGGACGGCATTTGTAACCTCTTGATTTTCCCCTTATGACTGCAGATGGTTCCTGATATTTCATTTGGTCAAAATACAGAAGTTGTGTTGGACATTGGTGGTGGAATTGGTAGTTTTGGTGCTTCTTTGCTTGAATGCAATGTATCAACTCTGACAATAGCACCGAAAGATGCCCTTAAGAACCAGATTCAATTAGCATTGGAGCCCAGTGGTCTTGCCATGTTCTCAGCATTTGCAACACACCATCAGTTGTACTCTAGTCAAGCCTTTGATTTCATACATTCAGAATGTGGAGTCAATTGGATATGCAGTGGTACCTACATTTTTTGTTTCGCCTCCCCTTTCTGTAGCCATTTTTCAAAAAAGTAAAATATATCTCATAAATAACACCACAAAATGCTATACAAGGTGCTTGTTAAAATCATCTCCTCTTTTTCCCTATCATGCATTTATCAATTATATCGTATACTAAAGCCAAAAAGATTGGTATTTAGTTTCTAATTTCTCAATGTTTTTGATAGCATTTCTAATGAATTTGTTCACATTTTTGGAGTCTATTAGAGGTTCCTTTTTTCTAAGTTACAGAACATCTGTAGATAAAAACCAGATTGTCAAAATTCTCTTGTTAAAGTTGGTATTTGCAACAGATTTTTGTTTAACATGTATTATATTTTTCCTTTCTTTGGCATATGGTGAAGATGTTGTTTCTTGAGATCAATGGGATGCTGAGGACAGGAGGGTACCTTCCCTGGGTGACAGAACCTGTTCATAGTCAGGAAGAGAAGGTAGACGAACAGTGGAAAGGTAGCCTATCGCATCAACATGATCTACAGCACCTTATCGTAGTCTTTAATTCTACTAAAAATTTTTTCTTTGTTACAGTTGCTTGAACTTACATGAACCATCTTTCTCTTGTGTTTCTAGGATTTTTACTTTTCTTATCATTGTTGTCTATAATTCACTTACTGTCATTGTTTATTTTTATGTGGTTATCTTTCCTCAGAAATGGTGGACCTCACTGCATGCATTTGTTGAGAACTGGTAAAGGAGGGTAATATTGCAATATGGCGAAAACCTTTGAACAACAGTTGCTATATTAGTCATGACCCTAATATCCAACCTCCAATGTGTGATATTGATGATGATCCAGATAATGTGTGGTATGTTATTGTAAGTTTATTTTGTCCTTTTATATAAATATAACATATTATGTACACCCCCACCATCTGGTAAGCATGCCAAGCTAAAGGTAAAATTGCTACAATTCAACTGTGGTATATCTGTGGATGCTGAGCAATAGAAGCTAATTAGTTAATATTCTTTGCTATCTGATCCTGCTTTTGTGGGTGGACACTTGTAATGAATCTCCAGAAGTATGTGCTGCTTATGGTTCCCTGCACATCAAACGTTTCCTGCCATGAACATCGTCCTGAAATAGATAATGAAGTCTTTGTTATGTATTGCTTCAGCCACCTCCTTGAGTTGTGCAATTTATGGTCTGGAGCATAAAACTATTTTCATTGAGTTTTTTAGACTTGCAGCTTAGATATGAGCAATCAAATTCCTCAATGCTTTAGATTTTAATTAGATCTTTACTTCAAAAAATAGTATCTGGTTTGGAGTTTATCATGCTTTGGTTCAAAAGAAAAATGCAAGATCTAAAAAATCGAGAATTGTCATATTCTCTTCCAGGTATGTTTCCATAAAGGCATGTATCACTCATTTACCTGAAAGTGAAAGTGAAAATGGAGCCAATGTCATATGTCCTATGCGATTTCATAATCCACCCAGTAGGCTACAGAGCACAAGAATAGATTCTTATATAGCTAGAAAGGATCTTTTCAAGGCGGAGACAAAATTTTGGTATGAAGTTGTCCATAGTTATGTAAATGCCTATTGCTGGAAGGAATTTAAATCTTGAAGTGTGATGGACATGAGGGCTGGGTTCGGAGGGTAATTTTCATCCTCATCTTGCAAAATTACTGTTCTAATGCCGAATGATTTTAGACTTAAGACTTTATGAGGAAAGTAAGAATATCATTTTTTTTGTAACTTTACCAATCTGCTCATCCTTTTTCTTTTTTGGGTTTTATTTATTTTTTCTTTGGGGGGTGGATTTTGGCAGGTTTGCAGCAGCACTAAAAGATTTTGAGTTTGATGCCTGGGTCATAAATGTTGTTCCTGTTAGTGAGTTCAACACTTTGCCTATTATGTGCGATTGTAGATTTTTAGGAGTGATGCATGACTGGTAAGGATTCTTTTCTTTAGTTCATTACTTTTGGAATATGAAGATCATTTAAGAAGGCAAATAAATAGCTCATAGGCTGTGTTGGACTGATTACCACACTCCTAGAGACCTCAAGTATCTTCCAAAACCTGAGATGACTTGGTTAATCTATTAGTTTTACAAGACTACAATGCATATTCTATCCGAAACAAAGAAAAAAGGAAAACTGATGTACATAACTGAAGTTTCTAGATATGTGAATTTTCTCTGCAATTCACACTTTCCCCTTGTATTGAGATTCAGATTTATCCCCTGATGCTCTGAACTTTGTATCATAAGTGTGAACCATTTGATATTTATCCAACAACATATGATCTTGTACATGTGGCAGTTCTATTTTCGATAGAGCAAGGAGGGTAATCCTCTCGGTTGTTTCCTTCTTGTTATTATTACAGAATTCATTTGCATATTTTCTGAAGAAATACCCTTGATTCTTGATTTCTTCCCGAATCTCATCCAAGATTGTGCTTGAAATTGATAGAATCCTAAGACCAAGTGGTCATGTGTACATCCATCACAAGATTTTTGTAGTTAGTGAGCTCGAAGAACTTGCAGCTGTTGTTGGATGGTGGTGTGCAGTGCACAACACATTTGAGGGGCCCCACGCAAACATGAGAATCTTAATATGTGAGAAAGGGCTCTAAACAGATCCTTTGAGTTACCGCACAAGAAAACAAATCTCCCTCATCGTCGTACTTCCTTTCGGGACCTACAAGAAATTATTTATACTGAGAATGGGAAAATTTTCTTATCATATTGAATGTATATTTGACATTTGAAACCCGTAAAAAAAGAAACTTTAGACATGTTCAGCTTTATGGAAAATAGCAAATGATTCATTGTAAAGCAACTGCATTCTCTGAGCAGACTAGTCTACTACACCAAAATGTAAAAACTGGTCTCTAGCTATCCCTATTTTCATTTATCTTGGCCGGATGTGCTACATGTTTCGTGGGAGACAGCACAACTACATGGAAAACACAATTGCAGAGCCCTGAACAACCAGAAAAGTTTTTAGCATATCCAACTCAACTTAGCCTTACAATAGTCCTTCCATTCCATCCCTACTCTTAAGCTATACAATAATTCCTTTACATCGATGTCCGTACTTAAATTGATTCTTCTTTTTTTCCTCGAGAGCAGCAGCCTCTACTTGCTTGGCAAGATAAGCTTCATAAATTTCAAGCACTAGTTGGGGATCCTTCTCTTTAAGCTCCTTGTATTCCTCGAGTTTTGTTAATTTGTCCATGTTGTCTACAATCAGTAATAAAGCAGCATCTAGCAAGTGCTTGGCATTATGCTGGTGTGCGAAGGCATAGCTCGATAAGGAGTTGCCCCCATTCAACTTGGATAAGATGAACTTCTCACAATAAACCTTCAGATGCTTCACTTGGTATTTTTCAGCCATTACAAGAAGGTCACGTGCCATTTGATCGTCAAGGCAAGCTTCAGCAGTGTACAGATAATTGACAAAGGCATGAAGCGCATCATGTGATACATCACTGATCTTTATGGTGCCACCCAAGCCTTCCTCCATCTGATTCTCAAGCATTGCTCTAAAAACTGGGGAACGATTTGCCTGTTTTATTTAAAAAAGTCAGAACACAAACAGATGCAAGATAAAACATCAAAAACACAATAGGTTCCTACAGAATCAGGGCGACTTTTAGTGGATTTTAGAGTGAGAAAAGGTTTTTTCTTTTTCTTTTTTTTTTTTATAAAGGAATGTTAAAGCTGGCTGAAATTATGATTCAACCAATAGGTTCCTACAGAATAAAATTTCAGCAAGTAAAATTGAAAGTAGTATAAGATGAGAAGAAAGAGAATAGGTCTACTAACATCACACAAGCAGAGTCTTTGTATAGACCATTAACCTTAAAGAAATAGAAACAACTACTTGGACTCAGGTTTACATGCTTCAAAATACTCCTAAGATTGACCTTTCTAGCAATAAAAGAAAAAGTAGAAACAACTTCCCAAATAACAAGACATCAAAAGTGGAGACCAACTTAATCAGTAAAATTTAAAATGAAAAACTACAACCGTGAACAGACTCTGCCACAGGATCAGTTGCCAACAAAAATGAAAATTCCCGGAAAGGAAGCCCATAGTCATACTCCTGTCAAACCAAAGCTGGGGTCTAATTATAGTTACTTCCTGATTTTGATCCTTTTTACCGTGCTTCAAGACTTCTATCTGGAACCACAATAAAGAATGGCTGTCGCTTCCAATATGTGATTGTGACGACAAGCTATCCAATTTTCCACATTGCATTCTGAAGAAACAGCTCAGTTCTCATGAAATGCAGGAACTCAATTCTCCCACAATCTCACACGAGGTAAAATTCTTGTTTGCCGTGACCTCATGGGAACCAACAAACATAATGAATTCATCTGTATAAAGCTCTTTCATGGACAACAGTAGCATCGCCATCTCACTTCCTCACAAGAAAGTCAAACAGAATGCTAACACTAGTCATTTAGGTTGAATGAAAAGCATTCCCCCCCTCATGGTACAGAGATAACAGAAATAACTATACAAGGCTATTTTGCTGAACCCCGTCAAGCCATAACAACTTCAAGGAAAACATAATAATGAACGAAACAAATTCAGTGCTTGTCCTTACATATGGACACAATCACGTATGCTCGGCAGCAAATTTCAAAAGTAAGTGTGTGTGTGTGTGTAGAGAGAGAGAGAGATGACCAGAACGGCCTTGTGAGCGTGTATAGGAACGGGCGGCGCCAAATCGGTTCGATCAGAAGCATCATGGGAGGCGACGAGAACAACGTCAGAGAAGCAGGGAGACAAAAAGGGATCGGGAGAGGAAGAGAATTGAAGAAAAGCAACTTTGGATTTGAGGTCTTCGTAACACTCCTTGCAGGTGCCGGTGTCATGTGAGGCGTAGTCTTTGGGGCAAGACAAGCACCGCATTGTGTCGTCGATTTCTACTCCTACTACTTGGTCGTCGTCTGATTCCAACGCTGTTCCGAATTTTAAGGGCACCATTCTGCAATGCTCTCACTTTTAAGAGGAAAGGGAACCGCCTTCTATCTCCATTCATTTAATATCAGAGTCGATGGAAATGTCAAAAAGTTTCTCCTATCCTTTTCCAATTCCTTTCTTGCTTTCTCTTTCATTGTTTCCGTTCCGACCTCTTTTTCTAATCATTACGAGAGATTTTCGGCTAGCTATATTTTTATATTAATATATATCACCCACACATTAAATATTGAATTAATTAATATAAAATTTAATAATCTCCTTTATAGACTACTAATTTCAACAAAATTCAATAAAATAGATTTAAACTAACCCTAACAAAATGAGATAAAATTTAAAATTTTAAAGAGATTCTGAAATTATATTAAAAATGATTTTATTTTTACTAAATTAAATTAATCAATTTAACACTTAATAATAGTTACCACCCGACCGGACAAACCATTTGGACTGAATGGCAATGCACCGTTCACGGAGGAGTTCCACGTCTAAATGTCAATTTTTTTATGAATTTTTTTTATGCATCCTTCGCCCAGAAGTATCAAATAGCAGGGATGGTAATATCCAATCTGATCTGACGGATACCTAAAAAATCCGATCCGACAGATCGGGTTTTTTTCTTCAAAAATCGGGTTAGGGTCATGTTAGGGTCGGGTTTTAATGTTAAAGTAATCGGGTCAGTTCGGGTTCGGGTTCGGATTGATGTTGTAAATAATGCGATCCGATCCAATCCAATAATAATTTATAATAAAATAAAATTTTATTTTAATATGATATTATTAAATAAAATAAAAAAAAATTTAGAGTTTGTTATAATTTATAAATTTCATTTTTATTTTTTAAAAAATATTATTAAATTAAAAAATGTATTAGATTATAGTTTAGATCGGGTATGTATCGGGTATGGGTCGGGTTAAGATCAGGTCAGATCAATTTTTTAAATATATGTAGTAGTTCAGATCGGGTCAGATTAGATTTTTTAAAAAAATCGTAGGATCGGATATGATTTTTAATTTTTTAACCTGAATCAGGTTAAAATTAAATATAAATATTATAATTAACATTTAGAGTCAGATATAATATTAATATAATCTGAATCATTACCATCCCTATCAAACAGCCTATCAAACAGGGACTCCTGCCGTTAACCTTTTATATTCAAAATCAAGATTCGAGTCTCCAAAGGGGCCCACCAAATTAAGCCCATGTGAAGCTCCTTTCTGTGTACTTGAACTTGCTTTATATATATATATATTGCATTAAAATATAAAATAAATAAAAAAACTACTATATTATTTTACAAGCAACAATTAAAATATTTTATAAAGAGTAAAGTTTATTATTTCATTAATAATTTTTTAATATTGAAAACTCTGTTTTATTTCAATGTTATCTAATATCACTATTTGGTGAAAAAGCAGCCCCAGACAAAACAAATGGGTGGTCACCTCACCCCCATCGTCGAGCCCTTAAAGCTTTGTTTTCTTTATTAGTGGCTGTTGATGCACCAGTTTTACCTTACACCCCACAAGGGTTTAGCTTTGCTCCATTGTAGGTAGCTTTGCCCAGCCTTTCATAATTATACAAACAAAAAGAAAGTTGCTTTCAAAGGAAAAAGGATCTTGCATGGCTGTTGGCCTTAGCATAACCTAAAGAAATTGTGTTTGCCTGACCATTTTGAAGGCAGCCATAAGTTGGTTCTCATCCTTTCTCAAGTTGGGGTACTTTTTTTTAATAAAAATGAAATTATGATTTCAAGTGGTTTTAATATCAATTTAGGTTCAACATGACGAACAAATTTGGAAAAGGGTAAGTTGTGTCTATGTAATGAACTTGTGGATATAACTCTTTACACTCAAAGTAATGTAATTATTTTAATTATTAAAAGGTTCACAAATTTTGTATTATACAATAAGAAATAACTTTTCTCAACATAAATACTATTAAGAAAAATTGATAATATAATTGATATAATTAATATAATTTTCAATTGATTGTATCGATATATGTTATTAATTTTAACCGTCACACCAAGTCTGTTTGTATAAATTAATATAATTATGAAATTAATCAAGTTCATTTTAAGAGTTGAGTTGATTATAATAAAAGATATCTTTTCATGTTTATTATTATTAAAATATAAAATTAATAAAAATTTAAATATTAACCATATTAACCAATAGTATTAAAAATTAATTAAAAAATTATTATTATTGTCTCCTTTGCATGAGCTTATATATAATTATAACTATAAATTGGATCAGATTCGTGATTCATATATTTATAACTATAAGAACAAAAATATATCTGTAATATCAGGACAAACTTCACAAGAAGGTGTATCATTACTATGAAACCAACTTCGCAGATCAAGAAATGATCTAACACCAAGTCCAATATAATCATTTGAGTTGGAAGAGAATCACCGGTCATGAACAAGTTTACTAAAAATCTTTTCCTTCTAAGATAGTATAGGCAGTTGAGATGAGCCCCCTCTAATTGTGACCAATCCCAGCTTGAATCTAGAAATAATTCAACAAGACAGTACTTGTTGTTCCTAAAGAAAATGATATTTCCTACAATGAAAATGTATATGGACAATTTGCCAAACATGCTGAAAATGAAAATGTTCTATGAAAATGTGCATGGACAGTTTGATGATGTTCTTGTTGCTTCTCTTGAATAGTTTTTAGTCAGTAGCTCATTTTCTCATAACATTTACGGTTGATTAATAAAAATTTATTGATTATATTTTTTTATTTAAATAATAATAATAATTTTTTATTAATTATATATTTTCTTTTTTAATTAATAATTTTTTATTTTAATTAATTTTTTAACAATTTTTTATTTTTAATTAATTTGTTAATAAATTTTTAATAATATTGGTTAATATGGTTAATACTTAATTTTTTATTAAATTTATATCTTAATAATAATTATAATAATTTTTTAAAATTTTTAATAATAATTTTATATTTTAATAATAATAATAACTTTTTATTAGTTTTATATTGTTTTGAAAATTAAGAAAAAAAAAAAAAGAGGAAAACGAGTTTTTCACATTTGGTATTTAAGATTTTCAGGATGGTTTTTCAGTTAATTTGATCACCATTTTTTATAGTGATCCGATATCAAAAATAAATAATCAACACCTGGAATTGAAAGTAGGAAGTATGAACATTATCTTAGAATCAATTGGAGTTATCGACACAACTCTAGACCATCGAAAAATCATGTTGCATGTGTATTCCAAGTCTATTTTCTGGTTTTTACATAATTGATAAGGGTATTCGACAGATTTTTAACCTAGATTTTATGAAATTTTGAATATGTTTTCTAAACATGAATTAGTTTACAAAATATGATTTTCAAAATAGTTTAAGAATCACATGAAAAAGAATTTGGATAAGAAAGTTATGAGCAGTCAAAATTTGTACTTGAAATAGAATTAAAATTTTGAATTATTCCAGTTTGTGACAGGGAATTTTTGAGTGCATTTTTCTCTATGATTTTAAGAGTTTCAGATCTAAATTTCTAAAGGCTAATTAATTTATCAAGTATCAACTTTACAATGGTTTAAAAATTTTAGAAAAATATTCACTATAGAGAGAAAATTTGAAATAAAAAATGATATCTTGAAACTGTTCAAAAACAATGAAAAATTGAATTTTCGAATTTTGGTGACAGTTTTTGAATCCGTGGTCCATTTCTTATGGCAAAAATATGCCCCTTTCGGAATTCTTTCTACGGTTGATCAATAAAAATTTATTGATTATGTTTTCTTTTTATTAATTATATTTTTTCTTTTTTTATTAATAATTTTAAATTTTAATTAATTTTTTAATAATTTTTCATTTTTGATTAATTTATTAATAATTTTTTAATTATATCGGTTAATATTTATTTTTTTATTAATTTTAAATTTTGTCAAAAATTAAAAAATGAAGTTATTATTATTATTATTATTATTATTATTATTATTATTAAAAAATAATAATGGAAAAAAAAAAGATGATAGTGAAAAGTGAGGTCGGCAATCTCGCTTTTTAAAAGCGAGACTATCAATATTGCTTTCAATTTTTATTTTATTTTATTTTATTTTATGACTGTTAAATAAAAAAAAATCACGATCGGTAATCATGATATCTCTAATTTTAAAATAAAAAAAAAAACCATATTATTTTGAGAATTTTCTCTTAAATGTACACCATTTTGGAAAATACCATCTCCGCGGTCCACTCAACCATGAACCGTAACGTGCCAATCAACGATGAGCGAGCTGAGCAAAATTACCGTTCACAAATAATTTATTTAGATGAGAAGATTTGAAAAAAAAAAGAAATAATTATAGGAGAAAATTATGATTATTTTTTGTTTGGGAGTTTAAATATGAGAGAAAATATGAGATTTGGATGGATTTAAAATAATTTTTTTCTCCCAAAAATAAAAAGAAATTAAGAGGAGAAAAAATGTTAATATTAAAATATTTTTATATTCTAAAAATATATTTTAAAAACAAAAAATAAAATTTTTTTATTATCGATAAATCTCATTTCTTTCGTAAAACTTTCAAATAAAAAAATAAATTATAATTTTTTCTTTATTTTTTTTCTTACCTAATTACTCTTCTCCTTTTCTCTTTAAAACTTTCAAACACATTGATACAGTCAACAGGGTGAATCAAACGAGACCGGAACCGAACGGGATCCACACCACCAAGAACAATGAAAAGAACCTTGACCCCTCATTTTTCAAAATTTAAAATCACCGAATAAATTCACCCCCCCTCTCTCTACTGTAACTTCTTCACGGCAAAATAACACGGCAAAATAACAATAACTAACCGATCCCACATCCCATCTCCTATTCCAATTTATTAGGGTTTCAAACTCATTTCCTCTATCTCTCTTGCTACTGCTATCTTTCAGTTTGTGTTGCACATGAACAGGCGCGTTTTTGTTTTTGAAAATTTGACTAAATCAGCCTTCGTTTCCTTTTTCTTTCCTTCTTCTGAGATTTATTGCCATATTGGAATTTGCTGAAGGGATTGAATTCTGAATGCTAGTGTTTGAGTACTGTTTCCACCGGAAATCCTAATTTCTAGGGTTTGTGTAATTTAGAGTTGTAGAGATGATTATTGAAGACTTGGGGACGAGTAATGGACTCTGTAATGGAGAGATTGGGAAAGGGAGTTCTAGATGGTTGTGTAATGGAGAGGGTCTTCGTACTTACAAGAGGCGAAAACCGAACAGACCCACTTCGAAGACCAAATTGATGCAAGATGAGAGGGTTTTTGTCGACCACAATTCACTCAGCACTCCAGATTTTGTTTCTTCTCTCTCACTCTCTGGTTTCTTTTGTAGTTTTTTGGTGTTGTATTCGTGCTGGAGTTAATTTTAATGCAAATTCATTTCTTCTGTCACATACGTGAATTTGTTTAGTTGTTCACATAGGGGTTAGAAGTTGTGACTATGGCTTGTACTTAGAAAATCCTTATTTATTAAGAAAGAGAGAGAGAGAGAGAGATTTTGGATGAATACTGCCTTTGGTATGACCAGATTGCATAAATTGAATCTTGTATTGGCCGGTTTGATTGCTTTGTGAGTTGCATTTTGTGGTGGCTGTGGAATTTCTTTGGTCGAATTGATTAATTTTGAATAGGTGTCATAAGTAGATCGACACTGTTCTCTTGAGGAGGATTGGAGGAATGAAAAGATTGAACATCACCTCGTACAGATGTTATAAATAGATAGGTTGGTACCTTTCTCGTAATTTTGAAGGAATACAACAAATTAGTTGATATAATTGAAAGATAGATGCTCTGAGATGAGGTTCAGATGATGGTATCCTCTTGAAAGTTTATCGAAACTAGTTTAAATGTATGTGGGTAAATGGAGATTCATGCCTATTGAAGTCAAAATTGACTTCACAGTAGATCGTCCTTCTGTTTGGTCATCTTCGATGTGAATCCTGTAAAAAACCTGCTAGGGGTGACTCTAACGGAGGAGATTCTGACACTCAAACGAGAAAGAGTAGTAAAATGAATGAAAGATTGAAATAGTCTGAACTCTGTATAGTCTCTGTGTGCAGAATATAAAGTAAGATGTACGTACCTTGCAGGTTGTCTCTGGATGATATATATAGCATGTATGAGGGGTCCCATATGCGCTTAAGGGTGTAGAAACCCACTTACATTGTTGAGAGATCATTGTAGATCATCCGAGGTTACAGGAATCGTGGCAATAAACTATCAGTAGATTCGGAGTCCTTTGTGGAAGAAAAGTTTCTATTGTCGTCGCAGAGATCTTGTGAAAGTCTAAATCACTAGAAAATTTACTTACTTATCCGGAGAAATTACAGTAGATCCATATTTAATTAAGGTTTAAATTCATAAATATTTTTTTCCTTACCGGATGACCACGACCAAGACCCATCACGTAATAGGAATCATCTTTGTAAGGACCGAGAGGTCTGAGAGACGGAAGGGCAATGGATGGGATTTGTCGGGGGAGAGATGCTAGAACCGAGAAGGTTTAGCGTAGAGGCTCCTTCGAGAGATCGACCAAGAAGTCGCTTTGTAGTTTATGGACTTTGCGATTTTAGGCCAGTTAGAGTTTATGGTAATGAGCTGTTGAAACATGTACCATCAATGCCAAATCGCAACACACAGTATGAACCATGATAGATGTTTATGTGGTGTTTCCGGCCTAAACATGTAGAATCACTGTTCCCCACCTTGTAAGCCAACAAAGGTGATAAAAATTGCCAACTATTTCTACTCTATAGCTTCAATAAAACTCTCTTAGAACGTTTTTTTCCCTTTGGTTACTGTGCATTGGGCTTTATATAGGCCTGGAAACTGGGCAGAGTACCAGTTGATTCTCTTCTAGTTACTTCGTATCCAACTTTTCTTTGATGGAATCTTAAACCTTTTTCGTGTGGGAATTACAGGCATTAGCAGTGACCTCACACTGAAGCCCACTAGGATTGCTGATGAAGACCGATTAACATTTGGCATAGAATTAATCAGCTCACTTCTAACCAACAGTCTTTTCTTAGTGCTGCAAAAATATGTTAGTACCATCAACCCCGCCCTGTTGTACCACCTTAAAATCTAAAATTGAACAACGATGTGGGGAAACTAGAGAGGATGTCCCTTTACTTTAAGCTCCTTGAACGGTGGAAATTTTTGGAGTTCCAGTAGACATGCCTTTGAATGCTGCATCAACATGTTAGATGCCAATTTGTAAATATTACTCACCAAGTTAATGGCCTCAGAGGAATTTTAGTAGCATGAGCTCCCATTTGTTGGGATGAGAACAATTCAAGGGACCACTTAATCCGGGCATCTCTAACCACGCTGCCAAAACATTTTCCGTCTCCTCCAGGGAATATTCTCATGGTTTCCCTTATATGACCTACACTTCCAGCCATTAGAAGAATATTCTCATGCCCTTTTGTTGGATGTAAAACTTGCATATTTGCAAGAAGACAGCAGCTATTACATCCCCTCTGGGGAAGAGATGCTGTAAGGCAGTCTTACTACCCTCAATCAACGGGTTAAGGGTGAATAGAGGGGAAGAGATGCTGTAAGCAATTGAGGACAAGAAAGACATTTTGTTATGTCAAGTCCAAGCAATGCAACATAAGAAAAAACCAAGAAAAATGGACGCTGCAAAAAAATATTTCTTCCCTTCAAACACTTTGTTTCCATTTCCAGTATTGTATAAGATCCAATTCTTGCATTTGCCTTGCAGCAAGATCCATTAGATGGAAAATTAGAGATGGACTAGCATTTTGCATGGTTCATCATTAAGACTTACAACAAACAGTCTGCATCCCCAATGGTCATAATTTATAACCAACGAAATTTGATCAATCGCGATGGTTAACATGGGGAACATCTTCTCATACAGAAATGTCCAAATCAGCTTAAATCCTTTTTCTAGAAGCTTAGAATAACCCCCACCCACTACCCAAAAAGAAAAACAATGAAATTTTAGGAAATCTTAAAATGATCTAGTCGTAGTGCTAAGATCGATGCACAATATATGGGATACTAGGTTCTTAACTTATAATTCTCGTACATTGTCCAATGAAATCTCATCCATGGCATTCATGCAAATTTTAGCAAATCAAACACACAATAAACAGATGAAAGCAACTTGCGCAATCAACAACTTGTTCTCGGAAAAAAAAAATGGAGATGGTAGGCAACTTTGAGAAGATGAAAAAATTTTTCTAAATGAAACTATTTTCGGCGTAATAATCAACGTGACTCACTCAAGCAAGTTAGCAAACAACTGATGTGCACTCACCAGAAGGACTGGACAAAATTTTAAGAGAGAGAGAGAGAGAGAGAGACTTCTCTTCCCTCTGTGCCATTTGCCCCTTCTCCTATTGATTCAATTCCTGAAAAGATGCCAAGAGCTCCAAGAAAACAGTCGAGAGAGAGAGAGAGAAGCGTACGAGCAGACAAAGTGAGAGATCATAAGAACGATAGTGTGGATGCCATGCCGGTAAGTTTGCGTGCCTCCAACGCAGCAAACAAAATTGAGGAGCAAGAAACTAGAAAGGGTGATGTGAGCAAAGTGCAGTGTCAATGAGCTGTATTCAAAATGCCATACAAGGTGCATGTTAAAATCATCTCCTGTTTTTCTTATCATGCATTCATCAAGTATATTGTATACTAAAGCCAAAAGGATTGGCATTTAGTTTCTAGCTTCTCAAAGTTGATAGCATTTCTAGTGAATTTGTTCACATTTTTGGAGTCTATTAGAAGTTCCTTTTTTTCAAAGTTACATAACATCTGTAGATAAAAACAAAATTGTCAAAATTCTGTCATTAAAGTTGGTATTTGCTACAGATTTTTGTTTAACATGTATCATGTTTTCCTTTCTTTGGCATATGGTGAAGATGTTGCTTCTGGAGATGAATAGGATGCTGAGGACAGGAGGGTATTTTGCTTGGATGGCAGAATCTGTTCTTAGTCTGGCAGAGATGGTAGAATAACAGTGGAGAGGTAGCCTATTGCTTCAACATTATCTACATCAGTTATCGTAGTCTTTAATTCTACTGAAGATTTTCTGTGTTACAGTTTCTTGAACTTACATGAACCATCTTTCTCTTGTGTTTCTAGGATTTTAACTTTTCTTATCATTGTTGTCTATAGAGGGCATACCTTAACACAATGGTGGAGTTACTCCATTGGTGACCTTGAGGTCACGGGTTCGAGGCGTGAAAACAAACTCTTTGCAAAATGCGAGGAGAAGACTATGTACATATACGTCCACCCTTTCCCTACCCTACGCTAAGCCGAGGAGCATTTCATGCATCAGGTGAGCCCTTTTTTTGTTGTCTATAATTTACTTATTGTCATTGTGTTTTTTATGTGGTTATCTTTCCTTGGAAACGGTGGACCTGACTGCATGCATTTGTTGGGAACTTGTAAAGAAGGAGGGTAATATTGTAATATGGCAAAAACCTTTGAACAACAGTTGCTATATTAGTCATGACCCTAATATCCAACCTCCAATGTGTGATATTGATGATGATCCAGATAATGTGTGGTATGTAATTGTAAGTTTATTTTGTCCCTTTATATAAATATAACATATTCTATACACCCCCACTGTCTCGTAAGCATGCCAAGCTAAAGGTAAAATTGCTACGGTTCAACTGTGCTATATCTGTAGATGCTGAGAAATAGAAGCTAATTAGTTAAAATTCTTTGCTTTCTGATCCTGCTTTTGTGGGTGGATACTGCTTATGAATCTCCAGAAGTATGTGCTGCTTATGGTCCCCTGCACATCAAACGTTTCCTGCCATGAACACCTTCCTGAAATAGGTCACGAAGTCTTTGTTATGTGATGCTTCAGCAACCTCCATTAGTTGTGCAATTTATGGTCTAGAGCATAAAACTAGCTTCATTGAGTTTCTTAGACTTGCAGCTTGGATACAAGCAATCAAATTCCTCAATGCTTTAGATTTTAATTAGATCTTTACTTCAAAAAATAGTATCTGGTTTGAAGTTTGTCATGCTTTGATTCAAAAGAAAAATGCAACAGCTAAAAAATTGACAATTGTCGTATTCTCTTTCGGGTATGTTCCCATAAAGGCATGTATCAGTTGGTTACCTAAAAGTGAAAATGAAAATGGAGCCAACGTCATATGGCCTATGCGACCTCATAATCCATCCAGTGGGCTACAGAGCAGAGCATAAGAATGGATTCTTATCTAGCTAGAAAGGAACTTTTCAAGGCAGAGTCAAAATATTGGTATGAAGTAGTCCGTAGTTATGTAAATGCTTATTGCTAGAAGGAATTTAAATCTCAAATGTGATGGATATGAGGGCTAGGTTCGGAGGGTAATTTTCATGCTCATCTTGCAAAAATACTGTTCTGATGCAGCATGATTTTAGTCGTAGAGGAAAGTAAGAATATCATTGCTCATCCTTTTCCCATTTTGGGTTTTATTTATTTTTTTCTTTGGGGGGTGTATTTTGGCAGGTTTGCAGCAGCACTAAAAGATTTTGAGTTTGATGCCTGGGTCATGAATGTTGTTCCTGTCAGTGGGTTCAACACTTGGCTTATTAAATACGATCATGGACTTTCAGGAGTGATGCATGACTGGTAAGGATTCTTTTCTTTAGTTCATTGCATTTTGGAATATGAAGATCATTTAAGAAGGCAAGTAAATAACTCATAGGCTGTGTCAGACTGATTACCACAGTCCTCAAGACCTCAAGTATCTTCCAAAACCTGAGATGACTTGGTTAATCTGATGGTTTTACAAGACTACAATGTGTATTCTATCCGAAGGCAAGAAAAGAGAAAGACTGATGTACATAATTGAAGTTTCTGAATATGTGAACCACTTGATACTTACCAAGAATATGTGATCTTGTACATGTGGAACGTCTATTTTTGATTCAGCAAGGAAGGTAATCCTCTCAGTTGTTTCCTTCTTGTTATTATTACAGAATTTTTCTGCATATTTTCTTAAGAAATACCCTTGATTCTTGATTTGTTCTTTAATCTGGAACAGATGGAATATATCCAACATTGTGCTTGAAATTGATAGAATCATAAGACCAAGTGATCATGTGTACATCCATGACAAGATTTCTGTATTTAGTGAGCTGGAAGAACTCGCAGCTGCTGTCAGATGGTGGTGTGTAGCGCACAACACATTTGAGGAGCCCCATGCAAACATGAGAATCTTAATATGTAAGACACGGCTTTAAACAGATCCTTTGAGTTACGACACAAGAAAACAAATCTCCCTCGTCGCACTTCCTTTCCGGACTTGCAAGAAAACATTTGTACTGAGAATAGGAAAATTAAAAAAAAAATCCTTAGACACGTCCAGCTTTAGGAATAATAGAAAATGATTCATTGTAAAGCAACTGCATTCTCTGAGCAGACTATTCTGCTGCACCAAAATGTAAAAACTGGTCTCTAGCCATCCCTATTTTCATATATCTTGGCCGGATGCGCTACATGTTTCCTTGGAGACGGCACAACTGCAAGGAAAACACAATTGCAGAGCCCTGACCAACCAGAAAAGTTTTTAGCGTATCCAACTCAACTTCTTAGCTATACAATAGTCTTTCCATTCCATCCCCACTTTTAAGCTAAACGATAACCTTTCCATTCCATCCCAGTCGTTGAATTTTTTTTCCTTTTTTTTCCCCGAATGAGGGAGTGAAAGCCCTAAAGACATACAATATTCGGAGCAAAATAAACTAGCACTTTCAACACTTGAGTAAAGGATGAAAGCTGAAAACAACAAATCAACAATTCTTTTAATCAACCAATTGAAATTTTTATAGATAATTCCTTTACATTGATGGCCAGACACTAAAGCGATCCTAATCGAGCAATTTTTTTCCTCAAGTGCAGCAGTCTCTACCCGCTTGGCAAGATAAGCTTCATAAATTTCAAGCACAAATTGGGGATCCTTCTCTTTAAGCTCCTTGTATTCCTCAAGTTTTGTCAATTTGTCCATGTTTTCTACAATCAGCGATAACGCAGCATCTAGCAAGTGCTTGGCATTATGCTGGTGTGCGGAGGCATAGCTCGATAAGGAGTTGCCCCAGTTCAACTTGGATACAATGAACTTCTCGCAATAAGCCTTCAGATGCTTCACTTGGTATTTTTCAGCCATTACAAGAAGGTCACGTGCCATTTGATCATCAAGGCAAGCTTCAGCAGTGTACAGATAATTGACAAAGGCACGAAGTGCATCATGTGATACATCGCTGATCTCTATGGTGCCACTCAAGCCTTCCTCCATCTGATTCTCAAACATTGCTCTAAAAACTGCGGAACGATTTACCTGTTTTATTTAAAAAATTCAGAACACAAATAAAGGCAAGATAAAACATCAAAAACACCAGTCCAATCAAATGGCTTTATGTACAAACTTGTCATCTGTGTGAAGCAAGGCAACTTTTAGTGGATTTTTTTTTTTTTTTTCTTTTAATGTTAAAGCAGGCTGAAATTATGATTCAACCAATAAGTTAATACAGAATCAAATTTCAGCAAGTAAAATTGAAAGAAGTAGTATAAGATGAGAAGAAAGAGAATAGGTCTACTAACATCACACAAGCAGAGTCTTTGTATAGACCATTAACCTTAAAGAAATAGAAACAACTACTAGGACTCAGCCTTACAAGCTTCTAAATACTCCTGATTTTGATCCTTATGACCGTGCTTCAAGACTTCTATCTAGAACCAGAATAAAGAATGGCTGTCCTTTCCAATATGTGATTCTGACGACAAGCTATCCAATTTTCCATATTGCATTCTGAAGAAACAGCTCAGTTCTCATGAAATGAGGGAACTCATTCTCCCACAATCACACACAAGAGGTAAAATTCTTGTTCGCCGTGGCCTCATGAGAACCAACAAACATAATGACTTCATCTGTATAAAGCTCTTTCATGGACAACAGATAGCATCGCTGTCCCACTTCCTCACAAGAAAGTCAAACAGAATGCTAACACTAGTCATTTAGGTTGAATGAAAAGCATTCCCCCCATCATAGTACAGAGATAACAAAAATAACTATACAAGGCTATTTTGCTGAACCCCGTCAAGCCATAACAACTTCAGGGAAAGCATAATAATGAACGAAACAAATTCAGTGCTTTTCCTTACATATGGACACAATCATCCCTCAAAAATGGCAACAAAAAGCACTTCAAACAGCAAGGAATTATTTTAAAAAAAAAAAAAAAAAAAAAAAAAAAAAACATAGGAGTCAAATGTACCAAATGCTACAAATGCTTCCAATTTACCTTGTTGGGCACTAAAATATATATGCTCTGATGTGATCTACATCAGAAGAGAAGGCCAAAGTTAGCAATCATCAACCCTTCTCAAGCAAATAAACACACAATCACGTATGCTCGGCAACAAATTTCAGATCTTCAATTTCACGATTCACCGACTTCACCTAAAATACCCTAACAGTAAAATCAAAATTGTGTATATACATAGAGAGAGAGAGAGATGACCAGAACGGCTTTGTGAGCGTGAATGGGAACGGGCGACGCCAAATCGGTTTGATCAGAAGCATCATGGGAGGCGACGAGAACAACGTCAGAGAAGCAGGGAGACGAAGAGGGATCGAGAGAGGAAGAGAATTGAAGAAAAAGCGACTTTGGATTTGAGGTCTTCGTAACACTCCTTGCAGGTGCCGTCGTCATGTGAGGCGTAGTCTTTGCGGCAAGACAAGCACCGCATTGTGTCGTCGATTTCTACTCCGATTTCTTCGTCGTCTTCTGATTCCAACGCTGCGCCGAATGTTAAAGGCATCAGTCTGCAATGCTCTCGGGAGCATTTTACGGATTTGACACTACTTTAAAAATAAAATTAAAAATAATATAATATAAAAATTAACTTTAAAACTGACTTATATATATCAAATTTATATATCAAGTCTGTTTATATATTTTTTATATGTATCAAATTTTAAAAACACCATAAATTAATTTTAAAATTATTTTTCACATTATTTTATTTTAAATTTCTTTTCAAATTAATATTAAATTTGCACATGTCTTCCTTTTTTTAAGAGGAAAGGAAATCGCCTTCTATCTCAATTCTCAGAGGCAATGCAAATGTCAAAATGTTTCACCTTTCCTTTACCAATTCTTTTCTTACTTTCTCTTTCTTTGTTTTTCGACCTCTTTTTCTAATTATTATGAGAGATTTTCGACTAGCTATATTTTTATATTCATATATATCACACACAAAATATTAAATTAATTAATATAAAATTTAATTATCTCCTTTTATAAACTACTAATTTCAACAAAATTTGATAAAATAGATTTAAACTAACTTGTTAGGAAAATTACTATCCAACTCTAATATTTTGATGATAACAAAACTCTTATATATGTTACTAATGAATTTACCAAATGTGCAGCCATTTAAAATATGTAATATAATCTTATTTATAGAAAGTTTCAAAATATAGAATTGGTTAGAAAATTCTGTCACAGAAGCTGGGTAGAAGCAACTAAAATTAGAACTGTATTTTCTCTTGCGATTTTATCTTATTTTCAAGACATAACTCAATATATTGAGTACAGCGTGCTGTACTTGACGAGTAAGACTATCCAACTTGATGATTCAAATTCAAGTGAAATCCAATTATTTATTCAAGGTAAAATTCAAGATCCAAAAGTTTTTTGAAATTAAGACTGATTTATTGGAGGTTTTTTATCGCATATAACTTCGCCAACAACTAAACTATTTGAAATTTAAATTCTCCACACTTTAAGAGAATTGTTGGTGTTTGCATTTTAAAAAATAATAGCAGTAAAATTCAAAAAATTTGGTGGAGAAAATCAAGCTCAAGGTAAGGAAGTTAAGTTGATTTTTTTACTGCAGTAAGTGTGTTAATGAGTCAATTTTGGAGTTTTATATCTTCATATTCGTGACTAGTTTTTGGGGCTCATTTTTTTGGGTTTAAAGTGCTATATACAGAGATTATACAGTATATTTTATAGAAAAATTTTGAGGTGTTGGGAATGAGATATTAGATCTCAAAGTAGACTGAAAAGCAAGATATGGAGCTGTGATTTTTTGTGTAGACGGGTTCTGAAGGGGTTTTGAGAGTCATATATCAACTCGATACAAGAGAACTTTAGATACAACTTGAAGTGGACTTTAAAGAGATTTAATCAATCTTTGTTCAGAAACTTTTACAGAGTTTAATCAAATATTGAGTTTAGAGAAAACAGAATCCAAAAATGTCTATTTGATCACAAAGTTCTAACGACTTACTCTGCATTCCTGCTATCAGATTAGTTTGTTCACTTCTGTAACTATTGTTTTAGATCTTGTATAGTCTCACAAGTCTAAGGAGAGTGTGAGGAACATTCTGTTGGGTCAATAGGTTAGGTGTGTGTGGGTTTGGATTGGATTAATATTGGACTAAGTTATCTCCAAAGGTGGAAGGTACAGATTGTCAATATTGGAGTATTGTATTTGCTTTTGTAACTCTCATGATATAGTGGAAATTAGTTATCACTAGACCCTGACTTGCTGAGTTGGAAGAGTGAACGTAGGTACAAGGTCAAACCACTATAAATCAAGATTGATCTCTCTATCTCTACTCTTTAAATTTATGCACTTACATTTGTTTATTTTATATAGTTTGGTTTTAAATTTTAAGTGGAGTAAAATCTATAATTTGAACTCAATTAATTCAATCACCTTCTTGATTGTATAGGGACTAACATAACTAAAATGAGATAAAATTTGAAATTTTAAAGAGTTTCATGTAAAATCTTTATAAATTTATTTTATGAAGTAAATATCAATTTTTTATGCACCCTTCATTGAGGAGTATTAAAGAGGGACTGTATCAATGAGTTATAGTTCAATTGATATTATCTCTCACCTCTTTATAAGGTTTTAAGTTTTAGACTCATTATGTATAAAATAAAATAAAATAAAATAAAATAAAATAAAATAAAAGAGGGAGTCCTAACATATTATATTAAAAACCAGAATTCAAAGGCTCCAAAGAGGCCCAGCCCAAGTAAAGCTTTTTCTGGATATATTGCAGTAAAATATAAAATAAATAAAAACACCAAATATAGTATTTTACAAGCAACAATTAAAATCTCTTATAAAGAGTAAAATTTATTATTTTATTAATAATTTTTTAACATTGAAAACTCTATTTTATTTCAATTTTATCTAATATCACAATTTGGTGAAAAGGTAGCCCACAAAACAAATGGGCAGTCACCCCATTTTCAAGGGAGAGACTTACCTGGCAACAGGGGTCATAAGTAAATTGCAATCTAAGTGAACACTAGAAGGTGCCCTCGCTTCTTCGTATTTCTTTGGCTAAACTCATCCACGGCAACCGAAACAAACATATATAACATTGGCATGAGTCTTCTATTTGCCTAATGTCCGTCTTGAGTACATCTCTTCCATTCATTAACACTTGAGATGTTGCTCAATACCCGTAAACCAGGGTTAATTTTTGTTTCCCCTGCGGTTTACTTTTTTTTTTTTATATTTTGATTTTTTTTTCACTTGGAATAGACATGCTAATTAGCTACATGCTCTTATTCTACCTAAATCTCCATCGGCGACAAGCTTCGGCGACCTCCATAAACCCCCAAATTAATGATGGAATCAATATCTTTTAAATTTTTTGCATTTGAATTAGACTCCATAATCTGATTTTGAATTCTAATAGTTTATTTTATCATTATGCTGTCATGAACTATATCACCACCACTATCACCTTTTGCCATTTCTTGGATTCAAAACTAGCCGTCTAACCCTGAAAAGAGATGAAGAGAGAGAAAAAAGAGATCAAATGATTGAGGGAGGGAGAATGCAGGCGCAGGTTGGAGAGAGAGAGAGAGAGAGAGAGAGTACTTGGCTCTTGAAAGGAGGGAGGGAAAGAAAGAGCGAGAGAGTTGATCTCTCTCTCACTCTCTCTCTTTATTATCTTATTCCATTTTTTAAACAAAAAATATATATTTTTTATTTTTTAATAGAACATGGATATTAAAATTAATTCTATACATTTTTATAGTTGAGATAAGATTTTTTATATTTTTTCAAAAAAAATTAGATATCTATTTATATTTAGGCCTAACTTCGAAGATATTTTTATATTTTTTCTTATTTATTAATTATTCTCGGTATGAGAGAATTGCATGGTAGCTAATAACAACAGGTCTTCAGGTCCTTAACCATGTCGAGGGAAGCTATTCTCGTAGAAAGGTCTGGAAGTTGCACAAGACATGCTTTGGACATACCTTTCTCACTTCACGCATTCACGGCTTCTTTTCTTCTTCTTCCTACCACTTGTAAGAAGGCTACAGACATGATGCATACAAAAAAAAAAAGAATAATTTAATAAAAATACAACAACAATAATTTAGACATTTTATCATACATTTTTTGAATCGATCATTAAAAAAACAAATATTAAAAAAATAAAAAAAAAATTAAATTAAAAATTAAAAAAATAAGAATACAAAGTTTTGATTTAATTTGTTCAGATTCTTTACGCCACTCGTTCTTATTTAAAACTATCTTCTTACTAAATTTATAACTATTATGTCTTTACGGATAATTTACATCCAAATTTTTAACGGTCTATCTCTATATTTTACTAAATATCCTATATTTAAGTTCTCTAACACGTGCGTCTTTGAGTCACCTATATTTAATAAAAATAATTAAAAGAAAAAATTTTAAAAGATAATTTCAAAGAAAAACATGAAGTAGAGAAGTTATTGATTTTTTTTTTCTTCTCTTATCAGTAGTTTATTCAAATATCTAGATTTCTATTTATCCTTTTTACCTTGTTTCAAAAAAATATATATATTTAAGAGTGTTTGATGACTTTTGAATGAAGCTTTGTTTTTTTTTTTTTTATCCTTTTTTTTTTATACATACTAATAGTTGTTGATGCACCAGTTTTGCACCCCAAAAGTGTCTAGCTTTGCTCTATTGTAAGTAGCTTAGCCCAACCTTACACATTATACAAACAAAAAGAAAGTTGCTTTACTAAACTCTTTGATATGAGTAGTCACATATTTTATTCTCTTAATCAGAGATTTTGAGTTTAAATTTTAAAAATAAAAAATAGAAAAATTAATCTTTTAATGAGTCTCATAATATTTAAACCAGATTAGTTGAATAAAATACAGATATCGATTGATGATAAGTATCCATTTAAAAAAAAAAAAAAAAAAGAGTTGCTTTCAAAGGAAAAGGGATCTTGCTTTGCTCTTGGCCTTAGCATAACCCAAAGAAACTGTGTTTGCCTGACCAATTTGTAGGCAGGCCATGAGTTGGCTCTCATACTTTCTCAAGTTGGGTTACGTTTTTTTAATAAAAATGAAATTACGATCTTAAGGGGTTTTAATATCAATTTAGGTTCAACTTGATGAACAAATTTGGAAAAAGATGAGTCTATGAAATGAATTTGTGGATATAACTCTTAAACTCAAATTAATGTAGTTATTTTAATTATTAAAAATTTCACGAGTTTTATTATTATACAATCAAAAATAACTCTTTTAATACAATTACTAAATAAACTAAAATTATTGAAGTCAACTTTTACCCCACAGATGCTTGCTATTCTAACTTGGATGGGGAGCTTGACGGTGATATGCTCATTGAGTCTTCGTTGAAGGAAAACCTACAAAAGACGGCAAATTCCAACGTTCAAGTTAGACAAAATAATAATGAAATAAGGAAAAAAATTGAGAGAGTCGAGAGAATATAATCCTGTATTGTCCATACGTGTATATGTACAGTTTGATTAGTGCTAGTGAGTCGGCCGAATCGTCGTTGATAGAGAAACCTACAGAAGACCCCATCGGAGGTTACCCGGTGGAGATACTCCAACGCTCAAATCAATAAAAATGATAATAAAATAACTGAAAGGTCTCAGATATGATCCCGTATAGTCTTGATGTGATATATATATGTAGAGAGAGAAAATAAACATACCACGTGTGTATGATCAAGTATGAAATCATACTCATATGTATAGAATTGAATGGAGCCATACCTATGTAATGATATAGACTTGGTTATGAAACCGTACCTTTGACAATATATAGAATTGTGTATGAAATCCACTTTAAATGGTATATAGAATTGGATATAAACTCTCTCTTAATGATATTATAGAATTGTATATGAACCTCTCTGAATAGTATATAGAATTGCATCTCTCTCGTATATTCAAACTGAGTCCTCTTTGAATGGTGTGTAGAATTGGGTATAAAATCCTCTTGAATGATATATAGAATTGGAATAAAAGCCCTCTGAATGGAATTATAGAATTGGGTTTGGAACCCCTCTAAATTGTGTATAAAATTGCCTCTCCCTCATATGTTCAAACTGAGTCCCCCTCTGAATGGTGTATAAAATTGAGTATGGAATCCCATTTAAATGATGTATAAAATTATGTATGAAACCTCCTCTAAATGGTATTATAGAATTGGGTATAGAACCACTTCCTCTGAATAGTGTATAGAATTACCCCCTCTCCCTCGTATGTTCAAACTGAGTCTCCCTCTGAATGGTATATAAAATTAGGTATGGAACTCTCTCTGAATGGTATATAGAATTGAGTTTGGAATCTTCTCTGAATGGTGTATAGAATTGTGTGTAAAACTCTCTCTAAATGGTGTATAGAATTGTGTATGAAACCCCATTCGAATGATATTATAGAATTGAGTAGAAAAATCCCTCTGAATAGTGTATAGAATTGTCCCCCTCTCTCTCTTATGTTCAAACGGAATTCTATGAGAGTTGTCTATATTTTATATTTATAACATTTCAAGGGGTGTAAAATTCTAGTTTCTTTTTTGTTTTAGGTCTTTCGAAGGGTAGGTGCTTGTGATGAAAGAGTTATAAAAGATTTAAATTTCATTGGATATAAAGAAGATTTAGAATTTTAGAAAGATTTCTTTCCTAATCAAAAGTTCAAAAGAATTAAAATTTTACTGAGATACGGAAAATTTTCAACGTGATAGAGATTTTTTTCCATAAATGATTTTAGAAATTTATTAAATATGGTACCATAAAAAATCATTACAGAAAATTAAACTCTTTTTTTCCTGGAATGAAGCTACCGAATGTAACAATCGTCACACCCAGCTTGCTTATATAAATTAACATAATTATGAAATTAATCAAAGTTCATTTTAAGAATTGGGTTGATTATAATAAAAGATATCTAACTTTAGGACTCGTTTTATGTTGGAAGAGAGAAAAAGAATATAGGTATTAACTTATAATATTATCAATTTTTACCCTTAATTCTTTATAAAAATAATTTTTATCTATTTTTTCAACCCTCTTAAAATTATTTTCATAATTAGTAATTATTTTAAACTGATGAAATTTTGTATGTGATATATAACAACATCACATAAAAAATTTTAAAATTTTTTTCTTCAGAACAAAAAATTAAACTTAATCGTCGTATATTCAAATTCATAATAAAATTTATCCTAAGTTCCCAAAAAAAAAAAAATCAGGTTAATTCCTAGGTTTCTCAGGGCAGGCGAGTGAGAATCCTAGATCGAAGGGGGCACCACTACGTGCGCCGTGCTTAACACCCTCGGTGCTGCGCACTCAGCTGTCTATTAATATGATTGCCACGTGTCGGTCAACGACAAGAGGGCACGGGCAGTGCACAATCGCCGGTCTGAACAGTCAATAGGGGTGAGTCAAATGAGACCGGAACAGAACGAGACCACCCCCAAGAACAATGAAAAGAACCAAGATCCCTCATTTTTCAAAATTTAAAATCACCGGATAAGAAAAAAAACCCTCTCTCTCTCTCTCTACCGTAACTTCCTACGCAGCAAAATAACAATAACCAAAACCCCACATCCCATCCCCATCTTCCGATTTTTTAGGGTTTCAAACTCATTTCCTCTCTCTCTCTCTCTCTCTCTACTGCACTCTTTCAGTTTGTGTTGTACACGAACAGGCGCGTTTTTGTTTTTAAAAAATTTGATTAAATTAGCCTTCGGTTTCTTTTTCTTTCCTTCTTCTGAGATTTATTGCCATACTGGAATTTGCTGAAGGGATTGAATTATGAATGCTAGTGTTTAAGTACTGTTTCGGCCGGAAATCCTAATTTCTAGGGTTTGTGTAATTTGGAGTTTTAGAGATGATTATTGAAGACTTGGGAACAAGCAATGGACTCTGTAATGGAGAGATTGGAGAAGGGAGTTCTGTAGGGATGTGTAATGGAGAGGTTCTTCGTACTTACAAGAGGCGAAAACCGAACAGACCCACTTCCGAGACCAAATTGATGGAAGATGAGAGGGTTTTTGTCGATTCCACCACTCAATTAGCACTCCAGGTTTTGTTTCTTCGCTCTCACTCCCTGGTTTCTTTTGTAGTTTTTCGGTGTTGTATTCGTGCTTTCTATTTAGGAAGTTAATTTTAATGCCAATTCATTTCTTCTGTTACTAGTTGGTCACATAAGGGTTAGAAGTTGTGACTATGGCTTATACTTCGAAAATCCTATTTTCTTAGAGAGAGAGAGAGAGAGAGAGAGAGAGAGAGAGAGAGAGAGAGAGAGAGAGAGAGAGAGAGTTTGGATGAATACCGCCTTTGGTATGACCAGATTGCATAAATTGAACCTTGTATTGGCCGGTTTGATTGCCTTGTTTGTTGCATTTTGTGGTGGCTGTGGAATTTCTTTGGCTGAATTGATTAATTTTGAATAGGTGTCATGAGTAGGTGGACACCGTTCTCTTGAGGAGGATTAGAGGAATGAAAAGATCTAACATCGCCTCATGGGGATGTTATAAATAGATAGGTTGGTACCATTCTCATAATTTTGAAGTGATGTAGTGAATTAGTTGATATAGTTGAAAGATAGATGTTGTGAGATGAGGTTCAGATGTTGGTCTCCTCTTGAAAGTTTATGGAAACCAGTTGAAATGTATGTGGGTAAATGGAGATTCATGCCAAATCGCAACACGCAGTATGAACCATGACAGATGCTTATGTGGTGTTTCCGGCCTAAACATGTAGAATCACTGTTCCCCACCTTTTAAGCCAACAAAGGTGACAAAAATTGCTAGCCATTTCTACTCTATAACCTCAGTAATAAAGCTCTCTTAGAACGTTTTTTTCTTTGGTTACTGTGCATTGGGTGGATTGTGTAAATAATTGAATTCAAGCGGGCTGGATGAAACAGAGAAAGGCATCTGGAGTTCTCTATGATCGCACGATGCCATTACATTTAAAGGGAAAATTTTATAGAACCGCAGTAAGATCTGCTTTTTTATATGGCACTAAATGTTGGGATATTAAACAGTAACAAGAGCAAAAAATAGCGGTAGCCGAAATGAGAATGTTTAGGTGGATGTGTGACAAAACTAGAAATGATAGAATTAGAAATGACGAAATACGTAATAAATTGGGAGTGAGCTCAAATGTAGATAAAATGCGAGAATACTGTCTGAGGTGGTTTGGACATGTGCATCGAAGGTCTAAGAACGCACCTGTTAGGAAGGTAGAGAATTTAAATATATGACATTTAATAAAACGTAGAAGTATGCTATTGAAAACTTAGATGCAATGTATTCGTAAATATATGATAGTAATGGATTTATTTGAGCAGATGGTCTTAGATAGGAATGAGTGACGTAGGAGAATTCGCACAAACTAAATCGTTTTTTTTTATTCGATTTCAATATTTGTTTTTCATATGGCCGACCCTAAAATTTTGAGATAGAAGGTCTAGGTTATTGTTGTTGTTGTTGTTACTGTGCATTGGGCTTTAGCCAGTTGTTTCTCTTCCAGTTACTAACTTCGTATCCAACTTTTCTTTGACGGAATCTCATATCTTTTTCTTGTGGGAATTACAGCATTAGCAAAGACCACACACTGAAACCCACTAGGATTACTGACAAAGTCCGATTAACATTTGGCACAGAATTAATCAGCTCACACTTAACCAACTGTCTTTTCTTAGTGCTGCAAAAATATGGTAGTACCATCAACCCCTCCCCGTTGTACCACCTTAAAATCTTAAAGGAAGAAAAAGAGCTCTATAATCATAAACGACAACTTGCCAAGCACCTATATAATGAAATTGAATAACAATGTGGGGAAACTGGAGAGGATGTCCCTTTACGTTAAGCTTCTAGAAGGGTGGAAATTTTTGGAGTTCCTATAGACATGCCTTTGAATGCTACATCAACATGTTAGATGCCAAATTTATAAATATTACTCACCAAGTTAATGGCTTCAGAGGAATTTTGGTAGTTTGAGCTCCTATTTGTTGGGATGAGAACAATTCAAGGGACCACTTAATCCAGGAATCTCTAACCGGGCTGCCGAAACATTTTCAATTTGATGAAAAGACATCCCATCTGCTTTCAATTTCATTCATTTTCCTTTGTATTCAAGTTTTGTAGATGATCATGGCCTTATCCCTGCCGCCTCACAGAAAATTCCATCTCCTTCCTTTTTTTGAGAAAAGTTGGTACGAATTCTGGCCATCTTGTGGGAGTATATATTATTCTTCTCATCTCCTAAAAGCTAAAGAGTCTTGTATTTTTCCTTTCAGGATAATTTTCTATGCAAGAAACGTTGGGCAAATACTTGCAGAGAGTGAAGCTCTCCATCCTTTAAATTTTTTAAACCCCTTTGATATTATTTCTCGTTTTATGACATATTTTCACCATAACTGAAAAGTTAACATTTTCAAAATAAATAGACAATAAAAATAATATAATCTAATGTGTAGAAAATGAATATAATTGAAAACTTTTGAATTCCTTTATCTCGAAATGGTCTAAATGGGGTGTAATTAAATTAAACACTTGGAATTTTATATGTTTGTTTTAACCCGTGACATAGCCAAGCTATAGAGTTTGGTGATTCCCTTCTATGCCTATACAAGTGATCCCATTAAATGGCAGGACATAAAGTATGCAAGAGGACATTGCACTAGAAGTACGGCCATCATAAACTTTTAAGCTTGCTTTTTTCCCAGATTGGTTTTTATTCCTTAAAATGTTAATCCAGATAATTTTACAGGTAGTTGCTGTCCATCCAAAGAAAGCTACTTTTCTAGGCATCTTAGTTAGCTCATCCCTATATAGAAACCTTTTATCTGTTGGAGCATATCTTTATGCAACAAACCTATTATCAGTATCACAGGAAGACGGTAAAATTGATTTCTTCTTGGCATCCTGCAACCCAGGACCTCAAATCACCTGGCCCTTTTCGGGTCTCAGGGTCTTCATCAATATCATGAGCAGCCATTGTTACCATCATCAGACTCTATCAATTGTTTTCTTCTTGATAGAAATGCTTGTTACCATCTACATGATCATGTCTACCGTACCTTGACAAATATATATATATATTTTTTCTTGCCTCCTAATATAAGAGTTGTTGATTAATATCTTTATCTCGATGGTCGTGTCAGGATCTTTAGAAATGTTAGCATCATCTTTCATATCATACATCAAGTTTTTTTCATTTTAATGATTTTGTTGAGGAATTCAACTTGTAAACTTCTGTTTGTCCAACCAAGGTTATCTTCCTGTCTTAAATCACTGGTACCTCTGCCCCTGGGGGGACACCGTTTTTTCCTTTGAGTGGGATTGCTATCCAGTTTCTTAATTGAGAAGGGAAGTTTTCCTTGGAATCCTGAAAAGAAATAACACCTAGGCAAAATGTATACATGCGCTAGATTTAGATATCATTCTTCTGTTCATCTTTCACACACATGCTTTGTGCTCTGGTTTTGGAGAATCCCCTGTTTGAAATTTGCTTTGAAGTAGAAGCCTGATGGCATGGAAGATGGCTGGCCAGACAAGAAAAGATGATAGAATTGAATCACGAGCACACCTCCATTCAATGCACCTCTTATGGCAAGTGCTGGCCTTGGGACTATGAACTTTGGCCTGGCTTACAATGTTTGCTGGCCTTGGCTAGAAGATTCTAGGTGATTTCCAATTGAGAGGTACCACACACACACGAGGAATGCAATATGTCCTTGTATAAATAAGGTTTGGCCTGCTTTTGAATCCCACCTTCTTACTTGTTCAGTCATACTACAAATTGTTTCAATATTCAATCTCGAATAGTAAGAGATGCTACCAGAGTCATGCCCAGTGTCCCTAAAATCTAAATCATTTACCTATTATTGGTAGAATGATGTTCATGTACCAATTCCAATCTCTTGGAAAGTCCACTTATATTTTTGAGTTCATTTTCCCCAAAAATCTGAAACCTTACTGATATGAAAGTGAAGAGTGCTATTAATTCTGGTTTGTTTTTAAGTACCAAAGCACAAGATAATCTTTGTTCTGGGGAGGCAATAGTGGCATTATAGCTATGCATGCAGTCTTTTTTTTTTTGTGTGTGTGTGTGAATACAGGCATTCAGTTTAATATTGTTATCCTGTGTATGCTTAATTATGAAAAACATTGTTGGATTATTTTCTGTTTTGTTGAGTTTTTGTTAATTCATGATAGACTTTCTATTAGAAAGAAAAAGATAATTTTTGTCATGATTGTTCAGTCAGAAGATAGATTTTTTAAAATTTGTGCAACATAAATTCATCATACTTGTTTGGTTTAGATGGAATACTAAAGTATAAATTTTAATCAATTTGAGCTCAATAATTTTCACCAGATAATTTATTGCTAATTTGAGGTAATGAAGTAGCATATGATTTTTAAATGGGAATTATGAAGCTCCTTAGTTTATTTGAGGAGGAGAAGCTTTGCTTAGTTGAAACAATATACTCAACTCGTGACTCTTATTTTCAATTTCTTAACTAGTCCATTATGAGTCATTATTAATGACATTTCTTAAGAACCTAAAGTTAGCTCAACACTCGTAATAATCGATTCTTTTTGTAACATTCATCTATTTTCTATTCTGCTGATCTGTTAGCATTGTGGTGGATGTGGTCAATCATCTTTTCTTTGTTTTAATTTTCCTGTACTAAATATTCTATAGGATTCCTCTTCCTATTTTTAAAAGGTATTGGTAACTATTATTAATGCAGAGAATAGGGGAATTTGATATTTTGAAACACAATACAATGTTGCATTCCACAATCATTATATAAATGTAATTTGTTATATTTTAGTTGAAAGAATATAAAGAGCAATTTAGGTATAAAAGCACAGTCGGGGGGGGGGGGATCTTCACCGCTGACTCAAATATGAACCTTTTATGTTAATTCTCTCTTAAATTTCATGCTCTCTCTTTCTCTCTCTCAGATTTTGGTTTAGCTCTTTTGTTCTTCTCTCAAGCTAAATAAAACCAAAAATTTGTTTTGTACGTGTTTCTTATCCCATCAAATTGTTATGCATATTTATTTTGTGCATATTATATTGTCTACAAATGGTTGGATGAAGAGAGAGGAGTTGGGGGTGAGAATGTCGATATAAGCAGAGAATCAGGGAGTATAGATGTGCTAGTGAGATTGAGAAACTTATGGTTTTGGGTAAAAGAGATGTGCTGGGTTTCAAACTTCAAATTCCTTGGCTCTTCCAGTTAGTTGTAGAATAGTGATTTTTGTGTTCACCTTTTAGAGGTTTTATGGAATGTTTTTCTAAAAAAGGTTTGTTATAGTAGTAGTTGTTAAATAAAGATGCATTCATCTTTGATCTCTTACATCTCAAATAATTCATGAAAAAAGGGCACTTCTAAATGAAAACTGTGTGTCCAACATCATTGGACATGTACTTGTTGGATACTTCTGAGATATGCCTCATGATGTTCGTTCATTTCTGAATTTTGGAAAATTTCTACATTGCTTAAGTACCATATTGTGTTTGTGTTTGTTTTTGTAGCAAATAAATTTTCATAATATGAAAATCCTCATATCCTTCTTTAAAATTTTCATTTGTTATAAGTTGTTGGCAAAGTTAGGCTTATCCATATATCCTTAGCGCTGTATCAACAAATTGATTTAGCTCAACAAAACAAAATGTTTTGTCCAGTCTATGATCATCAACTCGTGTTCTCCAATAATGGTTCAATTCTCCTTGCGGGCCTAATAAAAAGGGGCTGATTTAATGATTGAAAAGTTACCTTTCATCCTCTACATGGAATCAGAAAGAAATATCTTTACCGCTTCCCCATGTTAACCTTGGGTTTCAATATAGGTTTGAAGTAAATGAATATAGCTAAGATTGATCATCTTCTCATTTTTCATTCCAGAAAAATATCAGCCGGTGGGAATTGACCATCTCCTCCCCACTCTGATAATCAATCTTACCATTTTTGTGTTGTTACATTCCTTTAGGATGCATTTAAGCTTATGCTTTATATTTTAGTGTGAATTCAAGTGTTTCTCTCATCTTAGACTTCGTAGAAATTATCTTTACAGTATTTCCTGTATGCATTTATCTATAATCCCTTCCTGTAGCTTCTTCACGTGCATTTATATCCACCTCAATATTCTTATTGGTGTTTTTCATAAGTTTACCAGGTATTGTTTCTTGCTTAAATTTAGATAATATTGTCTCTTAATTCCTTAAAGCCTTTGTAATCAAACAATGCTATTCCTTGTGGTTGAAGTCATCCTTCATTTTTTCTTAATGCAACAATTGGTGCTCCATTATTTTTTGGTGTCAAAACACTAATATAGTCCTCAATTTTTTTTATACCTATTCTAATTTGGTTCCCTTTTTTTTTTTTAAAATTTAATCCAGAACTTAAGTTATTATTTATAATAAAGGATTAACAATAACTGCACTAAATTATAGTGTCTCTAGTTTACTTGTTCACCATATGCTTCTAGTTTTAAACTACAACCTAGGCAATTGTGAATGTTTCTAATGAATTTATACCTTTTCTATATAAAATTTTCTTTCACTAATCAAATTTTGTTTTGTTTTGACAACTCTCAGTGTTGGTAGCTCTGGTCTCTCTTCAACTGAATTATTTTAAATCTCCTATTTCAATCACCAATCTCACCCCATCTTTATCTCTTAGCAGTTTTTTCATAGTGCTTCCTCTCTCATCAGTTTGGATCCTTCACTCCTCATATTCTTATATTTACTTTCTCTTACCTTGTATAATTTATCGCCTCACCAAGAATAATTGCAGCATTAGCTCATTCTGTTTGATTGCAAAGCTCCTCATTATGAAACACATTTCATAGATATCCAGAATTTTGCAATTTTTGGATAGGATCTTTAAATGTGGGTTCACTTTATCATCTCAATTTGTAAACTGCCCTTAATTTTAACAATTTCAATGTAATATGGGGATGCTTTAGTACAGACCAGAAAAAGACATGGATAGACAAAACTTCCTTCTTCCAAATGAGTGCATATCAAATAACACTAAATATCATTTTTCTTTTAAGTAAATAAATTCTATTAGTTGAATTTCCATAGTGACAATGATAGATTAAAACCTGTAGCGGTAATTATAAAGGCAAAGCCTTTTTTTTTCTCTAATTAGCTAAAGCCTATTTAAGTCTCATGAGAGAACATTTTAAGATCTAAAATTGAAGATTTATGGTCAAAAGGTATGTGATTTGGCTGGTAACACAGATTTGGCAAGTAATGTAGAATGGCCATAATGGGAAAGGGGGTAACTATAATTAATTTTAGTCCTTGATTAAAAATGAGAGTTAAAAGTTTGGGACTTAATAACTGTAAATGTTTGAGGCCCAAATCTTAGTTTTGGCCATTTTTCTGGAAGTCATCCATCCACCTTAATATTTTTATTTTGCTTTTTCTAAATTTATGTACATTTAATTGGCAAACATACTGCATGATGAAGCACTATTGTTCTTATAGTAGTTACTATATGTAATCTATATCTATCACTTCGCATAAAATGAAAGATCAAACAACTTGTTTGGATTATTGGTTTTCTAAATCCCCTTATTACCAGGCATGCGCATGGAATTGCACTTTGACACTTGTATTTTTGGGTTTATATCTTGTTGGACCATACCAACATGCATACATACTAAATCTTGACCAAATTATATAAGCTGCTGATAGATATCCTTGAGGCTTGAACCAAAAATGTTCTGTTCTTGGAGTTCATCTTCTTAAACATGCAAATATATTTGTGTTAAGTTATATATGGCGTGCTGCCTATCAAACAAATTATAATGAGTTGAAACCATAAAGAGAGTTGCCAAATCGAATGCAAAATATAAATTGATGCTTACTGGTTTGGTTTTTATGATATCATGTCTCCATATTACTTAATATTTCAACTGCAATTTTGCCGCAGTTCAGAACATTAGTAGGAGAAGGGAATGCAGGGAAAATAAGGAGAAATGGAAAGCAATGAAATATTTATTGTGTTTTAATCCTGCAACTAGTTAGTTGAGTGAATTAGAATAAATAGGCCCAGAATGATGATGCTTTGGTAGACGATAATATGCGGTTGCCCTGTGTTATCCTTTAACTGAGCTATGAATGTGGCTTTCTGCAGGTCGTGGATGGACTACAAGATAAGGAACTGCGGGTTACATCATATGAAAAAAGTGTGGCCATCAAAGACTCTAATGGTATTTCAAATTCTAGTGATTGCCCATATGAACACTGGAGAAATGTTGCTCTTGAACAAATGTGTGAATCATTAAATGATCATGATGGTGGCATTTGGGGAGGTGTTAGAGATGCGCTTGTTTTTGGCCCAAGAACTACTTGTACAACCATAATAAAGGTTCACATTTCTACCAAAATGCGGTTTTTCCAACTTGATGATTTGATCTATGGTTGTCTTCCCTTATTATCTGTACAATAATCCCCACTATTGGTTGAATTATAGGAAGATGTTCACACTAAGCAGGATAAGGACAAAGGCCCTCCTCAAGCAAGTTGGTTGCTTGGTGAGCCAGATGATCAATCTGATGGTCCAGGGGTTGTTTTGTCTAATGGAACCTTGGATGAACAGAAGCGACAGGGTAGCACTGAGATGTGTCAGCATGCTTTCTTCAATATCATAACCTCTGGGAAATTTGCTTCATTATGTAAGATACTCTTTGAGAACTTCCCCGGAATCAAGGTGGACAGCTTTTTTGACTTCAATTTTATACACTCAAGGATGAAAGAGGGAGCTTATGAACATTCTCCCCAGCTTTTTTCTTCAGATATTCAGCAGGTGACATTTTCTTTGACTTGACTCTTAAAGATATCTGTTGTGTAAATTCCCATGATGCTGGCATTCATTTATTCTTTTTGTTATACTGCTAATCGAATCATTCCTTTTGTGAGATGTAAAATCTTTGTAATACCCAATTAAGCTCGACTAATTTTCACATTCCACAGCAGTTGAAAAATATCTGGTCAATAATGTGAATAAGGTAATTACATATGTAACCTTTAGACATTATTTTGCACAAACTTATAACCTTTTGCTAATGGCAAAACCTGAGCATTGCTATAGTGCATATCGAGTCCTCTTTTCTCCTGTCCTGGAAACTTTGTCCAATTTCCCAAGTTCAGGTTGATTTTACAACTGCCTTGATCTTAGTGGATGTTTTCTGAGTGAGTTGGCAGAATGAAAAATTTACATAATTTATATCATTTAATCTAATACAACATCTAGTGGAAGCTTCGGTAGACTTTTGGACATCATTTGCTTGTATTGAGTGTGTAATTTAAACAAGTGAAGAATCAATGAAGGTAAATGAAATTGAAGAACAAACTGAGACAATGCACTCTGACTTGGTAGGGCTACAAAAAATATATCAAGGAGGATAAAGTATGGACTATGATACATTATTGGAATAAGATCTTCAGATCTACATGATCAGTCAATTCAAATCAAAATTAATAAATTTTTTTTAGAGTTAACAAAGAAGTGATTTATATATTTTGATGTGATTAGTATTATTATAAGTTTTCTGGTATAAGAGACTAGCTAATATCTAAAACAATATGAGCATTCTAGTTCTTCTTAAAGTAGTAGTGTAAAATATCCATAAAATTATTAGAAAAGTGTCCAAGAAGTATTGGGTGTTAAAAAAGCAACTTAATTGGACAGACCTCTTGGTGTATCTAACATGTTTTAGACAAGTGCTAGCTCTGGTTGTTCTCTACTCACTATTAGACATTGGGTGAAGGACCCATGCTTCATAGAATTTTTTAAATGCGTATAGTTGACGAAAGCATGGGCAATGATGGTTACCCAATGTAAGCTTGACCTACTAGGAAAGACCTTTATCTGTTCTTGTGTTGAAATTATTCTGCTAGATATTGTTGAGCTTTGACCCAAATGCAGTATGCATCCTGTTGGTGCTCTTCAGTGAGAGTGCGTGTGTTGGGGGGTGCGCGCGCGCTCATGTTTTATTTTATTATTATTATTTTTGCATTGTCATAGAAATGTAAAAGTTAAGGATTCACATTTCACAACTACAAACATCACTGTATCATCATCCTCAAACTTATATCAAAATAGATAATGGCTTTCTGGTATTCTTTTAAACGGAAGTGATCATTGCCAAGTGCCCTTGGCGGCTACAATTTTATTAAGTTTCAAGCTTTCCCCCTGCCTGGAGAAAAAGGATACTGGGCCTTACACAGGGGGTCTACTTCCCACGACCACGGTCATTCTCCGGATGAAAAATGGCAGCTAAGCTTAGCTATCAATTCGTTGTTCTTCATATCATTTTTGAGTATATCTGAATTGGGTAAACTTGCTGCAGGTATGGAAAAAGCTTCAAAGGGTTGGAACTGAAATGGTCTCTCTTGCGAAGAGCCTTTCAGACATGTCGAGATCTTCTTACTTTGTGCCGGTAAGACATTATCATTTTGGCATTGTTTGATATAACTTCTTTGGCATGATATGGGCAGCTGTTGAGTGTTTGCTAAAACAAAAAAATTTGTTTCTGCTCAAGGTTGGAGGTTCAACATGTGGCACCTATGGGGAAGAAAAAATTGAGGTAAAAGTTCTGCAAATACTTATTGGGCTCTATGTATTTTGGATAGGTAAACTTCCATTAAATACAAGTAATATGCCTCCAGGAAATTTACACAACAAATCTCTTTTCTTGCGTGTGTGCCACTGCTCATGCGATGGCTTAATCCTGGGAGTAGCCTAAAGCAGTTGGATGTTAAAAGTTTACCACTATTGTATCCTCCTATTCCCCTAGCCCTTGTATTGGTATATTCAGCATTAGAACTTAGGGGGCATTTGGTTCGCAATCGAGAATCGGAATCGGAATTGGAAAAAAAAAACCTTAGGAATTGGAATCGGAATCGAAATCGAAATTTGATACCCCTTGTTTGGTTCAAATTCTGGAATGGATATGATTAGTATTGATGATATTTGGTTTGTATATCTTTCGGAATGAAAATTATATAATTGTCAATTTGTCCTTAATAAAAAATGCTTTTATGATTTAAAATATTAGTATTAAAGAAATAAAACGTTGCTCTTGATAAAAAATATTGCTATTTTTATTAAAGAAATATAAAAAATGGAATGAAAAAATATTGCTGTTTATTAAAGAAATATTGAAATTTTTTTTATTAAACATTGCAATCTTTTTTTAAGTAAAATGTTCTCTTCATTCAGCTTATCACCCACCACACCCCCCACAAATTCACCAAACACGACTGAATTACTTAAAGCTGCATACATGGCACCCTTGATCTTTAAAACCTTCAGCCTGTAAAACTTCCTCTTCCTAATCTTCCTATTTCCACTATCACTCTTACCCGCATTCTCATGGGCTTTTCTCTCTTCACCATTCGCAGCAGCATTCATGTCATTTTCACTCACCACTTTGCCACTCATCCCCAAGTTCTCGCTGGCATCTACAGCAGTCTTCTCATCTCCTCCTTCTAACCAACTTTCCTAGCTCAAATTCTCTTTCTGCAACCTTCTCTCTAGTCTTGGAAATTCATCTCTGAAATTCTCAAAACCCTATAAATAGTGGTAATGTTAAGCTGATGGTGTCTTTCCCAAAACCCTTTGTCAGAGAAGTTGTGGGTTGTATGGAGATGGCAGGCTTCGTCGCGAATGTTCTCATCAGCTGGACGACAGTGCTTTGTCTGAGAGGGTGTTGATGGTGGGGTGGTGGAAAACCCATCATTTTTTGGGGAGGGAGGGGAGAGAGACGGTGGCTTTAGGGAAGAATGGGTGGGCAAAAAGTGAAGTTATTTTTCTTGGCTGATCTCAAAATTTGGAATAGAAGGGTTAGATTGTTGTTGTTGTCATATATGAGTTTCCACCAAAACCCATCAATTTATTCGAATTTCACAAAACCCATATTTTAAGAGTTTCATTCCCATACATTTGTTTCTATTCCATTAATCCAAACAACTTACATGGGTTTCATTCTTATTCCTGATTTTCATACCCTTTAACCAAACACTCTCTTAGTACCACTTTGTATCATCCTGTGTCGTGCTATAGATGGACTTTGAATTGCATCTTATTAGGTGGATTAAGTCTTTCTTCCCGGTGCTTCCCAGAACCTGTGTGTGCATGTGTAATTTAAGATTTGCTTTCTGAGAATCTTTGGATTTAGCCCGGTACTAAGTATACTTTGAATTTTGTCATTGAAAAACAGCTTGATACCAGGGAATCTAACAGGCATGCCAAAGCGGAGCAAGCCAGTCTCTATGAAGTTTGCACTTGTCTACGTTGTGGGGACAAGGCAGACGGAACAAATTGTCTGGTCTGTGATTCATGTGAGGAGATGTATCACGTCTCCTGTTTAGAGCCTGCAGTTGAAGAGATTCCCTTGAAAAGTTGGTACTGTTCCAACTGTGTTGCACGAGGCATTGAATTGCCTCATGAGAATTGTGTTGTCTGTGAGAGACTGAATGCCTCAAAAAATATGACTAATGGTGTCGTGGAGGATGCAATTCTAGCAGATGACGAGACACATGGGGAATTGGAAGAAAATTCGGAAGATGGAAAACCTTCTGGCCCCTGCAAGATTTGTAAAAATGAGATAGATGGGGAAGCTTTTCGGGTTTGTGGCCATCCTTTCTGCCCTAATAAGGCCTACCACGTCAGTTGTTTGACAAGTAAGCAGTTGAAATCATATGGTCCCCGTTGGTACTGCCCTTCTTGTCTATGTAGAGCGTGCCTGACTGATAAGGATGATAATAGGATTGTTCTTTGTGATGGTTGTGATCATGCTTACCACATTTACTGCATGAACCCACCTCGTGATTCAATTCCGAGAGGGAAATGGTTTTGCACAAGATGCAATGAAGGGATCCAGAAAATACGCAGAGCAAAAAAGGCACTTGAGAAACGGGAAAAGAAATGGCAAAAGAAAGCTGAAGAAGAAAAGAAGGAACGGGAGAAATTTGAAATGCAACAGCAAAGTAATGGTAGAAAGATACTAGAAAAGGCTGGAGGAGGAGTTGACATGCTTTTAACTGCTGCTAAAACACTGAATTACGAAGAAATATTGGCTGCTGACCACTTGGTGAGTGGACGAGAACAAAGTCAATAAACACAATTCTACCTATTTTGTTTGAACATTTTGGTTCTGTACAAGTGCATTTCAGTCAGAAGCGGCTTTCCCTTCCCAGTGAGGACACATAATTTTGCAGGTTGAGAGCAGTTAGATACAGCTGACTTTTCTGAACATGTAGCTTCAGGTATAAGATTGAAGTTGTACATTGCAGATCTATTTTGTGTATTACCATAGGATGCTTCTTTGCCCTCGCTGAAGAGAAGAGGGACAGATAACCATGAGACTGGCTTGGGACAACCCTTTGTAGCAATTTGTGTGGGATAGGGCCATTTTTTTGTACGATGTACACTACATTGGTTCAGGAATACAGTCTCTAGTAGAATGACATGATATAGTTCAAGCAAACCTGTTTGTGTATTCCGAAGGAAAATTTTATGGAGTTTTGATCATCTGTTTAAAAGACTACCCATTTTGTAATTAAGGTTTATGAACTTGTGAGGCTATGCTCGTTTGCTTTGTGGGGGCAATGGTCATGTTTTGACTGTCAAAATGCCTGGGTTACGGGGTTAAAATTCCCGTGAAGTTGAGATGTTTGTTGACAGATTAATCTCCAGATACAAAATAATGAGAAGTCTTAGTCCAATTTCCTTCAGAAAATCTCCTTTTGAAAGTGAGGAACTCTATTTACCCAGATCGGACAAAACAAGGCAGCTATAATGTTGCATACCTGAAAATGTTGCTTTGCTAAATGGGGGGGGGGGGGGGAAGACCCTTCCTAAGAAGCAACCTCGGTTACAACCTCAGTATCACAAACAAGCCTCTCTAATTTACAATAAGACTCCTCTAAATAATACTGCCTTCGTTCTTTGATATTGTAATTCTTTATTAGCACCTTTTTAAGCAAGCAATAAAGTATGACAATATGCATGAGCCAGATCCCAAGCTTTCTTTGCCCGTCACTCCAAAGCCTCAGGAGCTTTTGGCTTGTCACCTACTGTAAAACGATTTTGAGAAGCACTCAAGCCTGATGAATGAAGGTGCTTTCGCTTCTTTATGAGATGTAATGCAGTTTGTCTGTCATCTTGAGCATCCCTGGAATCAGGCTGCATGAAGCAGTCACCTTATTTAAGTTAGTTAAAATTCTTACAGTAACTTGTACATGGCCAAATATTCTTATTCCCCCCCCCGGGGGGGGGGGGGTCGTTGCTGGTGAATTCAAGATTTTTATGTTTACCAATTTGGACCTTCTCATGCAGACGCCGCTATCTCCAAGAGACGTTTTACCAAAATTTATAGGACCCCAAATGACTTTTCATTTCTCGGACCAGGAAAATAGCAGAAAGTATACATGATTTGAAAACTGAACCTTTAAGGCCAATGCTCTGTCAAAGCTTTCAATTGCACTGTCAGGCTCCCCATAGTTCAACTGAGCTCTACCAAGCGTGAGCCATGCCTGGAAATTCACAAAAGAATTAGTTTATCTATCTATCTTGGTGACAAATGAATACTTACTTGACCAAAAAAGGTAAAAATAAAAAAATAAATAAAAAGAACACTTTAGCTTTGGTCCCACAAAGTTGGCTTTCAGAAATTTCTAATTACATTGAAAACATGGAAGAAACAAAACAAGTATGCGAAACACTAAGCAGTAAACTTAGTATCTAATATAGAAGAGATCCACACAAACACACACAGACACATACTCAAACACCCAGAGTAACATCTCCTGGATTTAGGATACTCCAATTTCCTTACACGAGTAAAACTAAAATTGCTTGTAGAGCCAAGAAACTCTTCCTCTAATGCTGAGAAGGCATCCTAGTATGATAACTTTAGGATGGATGGCAAATGGGATGGATATATCAAGGACATTGGAACTGTCATTGCAAGAGAGGAAAGCCTACTTCCAACATTATAGATGATAGCGTAATTTGTGTTTAGATGTACGATCTTGGTGCCCTTCAGATTATATTTTTCCCCAAATACAGAGAAGAGAGAAAATTCAGAGGTAGAAGGATGGAACAAGATGGACAAACCTCATCCCAAGATGGTTCCAGTTCTGTGGCTCCTGTAAAGTAAGTGAAATCCATAAATAGAGCACCAAAAAGATTAATGCTGCAGACACATTTACTAAAAGTAAAAAGTTTTGCAACAATCCATTAGCATGGGAAAAAGATGGCTAAGGAATAAAAGCACAATGAACAGGGATATTTCACTATATGATACATCAAATGGTCTCCAAATGAAAGCTCCGATTGGCTGGAGAAACAAATTGATGCAGACGATGGGAAATTTACATTCAAAATGGGAATTAAAATCATCACAACAAAGGAGAAGAAGAGAGCTATAAGTTTTGGTTGTTTCTTACCAGTTGCTGTCTTTAATGCATTCCATGAATCTCCAAGTTCAAGTAAAACTTGTGCCTTCTGCTCATGCAAAACAGCATTCTTGGGCATCAAAGTAAGAGCAGCCTCCCACTTCCCAAGTGCTTCACGATATTTACCATCCTTCAAAATAGAATAATTTATGACTAAAGGATAGTATTCATGTCAATATTATCATAAACTGCAAAAGCCTCCAAGGAAAGCCAGCAATCTCTCACTATGTAAAGTACACGCATGCACACACACACACACACACACACACACACACACACTCTTCTATCATAAATTTTGGAGAAACCAATGAAAATTCATTATCTATTCACCAGAGATGATAACTTCAGGTATTAATGGTGCGTTCAATGTCTCAGATATTTTATTTATGTCCATTCTACAGGCAACACGACATTGCAATAACACGTTTTCTTCTCTAAATGGGTTTGCTAAAAATTAGTCAGCATATCATAATCTTCAGGGATTATTAAGCTTTTCAAAAAATTTTAGGAATGATATTCTCTAACAAACACAATTCTCATTTATGACATGGAAGGGAAGCAGAAAGTACTGGGCTTGAGTTGCAAACTTTGCTATTGAAGTGTGAATTAGCAGCAAAACAAATTGATTAATTTTCTGTGGGATGTCCTAAAAGAAACCAAAATCTTGATTTGATTAGCAAGGGCTTACCCATTCCATTAAATCCTTGTTTGCTTTGCTTGCCACCATTCTACTTAGTGGAACGCCTAAAACACTACTTTTTTGGGAAAACTTTCCAGTTGTGAATATTTGACCCATAATTATCCTAGTGTGATCAGTTCACTTGAAGGTTTATCCAATCCAAAATACTCATCAAACACAAAAGCCTAGTTTCAGGGGACAAGAAAGCAAAAAATAAGCGAGTTGTCCAATAAACCAAACCCACTTCCAAAATAAATCAAAACTAGGTAATCCTATCAGAATTTATTCAAAACTTTAGACCATCATTCAAAAAAGATTACAAGACAAAAAATTATTCAATTGCTTAGAAGACAACGAGAGACAACCTCAGCTAGCTTATTTCCTTCATTTTGGAAATTCTGGGCGAGTTTATCGTCTGATGATTGGTCGTGGGAAGCAGCAGAAAGAGAAGGTAGGGTTTCGGAGTCGTCAGCCCTCAGTTTTGAAATGATAACATCACCATCACCATCACCATCATGACTATGTTTATCTGCTTTCTCAGTCTGGTCATCTTGGCGTTCAAAAGGGAGATTTGGAAAGTGAGAAATGGAAGCGAGAGGCCTCTTCTTGTTCTTCCATGTCAATTTCATTCTTCCTCTGCCGTCTGCTCCCTTCTTTGCTCCCTCCTTCCTACCTCGCCTATTTCTTTTTATTTTCATTTGTTATTAATTAATTAAATTTCACATAAAAGACAAAAAGATTTTCGTTTCCCAGAGTTGCCCTTCCAAATTTACCCTTTGTACCACTCTGGTTCTCCGGTCTGAGTTTCAAAGTGTCAAAGACCTCGAGTCTGAGTAGTTATCCAATCGAAGAAATTCAAAATTGATTTTTCAGAATTCTTCAATCACGCAAAACTTTGTGATGAGCTTCATATGATGAAGATGAGTGATCTTAGTTAATGAGAACTAGAGAAATAAGGGGAGAGAGAAAGAGAGAGAGAGTGAAAGAGAGATAAGGGAGAAAGGAAATTCTGACAAATGACATTCCAATCTCAACTCATCTCAGAGAGTTTATTTATACATTCGTGGAGGTTTGGAAATTGTCTGTAACTACCATAACTGAAATTCAGTTTTTACAACTACCTAACTTGTAGTTAGTTATGTTGGTTAGAGCCTGAAGCCTTCTTTTGAAATGTAGAGCTTGCTTACCCTATTCAGTAGCTGTTACACACCCTGCCCCTTAAAGCATTCCTTGTCCTCAAGGACTGAACTTGGAAAACTGAGAATTAATGAAATCCATATCTTCCCAGGTTGCCTCTTCTGGAGTCAGATTGATCCATCTAATTAACCACTGAGTAACTGATTTATTACTTCTCAGAAAAGAAATGGGTCTATCTTCTTGCATCAGAACAGCTCCCCATCCTCTTGAGCATGTATCAGTTTCTAAAATGAAGGGTTTAGAAAAATCTGGTAGTCTCATCACAGGTGCTGAGCATATGGTTGCCTTAAGATTTTGACAAGCTCGAGAAGTCTCTTTAGTCCAACTGAAACTATCTTTCCTTAGTAGTTCGGTAAGAGACTTGGTAATCAATCCATAGTGTTTGATAAACCTTCTATAGTAACCTGTAAGTCCTAAGAAGCTCCTTAAAGCCTTAGTAGTTGAAGGTTCTGGCCATTGTAGAATACACTCAACCTTTTGAGGATCCATTTTCACTCCCTCCTCTGTCACCACATACCCCAAATACTCCACTAGAGTTTGAGCAAAAGTACACTTAGAGAACTTTGCAAATAATTGGTGCTGTCTAAGGATTGTTAGCACTTCCTTGAGATGTTCAGTGTGAGAGATTAAGTCTGGACTGTATATGAGGATATTATCAAAGAAAACCAACACAAACCTTATGAGTTGCTGCTGAAATATATGATTCATTAATGCCTGAAAAGTTGCTGGGACATTAGTCAAACCAAATGGCATCACTAAGAACTCATAGTATCCATGATGGGTTTGGAAGGCTGTCTTTGCTATATCTATTGGTTTCACCCTGATTTGATGATATCCAGACCTGAGATCAATCTTGGAAAACAACTTGGAACCATGTAACTTCATCTAATAGTTCATCAATGTTGGGAATGAGATATCTATCTTTTATGGTAAGATTGTTTAGTTGCCGGTAATTTATACAAAATCTCCATACGTTATCCTTCTTTCTAACCAGCAGAACAGGGGAAGCATAAGGGCTAGTGCTATGTCTGATTATCCTATGATTCAACATCTCCTGCACCTATTTTTTTATTTCAGCTTTTTGGGAATGAGGGTATCTATAGAGTGGGAGTTTCAAAGGTTGTGCCTCTTGTTTGAGTAAAATTGGATGTTCGTGGGACCTCTCAGGGGGTAGAGTTTCAGGTATGAAAAAAACATCCTCATAAAGTTTAAGTAGATTAGAAATGATTTGAGGTAAGTGTTCATGCTTCTCTACCACAGCCAGTGTAAGTGTCGTACAACTTTGAAGTTGTTGCTCTTTAAATTTCCTGATAGTTTTGCCCATGGCCTTCTTCATTTTGGGATTTTCTACCATACCCATTAGTGTTATCTCACCTTCTTCTTTAGCTATCTTGACTTGCAGAAGTTTGAAATCAAAAGTTATGGGGCTAAAATTATACATCCAATCAACACCCAATATTTGGTCCCAATTTCCTAGCTGTAGTACCCTTAAGTCGAATGAGAAGTGATACCCTTGCATATTCCATTTAACTCCTTTTACCTGAGTTCTACTAGTTATCCTACTCCCATCAGCTAGAATAGCATGCAGGGTTTCAGCCATTTTTTGTTTCAATTTTAGTTCTTCTACTAATTTCTGATTGAGGTAGCTATTTGAACTCCCCGTATTTACCAAAATTGCTATTATTTTGCTTCATTTAGTACCTTGTATAGCTATAGTGTAACACCGACACTGCGGTGTCCGTACTATTGTACTTCTGTTCATGAAATATATAAAATATTTCTTAGTTATATATGTAGAGAAAAATTTTTATTTATATTGATTTTCGATTTTGGGGTATTGAATTTGAATTTTTGATATATTTTAAAATGTCGTGTCCGTAATTCGTAATAAACCCAATTTTTATGAAATTTACATTCTAGTGAAAAGTGAGTAATTTATTTATTTATTCATTTATTTATTCATGTAAAAAAAAACAGAGAAGGAAGCGCTACGTTTCTACCGAAACGCAGCACTCCCTCCTCCCCCAAATTCGATTAGGGCTAAAGCCCTAATCTCTTCATCTCTCTCGCACTCTCTACTGTCTCCCTCTCGCGACTCTCTCACTTTCTTCGCCACCTCCGTCGCTCTCCCTCACCCTTTTGTCTTCTCTCTCTACCTCACTCTTTGTTTCCCTCTCTCTGTTCGATCTCACTGTCTCTTTCTATTTCACTCTCTTTCTCTCTCTATCTCTCGCTGTTTCTCTTTCGTCTCTCTCTCTTTCTCTTGATCTCTCCTGCTCGATTCTCCCTCACTCCGTTTCTCTCTCTTGGTTCGCCCTCTCTTTCCACTCTCTCCTCACTCTGCTCTCTCCCGCGCGCAACAGTGCGCACTGTCTCTCTCCCTCTCGCCCACTCGCGCACGTAGCTCTCTGCCGAGAGCTCTATCTGCAACACCCTTTTACAACCCCAATTGAAGCCCCAAACTGTTGTCGTCAATCAAACTTCTGAAAACCCTAGGCCACGGGTCTGCATAGGTAAGAACAGACTTCTGATTTTAGTTCTAGGGTTTGAATATTCTAAGTGGCTAGATTTAATTGCTCACATGTGCTTCAATTTGGAGACATTGCAGGATTTCGAACTGAGTTGCGTACGGACGTAGGGTTGTGAGCTGCAAAAAAAAAAAAAAAAAAAACCCTAGGTGAGGAGATTTCTGCTTTATTTGTTAAATTGAATGAATCTAGGGTTGAATCTAACGTGAAAGGTTCTGTATATGTTTAGAATATAAGTGGAATGCGAATAGAAAACAATTTCTGAAATGTTTATATGTGATTATGAAGGCTAAGTATAGAATGTTACAGAAATTAGATTGTCTGATATGAAAGAAACATGTTAAAAGATAATAGAATCGAGTTGAATTGATTTGAATAGTTTCCCTTAGAATTAATTTGACATATGCATGAAAAAAAGTCAGAATTTGGAATTTGAGTTTAAGAATCGATGTAGCATTTTTCATTATAAATTGTTCTACATATAGGCAATCTAAATATGATCTCAGTATTATGAAAATAGACTTTCATACTTTGAAAATGACTTATGATTTGAAATAATTGGATGAGAATTAAAAATTATATGATATTTTAAAGATTTTTTATATTGTAGGAAATTTATTTATTTTAGGCTTATTTTCGACTTTGAGTGGTTTAAGGTTGGAATGAAATGTGCTGAATTGTAGTGCTAAAGTGGTGTTATATATGTGTGTTTGTTGATTGAGATAAAGATGAAAGATGTGCAGAATGTTAGTGTGAGAATGATGTATAAATATATATGTCTATTGATTGAAATGGAAACGAAGCAAGGATATGTGTGTGTGCATGTATGGATAATATATGTATATTAGGCTAATATGATAAGATGTGTATTAGTTTGGTGAGTAACCTAAAATGTAAGAAATGCATATGAGTATGTATATGTGCAAGGGTTGTTGAATGTGGAATATTACGAAGGAGTGGTGAATTTAATTTGATGTGTTGTATGCTGAATTTTAAAGGTTGAATGTTACAAAAAGTACAATGCAAATGTGGACTGTTTTATGCATAAAGGAAGTGAGACTTTAACATATAAAGTTTAGAAAATTGTGGACTGTTTTGGGGTATACAAAGAGATAGGGTGTGAAAGTGATAGTTTTGGGTGATTTAAAGTGGTATTGTTTGTTAGGAAGGTATGAGAAACCTTAGAGCTTTTGAGTTGAATTGTGTGCCTTCGGAAATGAGGAATTGAAATTATATTTGGTGATGAAAAGGGGACAACACATGTGCACATTTGAAACCTAGCTATGAGCCCCTAAGTGTTGATCCTAGATATAGGACTAATTAAAAGTATAAATTTAACATAGTGGCTTTTGAAATATGTGGCACAAATCATATATATACATATTGTGTTTTGTCATTGTAGTGACACTTGGTGATCGAACGAGGGGAGCACGTTGCTTATACAGTGTGGTACATTTTGGGGAGTGACACACATTCCCTGAACTGTGAGTGGGACTCTAATTTCTGGCATAAAATAGTAAAACTTGATTTTTACCGTGTTTTCCATAAAACATGCTTTCGATATGCATTGATTCAACGTGTGACTCTAAATTTTAAATCTGTTTTGTGATTATTGGAGTGTCGTAAATTTATGTTTTCGATGACTATGCATCCATGGTTTGAAATGAAGTGATATTGTGCCATTATTTGAAAACTAGAATGTTTTCTATTCTACCATTATATTGGTATGTTGATTTGAAATGATTTGATGAAATGTATCGGCACATGGTTTTAAAAGAATTTATATGTACTATTTGGGCTGTACGCCTGGCCAACATTATGATACGATACATGGGGCTATATGGCTGGCCGACGTGATGATGTGATGCATGCGGGCTGCACACCCGGTTGATATAATGGTATTGTTGCTTCCTATAGCATCCGTAGCTACGAATGACATTTGGTAGAGGCACCCCTTGTGTCCGGATACGTTTCGGCCGGAGGTATCCGCTAGATAGTCATGTGTGTGGACGCATCTGGTTGACCCTCATCGGAGAGGACATGAGTACGGCTCTGTCTAGTACCGGGTGGGGTTCCATACACGGTCGACTATTTATATGTATATATATGGTATTTACGGGCTAGTTTGAGTAGTCTGTGGCCAACGTCGGGGTAGAGAGCAACTTTTGAATATTTATGCATAATAAAACCCCCGATGCGTCTGTCCTTGGTCATGGTTGACCTTTACCAGGATCATTTTCGGCTTGCTCTAAAATAATACTTGATTTTTAAATGGATGCATATATTTATGATATCGTGTGATTCACTGAATGATTTCATTTTACTAATATACCATGTTTTACGGCAAATCATGAATTATTGTTTATGAATAATGTTGTTTGACACTCCAATGGTTCACCTACACTATTTGTGCTTGATATTAATCCTCTCACTCACTGAATATCTTCCTTGATACTCACCCATCTTTTCCTCATTCAGACAGGATTATTATGCTAGAGCGACTTATTCGGCTCTAGAGGACTTGGTAGCTTATTGGTGGATTTGAGTGTTCACGTACGGTGAGATTCAAATTTTAATTGAAGTATGAATTCCGTACTTTATGTTGACCCTGTGAGGTCTTGATTTTGAGATCCGTAGTTGGCCATGTATATTTTATGGGATGACTGTATAAATTATGGACATTGTTTGGGAAAACTCTCATATTTTATTTGCATTGAGGCACCTGTAAGCATTTAAACTTTTTACTTGGGAATTTATTGTATAATTGTATAAAATTTAGGTCTGCTCGGTGTGACGGTTACTCATGCTCTAGTTAGGTATGACAGTAGAGGTCTGTGGCTAAGACTGCTAGCAATTTTTATAGCTTTGCGTTGTCCTGGTTGTCTGTTGTGGTCTGGTTAATTGTTGTGAGGCCAGGATAACCCTTTTATTTATTTGATAGGATAGATGTCCATTATACAGGTTAAATTGTACATGGGAGACCTCCAAATTATGGGGATGTTTTGTCCGATTTTCTATAAAAATGTAGTTGGCATCCAGGACAACTGACGGCTGCTCACAACCCCGGTTCGGGACGTGACATATAGTCTTGCGCATAAGGGAATTAGAGAATGCACATAATTGGACATCATAGACCTCACCTGATATTTCAGCTTCTCCACTGTTGTTTCCTGTTTATGCTTCCTCACCTTCTTCTACAGATATTATCAGGTTGATTGATCTGAGTTTGCATCGATACCCAGGCACATACTTTTCTCCATATTTAAAGCATAAGTTGTTGGTTCTTCTATACTGCATTTCTTGAGATGATACCCTTGCTATTTTGTCCTCAGTAGCAATTCCAGAAACTCCAGACTCCTCTCTGTAATTGTTTCCTTTTGGTGGTGATCTGAGATCACTTATGGCCCCTCTCTTTTTTTTGCTAAGCTCTAGTGATTGTTCTTGCAACATAGCAATTTCAAATGCTTGTAGCAGAGACGTTGGCTTTAGCATTCTCAGCATAGGTTTGATTTCATCTTCACACCACTTATAAAGCTCAATATGAAGTAAGATTCAGTCAGGTTAGGATTCTTACATAACATAATTGACCATAATTCTTCGAACCTCTCCTGGTAATCAACTAATGATCCAGTTTGTTGAAGTTTATTGAACTCCTCAACTTTGTCCTGAGCTCCCTTAGCTTCAAATCGTTGGCACAGAAGTGTAGTAAATTCATCCCATTTTAACTCTTTTTTAACTAGCTTAAGTCCTTGAAACCAAGTTTCTGCCTTTCCATCCATATACATCTCAACTGTTTCCATCCACAGTGAACTTGAAATCTGATATATTGTGAAGAACTTTTGGCATTTTCGTAACCACCTTCGAGGACTTTTACCCGTGAAAATTGGCAGTTCTATTCTAGTAGTGTTTGGAATACTCCCTTTGCAAACTGGAGCCTTCGTGGTTATTAGACCACCAAGATCTCCTTTCATTATTCCTTCAATAGGAGTGGGAAAAATAGGAGATTTATATGAGTTATCTACTTCCTGATCCTCATTTTTACCTATCAACAATCGCATGATGAGACTAAGTTGCTCTTCCATGTCAGCTCTAAAATTGTCCATCTTTCTGTTTTGTTCTTCAAGTTGTTTTCCCAGCTCAAGATGTTTTTCCTTAACTTCTGTGGTCAGATCTATAATTTTTGCATCCTGTTTCTTAAGCTGTTCCTCCAATGACTTAGACCTTGTTCCTTCCGCCATTATTGCTTTGATATCAAGTTGTCAAGATCTAGAGTCTGAGTAGTTATCCAATGGAAGAAATTCAGAACTGATTTTCCAGAATTCTTCAATTAATCACGCAGAAGTTTGTGATGAGTTTTGTATGACGAAGATGAGTGATCTTAGTTAAAAAGAAATAGAGAAATAAGGGGAGAGAGAAAGAGAAAGAGAGAGTGAAAGAGAGATAAGGGAGAAAGGAAATTCTGACAAATGACATTCCATTCTTAGCTCACCTCAGAGACCTTATTTATACATTCTTGGAGGTTTGGAAATTGTCTGTAACTATACAACTGAAATTCAGTTATTACAACTACCTAACTTGTAGTTAGGTTGGTTAGAGCCTGAAACCTTCTTCTGAAATGTAGAGCTTGCTTACTCTATTTAGTAGCTGTTACACAAGCCTATCCAATTCGCTGGCCACCCGCCACCCCCACAAATTGCCTTCAGCGGCACCCAGGTGATACCCGTTCAATTCAATCATAAATTTATAAAGTATATATAGATATAGTATTTAATAAAAGATTTATAAATTAAAATTTCTCTCATATATTATAATAAGAGATTTATGAATTAAAATTACTCACAAAGATAAACTTTTTTTATATAATTATTAAATAAATTAAAATTATTATTAAGTCTCGACTTTGTTCTTTCAAACGAAGGTTTACTTGTGCATCATAAATTATATATAGTTCACCTTAATAGCTTTTATGATTTTATTTTCTTAATTTATTTTAATGATATTTTCGAGGTGTTCATTTTTTTTTTTTTGATTTTGTTTTGTTTGATATTGACTAAATTTGATCAATTTAGTCTCTCTTTCTACATCAATGTCAGTGAGGATAATTTCAAAATTCAGTCTTCAAGATGATAGTTTAATGGCGATAATTTCTTTCTTTCCTATGATGTATGGAAATTTTTCAATAGTAACATTTTTCTGTTTCGGAAACATTTCTGAAACATTTCACTATATTAAATTAATTTATATTTACATAAAAATCCTTATACTTCTATAATTACAAAATTTTCATTTTTAATAATTATTTATTTATTTAATTATAATCTTTATATTTTATATTAATTATCTCATGATTAATTTATTTGATCATTTTAGATTTTTGTTATAAAATATGGTTATTTTATTATTTTTATAAAATAATTAGTATTTATATAAAATTTTTATATTTTTTATATTCATGCATTTGTCTACCTTTTTGTTTCCTGTATACTTATAAAGTGCTATTTCGTCGTATCGTTTCATATTCGTTTTTATTTTCATTTCTTATTTCCATTTTCATGCAATATAATTTTATCTGATCTTATGGTTTAGAATTCAAATATCGTGTAATTAAAAATTATAACTCCAGGACTCAAACAAGACTCCAATGGCTTCAGGGTGGAGGATTTGTAGCAAACCTATCCGGAGTTGGGCTTGAGCTTGAAAGATGTAAGATGACTCGGAAGTGGATCTTGGGCTCAGGGAATGATTGATTCTCCCTCCTTTTTTTTATTTTTATTTTTACTACCGATATAAAGTTATATTCTGACTAATTTGATTCAAACATTTACGAGAGGATCCTATTTAGAAAATGACTCTCTTAATATAGTTTTTTCTATTTTTAAATTTCAAATCTAAGATAGATAAAATAATGCTTTGCATTAATAGATGAATATGATATCCCATCACTTTCGATTGTCATCATGTATTTGATTCTCATTCATTGTTGACATAGCAAATGATTCTCTTTTAGGGATAGTTTTAACGGTAGTCTCACCACTTTCATATTTTCTTTTTCACTTTGATCCCACTTAGTTGTATCTCTTTATACCAAAACGAGATATAGCAAACCATCCGAGGTGGAGAAGGTGGCGGATGTTGATGATCGGAGAAGGTGGTGGATTAGGTCTCCTCTCCACTGTATCATTACACGCAAGGAGATCCCTTTTCAAATGGGTAACATACCGTAACCATTCAGGATCAACCGTGTCATGTATAACTCGAGTATTTATAGTATATTAGTCAAGCAGGCAATGATATTTCGATGTACTTTATATGATCCCGAAGGGCCTTGCTGTTATCTTCTAAGAATTAACTTCGCAATTCAACTCCTCTAGCTGCTGCTGCTTCACTACCCACTTGGCATACCAGCTCAAGAATCTTGTAGAGCTTAACAGATACGGGACCAAATTTTAGTTAAGCACCAGTGAGAGACGCACAAAACCAACATGCTCCTGAGCTGAGAAGACAACGTGCTTTTACGGCATGGAAATTGTAGAGTTTCATGAAATAAAAAATGAAATAAAAGCAAAGTTTTAGCAATCATAAGCCGTGTTTCATTTACAGCCTCAACCAAGTTAAAGAAAAGTATGCTTCTCAATTTCTCTTTTCACCCTTCAAGGAGTCGATGGTTAATCACATTTGGATAAACAGTGTCAAGGCTAATAATATTTTCGTTGTGTTCCCATAAGCCCAAAGAGGCATTGTGTTGGCAGAGAAACAATAAATAGAAGCTGCATTGAGAAAAATAAGAAAATTATTCTGCTCTACAAGATCAAATAATTTCCTAGAGCTGATCTGTGCCGAAAAACCACATTTTCCTGTGTCACGAAAACATACAAAATTTTTTTCAGAACTCTTTTAACAAGCCTCGCTTTCAAGCTTCAGGGAAAGTACCTCCAAGACTTGCTCAGCCTGACTATTGTCCACCTCCTGTATAACGCCAACTTCTGCTGGCCCAATAACTCGGTCATAAAGCATGTAACCGGCCTGCGACATAAGATGCAATAAGCACCATCATGAACTCAATAACTTTGGCACTATTTATATAGATTACATTCTAATTTGAAACAGAAGAAAAGCACCGGCGACAAGGGATATAATTAGAGGATGAAATCTAGCGGTAGTGGCTTTATGATGAAATAAGAATAACTATCCAGATATCAATTGCGAGTCACACGCACAACATTCTAGGATAACTTATGATGACGAGAAAGCAACGCAAATAACATGTGCTAGAGAAAGGATTATTGGTTTAATACCTTCAAAACAGCTGCGACTGTGCCTGGGGCCTTGGAACCATCTGGGATTTGGAAGACTGCATTATGTCTGTGAGGATTAAATTGTTCATTCAAAGGGTCATATTTCTCCACACCATACTTCTTGAATACCTAGAGGAAAGAAAGCATGCCCAATGTTATGACTACAGAGTGGCCATCTCATGAACTCATCATTTCTACCACATATAAATACAGCCACAACTTCTTAATCAGAACGATATTAAACCAATTCAGGGAAAATCAGATTTTTATCACATGGTTATCAACATGAATAGCAAGTAAAGCAGTGAAATGACATTTCTGGATCTTTAATGTCACGGGAAAAGTCAATATATTTCAAATGAATCTTTCCTACCTCTGCAAGCTGTTTCTCTGTCATCTCCACTCCTTCGAGAAGAGTTTTCAAAAGTGGCACAGCTCCTGCTGTGTCATTAGAAGCATCAATTTTTGAAAAACTTTCTTTGACAACAGAAGAAGCTCTTCCCAAATTGTCTGCAACATCCAGTAAGCTCTTTGCAAAATTCTGCAGTATATTTTTACAGAGAGGTGTAAGACTCTAGAATACAGCATCTGAGAAAACCAACAGTTCTATCTGTTAAATAGATTTCAAAGACATTATTCTGTGGCTACCTGTATTGCAAATTTCTTCGAGTTCTCAGCCTCACGTCTTGTCCTGTCCATGACATTTTCCATCTCCACATAACTGCGCAAAACTCTATCTCTTCGTGGTTCATCTTCAAATGTTCTTCCCTTTCCACCACAAGTTTTACAAGATCATCCATGGATAAATCCTTCTCTGAATCTGAATCAGAAGATGCAACACATTTAGTACCTTTTCTCATTTCATTACCTGCTTCTGGGATTCTGAATTAGAACTTGATTTCTCTGCTTGATCTGAAGCTTTAGCATCCTCACTCATATTTGTGGTCTCTGCTTTCGAGTCATCATTCCCAGTCTTAGGACTTTCCTTGTCTGCTTGAGAAGATGTGGATGCAAAGAATCCACAGCTTTGAAAGGTGGAGGTATTAGGCGCAAACTGGTGCAATAATGGCAACTGCCTTATAAAAGAATGGGTGAGACAGAGAGAGAGAGAGAGAGGAAACCAAAAGGAAAAGGGGTCTAATGTGATTCATTAGCAATGTATTCTTGTTTTAAATCTCACCAACTATTTCTCTCTCTCAATTCTTCAATAGCCTTGAAAACTTAGAGAAGATTACTGGGTTCATATTAATGGACTTCACATTGGCATAAGAACAATGTTGCATGCAACCTGCTGCATTCATTCTCTACTGAATGATCTAGCTACTTCTGCCTTATTATTCTGTCAAGTAGGTAACATAAGCAGGCCCGGGGCACATGCACATAGAATGGTCAGGTTGTCGAAACCCTCAAAATTAATACTGATTCCCCGATACGATAAATTTGTAGCAATAGTGGTACCAGGTCGAATCCCAAGGAAACTAAATTGATTTAATTTTTTAATTAAGTATTAAAAATAAAAATGTAGATTTTGTCGAATAAATTTCTAAATTAAAAATAACAACTAAAAAAAAACCAAAGTAACAATGAAAATAATAAATATTAAAAGAAAATCAATCTACTAAAACTCTGATCCAAGAGTTCACCACATTTAATTGTTTCACTAATCATAAGTTAAAAATATTTTTTTACAATCCAAGCATTTAACTTTAGATTTATTAGGATAATCGTAATAAATTTTGTATTTTCCTAAATTAATTGACCAAACCCAGCATCCAATCAAAACTTATCATTAATTGACTGACACGATAGTGTTCCATATCAATATAATGATAACATTAAGTTATGTGAAAACAGTTAAATCAAAATATAAATAATTAGAATAGTCACAATTATTTAATTTTGTTCCATTGATTCCCTAGATTTAATATAAATACCGGTAAAAAACTCATAAACATAAATAACCTAGTTGCTACTTGTACTATTCATTCGTGACAATTATGAATAACTGAAATTTTAGATAACAATAGAAAAATTAATATTAAATTAAATTGTCAGATTAAGCAATACCAATTTTTCATATAAATAAATTAAGAACCAATGAATACTTGAATTAAAAGAGTAAGAAATTAAATTAAGAATATAACCTCATAGTGAAAACAATCGAATGAAAATTTTCCTTGAATCAGAAAAATAAATAACCACTCAAGGTGGTGAGTCTTGAACAAAAGAAAATAAAAAAAAAAACAAAAAGAAAGAAAAATATGTTCTAGGATGGAGAGAAGAGTAATGACCCCGGCACAGTAGCCGTCCCTTTTATTTATATAATGAACAGTGCATGCTTGATTGAAATTGTGTGAATTGTTTCTTTAATTGAATAGCCGCTGTGGAAGAATAACTGCCGTGAGATGCCCTTAAGGAATTGTGAATGAATAGTAGTCGTGAGATGCCTGAGAATTGTTTTCATTTTTCTGCTTTTGTTTCCTTTTTTTCCAAAAAGGAAATTCCCAACAAAATAATGACTCTTCCAATAAGAAAAATAAAAATTAAATTTTAAAACAATTCTACTTAAAGTAAAATTCATATTAAAATTAACTAAAACTAAAAAAATCAAGTTTTTTCTTTTTTTCATAAGTCCAATAAGATATTTGCTTCATTTAGTTCCAAAATTTCCTCATTAAATCCATTTTGTTCCAAATCTTCAAATTCAATCTCCTAAAAATAAAAGTCAATAAAATCAATAATTAGAATATTAAACAATCCAAATTCTAATCATAATAACAACAATAAATTCAATAAATTACAAAATTCCCTAATACCAAACCAATGTTTGTCCTTAAACATTAACTATACCAATATCTCTCAACTATTCTTCTTTTCACTACTTCCCCTTATTCATTTCATAATCCAATAACTCCAAACAGTACACATTGAAATATTTAAGCCAAAACAATAATCTAGAGAACAAGTGATCATAGTATATGAACTTAAAAAGAAAATATAGACATCTCAACAGACTCAATAATTTCATCAAAATTCAATGTAATAAGATTCAATGCCCTCGCAAGAAAATCACTCTATGCACTCAAAGTGTTTATGAAATTTATTAATACTCTCAAAATCAAAACATAGCATGTCATTACTATAAACTTGCTTATTAATCAAATCTCCACCATTGAATATATGAATTCAAAACAAAAATCCGGAGTTCTTTATAAGGGTTGTAATTTGGTTTGGGTAAAGGTATGGTAAAGGTAAATATGATGTATAATGCATACCAAATAAACATATCAAAAATTACAAAATATTTCTACTATCAAACATATCCCATAACATGAATTACAATCAAGTCATAGAAAAATATCCCAAACAAAATCATCTCATTCCTCGATCCAAACTTCTGAATTTTTTTTTTCTTTATTCAAATTTCCCAACTTCAATTCATGGGAATTTCTCATCTCTTTTCCTTTTTTTTGTTTTTTTTTTTAAAACAATCGAATAATAATTTCGAGGATGAACGAAAAGTATATATATAAATTTCCTCAAATCATATGAATAAATTTTTAAAAATAATCCTAACATAAAATTCTCCAATTCCATTTACAAATAACCACACATTCAAACTCTAAATACATGCTTCTTTGATATGAGGATCAAAAATAAGGTTAAACACAAAAAGAAGGTTGTGTGTAAATTTTTACGGTTATAAAAAAATGGATAAAGGTTCAATTTGGTTCACTAGGGGATGAATATGCACGGGAATATCGTTTTTAAGATAGTTAAAATATGTAAATCTAATTGCCCCCATCATATTAATGCATGAACTCATGGATGCGGTTTTAAAATGCATAACAAAGCAAATTTTAGAATAAACATACTATAATTGATGAACACTTATGAAGAAAAGTTAGAGCAATTATGATGATATGCTCTTAAGACTCAAAAACTTATAAAAGTGTTTAAATTTATATTAAATCTCATACATTTTCATCTAATTCAATCATCAAAATCAATTGGACGCTTAAAAGATTTTTATCTAAAAACAACTAATCACACTTATCTTATTCATGCGTTTCAACTTTTCAACTCAAATCAACAACGTATACTAACTCAAAATTATTTTCAGACAAAAATCAAAAGAGTACGAAATTCCAAGAAAAATAGAAGAAATAACATGATTGTTTAAAATCCTCCCCCACACCTAAATTCTACATTGTTCTCAATGTATGCAAAAGGTAAGAAAAGAAAAAAGAAACAAGCATGTAACTAAAAAAAACTAGCATAATTTTAAACTCGTAGTAAGTCTCAGAAAATCACTCAATGCAATATATAAAAATGGGACAATGAAAATAGAGAAAAGAGAGAAAACTCTCATATGGTGATGGTGAGGTCGCGGAGGGTTTCGAAAAGGTTAAACCGTGAAGATAAATATGAGAGTTCTTAAAACCGTGTGATCATATGGTAAAGAGAGAGAGAGTGCTTCTGTCCAAAAAATTTTATTTCGCTCCTGAAACCATGTGATCATCTGGTAATGCAAAGACTGCTTCTGCCCAATTTCTGATTTCACTTCTGAAAACCGCATGATCACGCTTTAAAGTGAAGATTGCTTCTACCCATTTTTTTTTTCAATTACTTTGGTGTCTCTTGGTTTAATGCAACCTTTAAAATTTTCTATCTTGAGTACCTATAAAAATTCAAAAAAGAAACAAATAACACTAATCAAATATGCCTAATTAATTAAGAAATCAAATAACAAATTAAACAAATTCAAAAAAAAAATATTGGGTTGCCTCCCAACAAGCGCAATTGTTTAACGTTTTTATACTCGACGTTTATTTATTTATTTATTTTTTCTTTAAGGAGGCTTCAATTTCAACTTGGAAGGTTCATATAACTTTATTTCCATATCTAATTTTGCATTCGAATCAAAATTGATAACACGTTCTTCTTTACAAATTTTCTGCATAATTAAATCTATAATATCAGCAAAACAAATTGATTGACACTTATTTGAATACTTCATAGGATCAAAAATAATAAATTTAACAATCTCGCCGTCGAACTAGATGAAAAGAGTACCATCGTCCACATCTATTTTAATTTCTAATGTCTTCATGAATGATCTTCCTAATAGAAGTGGAGTTGAATCTATGATGGTGTCTCCTTCCATTTTTAAGATGTAAAAATCAGTCAGAAACATTAGTTCGTTAATTTGCACCAAAATATCTTCAATAATTCCCTCTGGGTAAGCATAAGAATGGTCAGTTAACTGAATAACAACCCCAGTTTCTTTTACGGGACCTAATTTCAGAACACTATAAATTGAATAAGGCATAACATTTACAGGTGCTCCTAAATTTAATATGGCATACTCAATTTTTTTCTTATCAATAACATATGGAATAGTGAACATACCTAGATCGGCACACTTTTAGGGTAAAGTTCTCTTGATCACATCAGACACATTCTCACATATTTCATCACCTCTTAATTTCTTAATTTCATTCTCTGAATTCTCCGATCTGCTAATAAAAGGTGGTGCAATTGCACTAGAAGTGTTAGATGAAGAGGATTAGGATGTTATCTTGATTGAATTTTTATGTATGCGTTCATATTCCTTGTCCACATCATTCCCTTCATCCACATTCTTGCATAAAGTAGAGCTCGAATGAACTTACTTCCCACTTCTCAATATTATTGCACTAACGTTCTCTTCGGAATTTACTGCCATTTGTGAGGGTAATTTTTCTAAAATTTGAACCTCTAAATTGCTAAACGAAGTTGCTAGTTGAGTGATTTGATTTCCCAAGTCTTGTAAACTCGCCGTCGTTTCCTAAATGCTAGCTCTCGTTTCCTGTTAAAATTGTTGAGTGTTAATCGTGAGAGCTTTTACAATATATTCTAGTGATATACCTGAATCAGATGATTGTGTCGGTGCATGTGTTGGCCTGTTGAATTGCTGAGGAGGATATCTTGTTTGTCCCTCTTGGATCCCGTAATCCAAATTTGGATGATCCCTCTATTCAAGATTGTAATTGCTAAAATAAAGATCATATGTACATTGACATTGACTAGAAATCCTCCTACGGCATTTATTTGTTGAGTAGGTTCTTCTTGCAATATTGAACATATATTCGTAGGATGTCCGGGAATTGATCATATGTCACAAATTTTAGCTATCTGTGATTGCCCTACAACTAATTGGCGAATCAAAATAGTTAGTTCAAAAATTTAGGTTTTAAGATTCAAGTGACTTACTTCAAGAGTTTGATACCCGATACACAAGGGTTATTGATTTAAAATTTTTTTCATGAATTGTCATATTTTCCTCCTCTTCAAAAAATTAGTGAATAAGTGAAAAATACAAACTAAGAAATTAATGTAGTTCCCTGACAATGGCACCAAAATTTTGACGGGTTGTTGAAACCCTCAAAATTAATACTGATTCTCCGATGCGATAAATTTATAACAATAGTAGTATCAGGTCGAATCTCAAGGGAATTAAATTGATTTAATTTGTTAGTTAAGTGTTTAAAATAAAAATTGGAGTTTTGTCAAATAAATTCATAAATTAAAAATAACAACTAAAAAAACAAAAAGAAACAAACTAACAATAAAAATAATAAATATTAAAAGAAAATCAATCTACTAAAACTTTGATTCAAGAGTTCATCACATTCAATTATTTTATCGATCATAGGTTAAAAATAAGTTTCTTACAATCCAAGCATTTAACTTTAAATTTATTAGGATAACCGTAATAAATCTTGTGTTTTTCTAAATTAATTGACCAGACCCAACATGCAATCAAAATTTATCATTAATTGACTGGGCACGATAGCGTTCCATATCAATACAATGATAGCATTAAGTTATGTGGAAACAGTTAAACCAAAATACAAATAATTGGGATAGCCGTAATTATTTAATTTTGTTCCATTGATTCTCTAGATTTAATATGAATACCGGTAAAAGACTCATAAACATAAATAACCTAGTTGCTACTTGTACCATTCATTCATAACAATTACGGATCATTGAAATTCTGAATAGCAATAGAAAAATTAATATTGAATTAAATTGTCAAATTAACTAATACCAATTTTTTATATAAATAAATCAAGAATCAACGAATATTTGAATTAAAATGACAAGAAATTAAATTAAGAACATAACCTCACAGTGAAGACAATCGAATGAAAATTCTCCTTGAATCAGAAAAATAAACTAACCACTCATGATGATGAGTTTTGAATAAAAGAAAATAAAATAAAAAAAAAAACAAAAAAAAAGAAAAATATATTCTAGGATGGAGAGAAGAGTAATGACCCCAATACAGCAGTCGTACCTTTTATTTATATGAATGTGGCATCCTTCTTGTGTTTTTGTGAATTGATTTTTGTTTCCTTTTATGAATAGCCGCTGGCCTCTTGTGAATATTGAGAATGTGCAATTTTCTTTTTTTTTTTTTTGTAAACAGTAGTCGGCAGTCTTTCTTAAATGTGCAAAAGACGTACATAAAGATATTTCCTTTTTGTATTCTTTTGCTCGTCTTAAAATTCCTATTAAAATTAATTAAAACAAAAAAAAACAATTTTCTTCTTTTCTTCATTGTCTCAATAAGATGTTTGATCCATTTAGTTTCAAATTACCTTTTTAAGTCTATTTTGTTCAAATCTTCTAAATTTAGCCACCTAATAATAAAAAGTCATAAAATCCATTAATTAGTGCAATAATCAATTCAAAATAAAATCATAATATAAATAATGAATTCAACTTTATGAGCATTATCACAGAACAAAAAAGGGAGAGAAAAAAACTAAATGATGATCAGGAAGCACCATAAGAGTGAAATTCAGACTATAGGACTGTTTTCCATACCCCATCCCCCCCCCCCAAAAAAAACAAAAAAAAAAAGGAAGGGAACCTTGTTAACAGTCAATTTGGTAAGGAAGACAAGAAAGGAGGTAGATGAAGGGGAAATCAGAAGCAAAAACACAATCCTGCCACTTTTAGCAAGAGGAGAAATAGTTGAGAAGAATTGCACTAGAGAGTAAAACCAAAAATAGAACAAAAGACCTTGCATTATCAGATTACATCACCCATTTTTGAAGTGGAAATATTAGAAATTAATCAGAGAAGAAAAAGGATATGCAAAACCGGAGGTACCACGTGATCTTTTTCCCATCATTTTTTCTTTGTATTCCTCCTACCAAATGGATGACAAACATCTGCTCGCTTCAACAATCACAAAGATGTCGGCATCTTTGTGGAGATTATACAAAACATCTAAGTTGTACATCCAAATACTGGCAGGCCCCAAAGATGTCCCGTCTATGAAAGTGATAATCTACAATTCCGCCTTTCACAAAATTGATACCATGATTCATTCTAAAATCAACTCTCAACAGAATCAAGCACCAAAGTCATGGCATTTTTTAACAAGCAAGATAAAAGCTAAAATTTATTAAGTGTCGGGGGCAAACTTGAAGTTTTCATAACCATTTTTAGATACTGAGGCACATTATGCTGTCATCAAACTGAATCTATGAAACTTCAAGTAATATATATCTCTCTGTCTCTCTCAATTTGAATTTGACACTAAAGGGGAAGGGGAAAAACAAACACCATAAAGTTCAGGAAATGACTGAATAGCATCACAAGTATTTTCCAATGCGTTTGTTTTCACATTCCAATAGGGATAGTGGACCATTTCACTGGCAGCTAATGCAAAACACTTGACATGCTTTAATAAAACAGGAATCTTGATAAACAAATAGGCCTAAGGACACAATTTCAAGAACTAATCATATCCTCATAACAATTTCACACATCCTCTTTTCTCAAAAAGACTTCAACATGTTGGTCTTTTATGGTACAACTAAACAAATGTCTCATTATGTAATACATATGGATGAACAGTTATTAAGCAACCTACCCCAGAAACAAGATCCAGATCTACTTAAATCAATATCAGATTCTTGATGCCTGTGTGCTAGATAGGTGGGCGGAGAGAGAGAGAGAGAGAGAGAGAGAGAGGAGCATGGTTATGTCCTAAGGGAATAACCGAGTAACAAGAGCCCTCTCAGCCTCATCTTTCTCTATCAGGGTTCAATTTTTGTTGTTAAAAAAAAAAAAGAGAGAGCGAGAGAAGCATGGTTATAATTGTACAAGTAAATAAACGCTATTATTTCAATCAATTATGTCCCCCCAACGATTTCCATCCCTTCCCCTCAATTCTTTGCTTGTTTCTTGAACGACCAGCTATAGAATCCTTAAAAATAGATAATCTAACCTATAAATTCCAAAACCGTATGCTAGATTTAATCAAATAGCACAAACAAAAGCACCTCTTTTGCATATTCAATGTAGCATAAAGAGTTATGTATGGATATAGCATAAAAAAATTAAAAAAAAAATTCAAAACAACACTTATTTGAAACTAATTCTAAAAATAGTACCCACATGTCAGATTTTCAAAATGCAATATGAACAGTAGTGTACGTGAATAGTGTCATGTCGAGTTTTGAACACTCAATATGATACTGTTTATTTATTTCACATGTCGGGTTTTCAAAACCCGACATATGGGTGTTATTTTTAGAATTAATTGTGAACAATGCATGTCGAGTTTTGAAAACCCAACATGTGTGTATTATTTTCAAAATTAGTTTCAAACAAGAATTATTTTAATTTTTTTTTATTTTTTATATTATATTCATACGTAACAATAACATAAATCCTAAAAGGAATAGAAGACACACAAATTTGAACACCACCAACCAGGTAAAACCATAAACTCGTAATTAAGCTCTTAAAGCGTCTGATCTAAAAATTCATTAACAAATAAGCAAACAAAAAACAAATATATAGGAAAAATTGGTGCAAGACCAAAACACTAGCAAAACCCTAAAAAGTTTGAAAAGTAAAAAGATGGAGAAGAAGCCGTACCTTATTGGAGAGTACGGAAAAGTGTTGGTTTTGTTGATGAAAATGACGACTGAGGAGAGAAGTGATGAGGTTCGAGTCTCGGCTATGAGCTTTTGAGACCACCTTCGAAACCCTAGATAGTACTCTTGCTACTGACATATTCTTACAGAGAGAGAGAGAGAGAAAGAAGTTAAGAGTAAGGGAAGGAAAAACGGAAGAGGAGGTGCTTGGACAGGACGAAAAGATGAAGCGGTAAGTGGAATGACGGAATTACCCTTCGTGTATAAGATGAAAATATATGGAAGAAAAACCCTAAAAATTGAATTGAAAGTTGAAAGAGACAATCATAACACAAAATGGACAGAATCAGAAGCAACCCCAGGTCTAATTAAGCTATATAACGCAATCAAATAAACAAAATATGACGAGATGAGATGTTTCTGTGATGGGGATTGTTGATTAGCATACCTCAGAGTTGGCGAGCGTAGAGATGATCAGAGAGAGAAAGTGAGGGGATTGGAGGAGACGATCCGATGCGATTTGACAACGCCATTTCCAGAAACTCCAGGTCACTGCGGGGAGAGAGAGAGAGCGAGATAGAGTAGGGGCCTTTGAAAGGTTGTTATGGACACTATCTAAAACAATTATTGGATTTGAAACGGGCTTAAAAGTATAAACACAGTGCAAATACTCGAAGCTGTTATTGTAATGCATTTTCCCAAGTGAAATGGAGCGCTTGAGGAATCAAAAATCTCGATCCATCTGCGTACTGCGAAAATTCAATTCTACGGTTCTCATCGGATGTCCGAAAGCACACACTTGTATCTTGGGATGTTATTACCATGTCTATGCCCTGTGTTGCTTCATTCATGTTCCTTCTGGGTTGTGTCCAGAATTAATTATATCTCATGTTTCCATATTTATGAGGAGAATTCTCAATTTGGGTTAGGGGTCATGTTTGATTGCTTCAATAGCATGCCTTTTTTTTTAATTTTTTTCTTTTTAATTCATTTGTTAATTCTTTTCCTGGAACTAGCCTAGCCTATTTCATTATTGTCGAGTCTTACCAACCAAGATAAGATATGGTGAAATTCCCATTAGGCATAAATATTTGAAAAATAGAAATACACTTTTTTAAATGGTTGTGATTTGGCTTGTAGTTTTCGCCATCAATCTTGTCTAAACTCTACTCATAAATAGTTTTGATTTGGCTGGTTTATATTTGTTTGCCATTTAAATTATTGACAAACCAATACAAATACACTTTTTTAAATAATATTTACTGTTCAAATCTTAATAATTGGATTGATGCCATATATAGAATTTGCACCTCAGCGATGAACAGTGTGGGAGTCATTGCATTAGTTTATTGATGCATAATCCAAAGATTATTGTTGATATTCAAATTTCTTCAAATTTCAAAACATGACCCAATTTATTCACTTAGTCGAAGGAAACAAATTTGAACAAGAATTCGATTAGCTCGTTTAGACCCTGACCCTACTTAGTATAAAGAATGCAAAGCTCAAACTAACAATTCTTGTTGATATTTCCAGGGTGGTACTCCAAATTTGTGTTTATGATACAATACAAAGAAAAAAAGAGTTTTGTGCAGAATTTGTTTTTTCCATTTGTTTATCAAAATTAAACCTACCCAAGGATATGAACAAGAATTGCTTCTCTCCTATCACAATCATGTAGTCATCGCTTCCCTCTTTGATGTTTTTACAGCTAAATCATTCATACTTGATAATGACATAGAATTTAATTAATTTCAATTCAAACCAAATTGAATTTTTAAAAATAAAACTTTTCTATATTTTCTATAAATAAGAGTTAAATTTAAAATTTTATTTAACAAATATTAGTACTCAATCTCAACATTAATCACATACTACTTTTTTCATGTTATTTGTGTCATCGATTTATCTGCTCTTGATGCTATCACTAATTTTATTTTAACAGTACCATAGGAATTTTTTTTTTTTTTTTTTTTTTTTTTTTTTACATTAGAGGTGAAGTTATTTTTATTCAATACGCAAAAGACGGAGGTAAAATTATTTTTATTATTTGTGAATTTTATCACACTTGAATAATAAAAATTGCAATTCAATGGCTTCATTTCTTCGACATTTTCATTTTAATATAACAAAAAATTCTTTTATAAGGGAGGCGAAAGTTTTCTTCAGGGCCATGCTCTCAATAAAACAAAATAAAAAAATAATTCAAGGGGCCACGTGCAAGGAATCAAGCGCACCACATTCTCGTCGAACTGATGTGGGCCGTGCGACGTCACGTGACAACTTGGTTTCTGTGGGTGACTCTAGAAACCGAATGAGACAATCTGAGAAGAGTCTATGAATGAATTCCATTCACAATTAATAATATTAACTTATTTAGGCATTTAAAAATATACGTAAACTTTCCGCAAAATTAGATTAACACTTACTGTATTTATGACGTATTTTTTAATAAAAAATTTACATGTTAAAAATATGGCAGTAACATAAAAAAGAAATGAAAATAATAAAAATAGAAAAAAAAAAAAAACATTTCTCTTCCTTTCTGTCACCACAGCTGCATGCCGTCGTCACCTTTACAGAGGAAGAAGGAAGTCTTTGGAACTCCGGTGAGAGCCGCCGCAGAAATCTAATCAGCGAGTGGAAGGCAGAGAAGGGGACCGAAAGGGATCGGACCATAGTGAGAGAGAGAGAGACTCCATGCGCACTTGACACTTCTTTCAACAGTCCAAGGACCCCGAAGCAGTGCCCTCCGATCCCTCTCGTCCCTCGACACATTCCACCCGCAACTCTCATCGCAGCTTCCTTTTTTTCTGCTAGGTGGCAAGGTGTTGGATTTAGTCACTGTGGAAGTGGAAAGGAAGGGAAATGAACTTCTTAAAAAAAAAAAATTTATTATCTTTATTTCCTCTTTATTTATTTAATATTATATAAGTAGTTTACCCAATCATGGTCACATGACAATTCTTTATAATTAAATATCACTTAATTAACAGAACCAGTGCAATTCGACAGAAATCTTAAATTAAACAAAATTACAATCTTAATGACCTTAAATGAAGAAAATAATATTTAAGACTACAAGTTTTAGACCCTTTTAAAAATCTCAACTGGACTAAATTTATATTGATTTTTTTTAAAAAAAATTTATTTGCAATATTTTTAAATTAAAGTAGAAATCTTTTTGATAAAAAATATTGTAGTTTTGGAAGTAGAATTAAATTCAACAACGAAGAATTTTAAATTATTATTATTACAAATTTTTTTATTAAAAGTTCTACCCAATTTCAACTTAATCTAATTCTTTTTTTCCCCCTCCAACAATATGAAAAGTTAATCTAAACAAAAAACATAGTGTACTTATATCCTTGTGAAACAATATTACCGTTTCCCACTCCCTCAGGTTCTTTTTTAGAAGGAATAAGTAACTCAAATTGTCACCAACTAGTCTACAATTTCAGTCATTTAAAGAAAAATATTGCATGAACCACATCGGCATAACCCTGAAATTCCGACATACGTCTGAAAACTTCACCATTAATCACCTAAGATCTACAACTGTAATGTTACATTATTTGTTAAATTGTGCCTTTTATTTTATTAAATTTTGAAGTGATGAGCGAATAAACGATTTTTAGTTGTCATTGGTTAAGAAAAGAATTTTGGATACTTATAAATAAGATTAAGTACTTGTTGGGTTTTCTTCCAATTAGTAAGCCTAACAAAGGGCCCATTGTGATAGGCTTGAGTAAAAAGAAAAATAAAATTAGAGAAAATTATTATTTTTGAGTGAAATTTTTGTAATGAATAAGGGTATTATTTTGAGAATGTGATGAAATTAGAATTCGATATCTCAGATTTTGAGAGAAATTTTTATTATCATTGGATCCAAGAGTTTTTGATAAGATTTAATATATTGATTTGTGATTGATTAATTTTAGTTGATTGAAAAATGTATGTAAGTTTTTTTTTTTTTTTTTTGGCAAACCTTATGCATCGAAGTTTTAATTACATAAAAGAGCAAAAAAAATAATTATAACATATTAGTCTTTAACTTTTCCCCAACGATACTATCCCATGATAAGTAATTTTGAAGGGGGCGGTAGAGCAAAGGCCGGCACCATGACATCACGAGAGAGAGAAGGGGGGGGGGGAGATTGACCAAGACTTTGGGTTTGGAGACGAGCCACATACCACACAAACATCGCGTGCTCGAAGAAAAACAGCATAATTTGTGTCCTCTTTCTTAGTGGGTCCCCTTTGATCCCACAACTTTGCCTTATCCTAAATCAAATCAATACATGGATCCTAGCACCACTCACTTATATATATCTGTTATGGTAGTTTCATCAACGCGGAGAGAGAGAGAGAGAGAGAGAGAGAGAGAGAGAATGAGCGAAGCCAATTATGAACATAGGAATGGAGACGAAGGAAAAAGCACAAGGAGTGGCGGAACTGGCGGAGGGGACCAGAGCCAAGGTCAGGCAGCCGGCCAAGTGGGGAATGGAAGAAGACCGGAGGTCGTACCGAAGAGAGGGATGATTATAAAGAAGATATTCTCCGATATTGCCAAAGCTCTCTCTTCTTTTCTTTCTTCTTCTGATTAAGCCGCTTTGATCATGTACAAGCCTTTACTAGTCTACATCGCTAAGTTGATTTCAACCACTTTTTTCTATTTTAGTAGGTCATGCGAAGTAAATAATTTTAGATTGTGGTGTGTGTATATATGGGCTTAGGAGCTTAAGTCCTAAACTTATAATAAAAGTTATCTGGTGTACATAATTTTAACATGAGATTATCCGAGGGACCATCATGTAATCTTTATATATATATATATATATTTTGGAGAGGTTTGAATTTGAGACCTAAGAAAAAAAAAAAAAGAAAATGATATTAGTTAAACTATAGTACATTGATGCATCATTCACCAATTTTATATAACTCTGACACTTGATTAGATTTACTTAATCAGTATCTTGAATTTAAATTTTAAAAATTAAAAAAAATTAAGAGAATTAATTTTTAAATAAAATTTTATAATGCATTCAAATTAAATAAGTCTAATAATCCAAATATAGATCGACCAATAAACAAAATCAATTCAAACAAAATAGATACCGAAAAGAGGCAATGTGCGAAAGAATGTATGAATATTCGAAGTCCATAATTGTGGGTTCACCGGCCATGCCCCGTTGCCATCAAGTCAAGAGCCCGCCTTGTTGCATGGTACAAAAAGATTAAAAAAAAAAATGGAGTCTTGTTCACGCTGCTTTTGATTGGTCACTGACTGCATTTGGCTTTTTGATGTGGCTTCCCGTGCATCATGGCCATATCTTTGAAATTCAATTAATAGACATAGTGGGTCCCATCTTACAAAGGCACACTGCTTTTTTTTGGCCCTTTTCTTTAATCCTAACTGAGTCGTCAGATTGACCTACCATCCGATCCATTTTTTGACAGAGATGGCATTTTTTCGTTTTAATAAAGATTACTATCCTTCTCATTATCGGGTTATTTCTTAAAATAGGGTGTTTTTTAACAAAAATTCCTCAAATAGTGTGATTTTTTTGAGAATTCCCAAAGTAGTGAAATCGCGATTGGCAACCGCGCTTTCAGTTTTTTTTTATTTTTTTTAACAGTCGTAAAAAAAAAAAAAAAAGCTTGTTTCAATCTTGATGCCGCTAGCCTTCAGTTTTTGCAATTGTTTTTTTTTTTTTTTTTATTTTAAAATAAAAATAAAAATATTATTATTATTATTATTAAAACATATAAATATTAATAAAAAATTTTATTAATTAAAAATTTTTATTAACTTTATTTTTTATTTTTGAAAAAAATTAAAATTAATAAAATTTAATTATTAACAAATTAATTAAAAATAAAAAATTGTTAAATATTAATAAAAATTTTTTTAAATAAAAAAATTAATGATAATTTTTTATTAATTATTTCTTTTTTAATTAAAAATTTTTTATTTTTAATTAATATTTTAATAATTTTTTATTTTTAATTAATTTGTTAATAATTAAATTTTATTAATTGAAATTTTTTTCAAAAATAAAAAATGAAGTTAATAAAAATTTTTAATTAAAAAAATTTTTTATTAATATTTATATGTTTTAATAATAATAATAATAATATTTTTATTTTTATTTTAAAGTAAAAAAAAAAAAAAAAAAAAAAACAAACAATTGCAAAAACTGAAAGCGCAGTTGGCAATCGCGCTTTCAGTTTTTTTTTATTTTTTTTAACAGTCGTAAAAAAAAAAAAAAAAAAAAAAAAAAAAGAAAAAGTTAAAAGCACGGTTGCCAATCGCGATTTCACTACTTTGAGAATCCTCAAAAAAATCACCCTATTTGAGATATTTTTGTTAAAAAAAACCCTATTTTTGAAAATAACCCTCTCATTATCAACCATTGGCTGTTGTCATTGAAATTCAATTAATAGACATAGTGGGTCCCATCGTATGATAGCACACTACTGACCAACGAAATGTGTCGAGCTTGGCTTGATGTCATTGGCTGTTGTTCATTTATTTAGTGACAAGAATTTTAGTTATTATTTATTTGGTATGTGTTATTGCGAATAAATAATAACCCATAATAAATTATATATATTGAACAATGATGTTGAGGAAATTCCGTTGAAATTAGAACAAACGATGCACGACAACGCTCGTTATAAACAATTATCTGACTAAAATAATAATGCACTCATAATATTTGGTCGGGACTTTTGCACTTGTAAAATTCAAGAATTTGAAAAATATTTCCCTTATTTTTACTTGTCAAATGAAAACCAATAGGAAAATGCATTTAGTGAAGCGCCGGAAGAAATTAGGGCTACAACTCAAGTCAAGAGCGAGACTCCTCGACTATTGATCTCTCTCGGTTTTAGTTTTAATGCCAGTTTGGTAGGATTTTTTTTTCAACTTCTCTTCTCATTTTAAGAAGAAGTAAAAATTAATAACTTTTAAAATTAAGTTAAAAATTATTTGATACTTTTATTTTAAAAACAAACTTATTTTATAACTTTTAAATAAATTTATAAGTAAAAAATTAAAAATTAAAAGTAAAAAGTAAAAATTAAAGAAAAAGAGAGGATATGAGGGAAAATAAATTTATAATATGGATATATGAAATTTTATATTCCTTAAATGAGGGTATAAACAGAATAAAAAAATAAAAAATTAGATTTTAAAAATAAGCAGAAGTAAAATCTCATCCCAGGAGCTTTTAAAAATAAGCAGAAGTAAAATCTCATCCCAGGAGCTTTTACTTAAAAACTACTTTTAAAATTTTTGTTCAATAAAAAAAACTATTTTTTTAAAAGTTTCTAAAAAAACCCATTTGGTGAGTTTTTTTCTTAAAAGAATAAGAGAAGCAAAAAAAAAAAAAAAAAAAAAAAACTCTACCAAATTATCATATTAAATCTGATTAAATTTAATTTAAAATAAATTAAATTCTTAAAGATAAAACCCTCTCAATATTTTTTTTTATTTTATATAAGATTTAAATTAAAAAAATTAATCAAAAGACCAACTAAAGATGGGCACATCATGCCCCTCTCTCTCCCACTCTCTCTTCCTGATTTTGCTCCCCCCAGCTTTTTGTCCAATCATGATGACGAAAGTAGGGATTTAAATCGTTAAACTTATCAACTGGATCTTCTCTGTTTTCAAAGGCTGTTGCCGCTAAGCCGGAGGCTGGGCTAGGGGGTCGCTTCATGTAGAGAATCATTTAACAAGCCAGTGTTGCCTTGAGCAACGGATTCAAGATCTGAAGGTAGTGAGAGTAAAATATTTTTATAAATCAAAATATTTTTTTAATCCATAAACATAATTTTTTTTTTATGGGGATAATTTTCTTTTTAAGTGTAGGGGTAATTTTTTTTCTTTTATGTGGAATAAATATTTATTTAATATATAAAATTTAATAATTTTTTTTAGTGGGGCAATTGCCCCCACACTTTTCAATGTGGCTCCGCCTCTTGTTGCCCATGTTTAAAAAATTATTAATTTATATTTTATTTACTAATATTTTTAGTTAAAATAAAAAAATTAATAAGAAATATAAGATATAGAGACTTAATTTATTATATTTATTCATAATTTTTCAAAATAAAATAAAATTTCAACTCAAAAGTATGATCATAATGAACAAATTTTTACAACTATATACACTGTCTTTATATGGAAATTTATATTTTCAAAAATTATCTAATATCAAATGATGTATTTTGATAAAAGAAACAATGTCTTCAAATTTCATTAGAAATGAAATTTCCATGTTATCATATAAATTTTATTTAAAAAATATAAAAATAAAATTGCTTATACTATAAAAGCTTTGAAATTTTATCCGTGGGTTACGTGGCAAACACACCTTATGCATTTGTTTGATTATCATCGGGCCACGTCCCACGTGCCAAACACAGTTTGTAACGAGATGTGACGCTAAATCTCTTAATCAAAATTTTAAATTTAATTTGTGACTCGGGTATGGAATAAACTATATTGAAAGAATAACCTTCTAAATAGATCATTATAAATATTAACTAAATTAATCAAAATATGATTCTAAACATCGATTGATCTAAAAAAAAATCAATCCACATAGAGATCGAGACCTTGAAACTTTAATCCATTTAATCTTTGGGCCTCTTTTTGGGCTTTCACTTCCAAGCCGAACATCCCATTTTCCTGAATATTGGACCATTGTGTGTTAAGATGGAAAATGGGCCGAAAGGAAATTTCTGTGAGGATGTTTTTTTTTTGGGATGATGTAAAAGATAAACAAAACCAAAGTGAAGAGACACAAAACCAGACTAGGAAAGAAGCTGTCGTGAACAACAAGATTATCTCAAGGCAATTGCATGGGCCCTAATTCTTTCTACGCCGACTTTGTCGTCCCATAGGAACAAAAAAAAAAAAAAAAAAAAAGATGTGGGCGGCTCACTTAATTCAGTCACCCCTGCTGCGCTTGCTTGACTCAACGAGTTTAGATAAACGGCACAGAAATTGGCTCCTCGATAGATGTGATCAACCATCCTTACATTCAGAAGATCCATTGTCTCCCGGAGGATGTGGCATAACGGGTGGTCATCAGCAGTAGACTCCTCCATTAATCTCACCATAGCAGCAGAGTCCGTCTCGACTTCTAGATTACGAATCCCTTTCCTTTTGGCCATCTGGAGTCCTTCTCTCAGATCCCATAGCTCTGCTGTCAGAACCTGAGCTTTTTCTATGTTCAACACGAAACCCTCAACCCAATTTCCTGCGCAGTTGCTGACAATATTCCCTGCGCTTGCCAGACTCGTGCTTTGAGAAAACTGCACCATCAGTGTTTTAGCTTCGTCATCCTGTTGTGTTTGTAAATCATTAGAGAGGGTCCTTTTTTACAAAAGAGAAACACTGGTATCAGGTATCGGTCCATCGGGTTTTTGTGATTTTCAAAGGAGATAAATCAATGGTGGAAGAATTACAGACATGGGTGATCCAAAATAGTGAAATCAAAGATGTGAAATTTATGGAAGGAGCTGACCATATGGCGAGGCTTTCAAAGCCAAAAGTGCCTTTCCTTTGTTTACGAGAGAAAAAATTTAATTGAATTGAAATTTGTTGGTTTTCATTATGATTTGGAAGAGATTAAAAGTCTATACAAAATCTTTTTCTTAAACTTAATATTTTTGATTGTTTAGCTTCATTCATTATCTTGATAATTAAGTAAAAAATTATTTATTATTTTTATATATTATGTTTCATTGTACAAAACCCCTTTTGAATTTCTTTTTTTTTTTTTAATTGTTCAGCTTCATTCATTATCTTGACAATCAAGTCAAGAATTATTTATTTATTTATTATCTTTATTTGTACAATATAAAAAATAAAAAGTAAATAAATAATTGTGAATTTATCAATATTTTTTTACCACTCCTTTTACATAAGTTATGAGATTACAGTACATGTATAAAATTTGTAAATGAATCGATTTTTTTATAAAATGTTAATTTGACTTATTAAAATCTCGTCTCTTATTTGTTTAGTTAAATAAGTTAGCACAAATAATTTAAGCCATGTAGACTAGGAATGACGTGCCAAAGGAAATGGAAATAAACTAAATTTAGATTTTACACACAAAATTTAGATTTTAAAGTTTTTTTAAAAAATTGAGTTTGGAACAATTTAAAATTTTCTTGACGCAATGGTGAAATTACTCATTTGGTAATTTTGAGATCATGAATTTAAGTTGTGAAAATAATTTCTTTACAAAAATACAAGGGGAAGATTATGTACATATATGATAACTTTTTTCTTACCTCTACACTAAATCGAGAAGTATTTTATACATCGAGCGACCTTTAATATGTATATATATATATATGTTTTTCCTCCTCGTTTAGGTTACCTGCTGTGCATATTAATTTACAAATTTTGGTCCCACAATTGTTTGGTATAACGTCCCTGAACTCATTTAGGTCCAGGTCCGTCCTCCGAAGTTGAGATGAGCTAAGTTAAAGTATGACCCTTCAATGTAAAAAAAATTATTGATATAATGATAATTTATTTTTTATAAGAAAACTTTATTTTTATTTAAAAACCTTTATAGTTTTATTAATATTTTTATTTTAATTAATAATATTATATATAAAATTAAATTAAATTATTTAAAAGCTTACAGTATTGGATTTGCATCCAAATAATAGTTCTGATTTATTTAATAATTGTATGATAAATGTTATCCCGTTGCTCAATGACATACAAATCTCCAACTGAGATTTCTTATTGAAAGATTTAGTGGGGATATTAACACAAACACAGTGTTAGGCCCTTCTCGCTGCCGTTGCCCTAAGAAAGAAAAAAAACAAAAAGAAAAATCAAATATTTTAGCTTTCAAAATAACCGTTATATTCCATATAGAAAAAAATTATAAAAAAAAATTAAAGAAAGATACAGCTGTAGCTTTCCGGTAAGAAAAAAATCGCCTACGAGCACGAACTGCGGAACCAATGCGTGAGACCCAAGTCAAGGGCGTCTATATATAACCGCTACAACCCGACTAGCATTGCATTTCTTATTGCTGGGGGGCTGCAAGTCCTTACGGGTACTGTTTCTCTCTCTCTCTCTCTTCCCCGGTTTCTAATTTCTTGGCGGCTGCAAGTTCTTTTTCTCTCTAATCGCCTCGTCGATTTCCTTCTCTTTTTCTCTCTAATCGCCTCATCGATTTCCTTCTCCGGTACTGTTTCTCTCTCTCTCTGCTATGATTTTTTCTCAATTACACGTTTTTTATGAGATCGGCTTAAATTTTATCTCTCTCACACTCTCACAAATCTGCCATTGCAGTCCAGTTTCTTATTTTCCTCTTAATCCTTTGAATTGTGATCTAATTAGGGTTTAACCTCTCTCTCTCTCTCTCTCTCTCTCTCTATCTATCTGTCTGTCTGCTACTTATTTTCATAATGTACATGGGTCACGGTTAATTTATATAGCGAAGCCCAATGGACAACAACCTCAGCAATGTGCTGATTTCTAATACGAACATAGGACTTGATTGGTGAAATATCACAACAATTAGCCTGTTGAATACTCTGTGGAAGTTTAGTTGAGGGAGATGGATATGAAAGGGGGTTGAAATCAAAGGTTGTCTCTAAGCTATGATATATCGTCCAGTCTTGAGATGGATTCTCACCGAACAGTTGCTCCTTCAAAATATTAAACAGTGAACACATGAATCATATAAACACAAGTAATTTGCCTCTTGACTTTTTTTTTCTTTTTTTTTTTTAAATTAATTTTGATTTCCTTTGGGGTCTCTGCCCTCACTTTTTTTTTTTTTTTTAAAGCTTTTTGCCGGTGAAATATTGTTTGTAAATCAAATTCTTGGTCCTTGGTTTGTAAAGGAGCAATACTATGAGTTCTTTTTGTTGGATCATTAATTCAATATATGAGTTTATATATTAAAATAATTATATATTGTATACTGTCAAATCCATAAATTAAACCCATATGAAAGTGATTTAGTAAATTTGAAAAATTCTGTAATTGAGTTTAAATATCTCAAAAGATATGAAAATAAATTAATGTGTAGATACTAATGGATATTTACTATTTATGATGAGTTAAATAAGAAATGTCTAAGAGTGATTAAAAGACAGTTGTCATAAACTGAACAAATATATTTAGAAGGTAAAAGTCACCCTACAACTATAAATAGAATTATAGTTCTCGGGTCAAGATACACTCTTCTCCCTAATATTTCTATCATATAGAGAGAATTTGTGAGAATACATTTGATCTGGAAGGTCGTATCCAGGATTCTACTCCAGATAAAAGTCGAATTAAGATTCCATTTTATTCAATTTTCGACTATGGAATCAGATATATTTTCGCTCCGATCTGAGTTTTTAATTTCTGTATGTTAAGTTTTTAATTTTGATGATTTAACACGATATTTGGTATTATTTTACATAAAGTTATTTTTCTCAACAAGTGGTATCAAAGTCTCTCGTATTTGAATCATTAGGATTTTTTTGCATATTTTAAGATTTTATATGATTTTAGAATTGTATAAATTTTTGAAAATATGTATAAAAAATTTTTGTAGATATTTCAGTTTTCGGCAAAAAAAAAAAATATTCAGGATTTATTTTTGAGTGTGGATTTCAATAAAAGAAAATGTTATGAATTTGTTTTTTGAAATCGACATTCAATTTTTTATTAAAAGTCGACTACAATGTCTAAAAAAAAAAGATAATTGAGAAATTTTTCATCAAAGGTGACATTAAATATTTTATTAAAATCGATATTCAATATTTAAAAAAAAGTTGGATAAAAGAGAAGAAAATGACAAGTTTTTAAAAGATTTAAGACTCTTGATATTTTGAAATATTTTCTTTCCTTCTCCTCTGGGCATTTTTTAATAAAGTTGATTTTTTTTTTTTTTTTGATCTTTTGAACTTTCAAAAAAAAGAAAGGAAGTTGACATTTTGAACAAATATATATAAATATATATATATTTATGAAAGTTGATATTTTTTTTTATTTGGAAAGAAATCTTTAAGTTTTCCCAAAAAAAAAATTGTAAATCTTTTTTTTTTTATGACAAGTAATAAAATTGACTTTTTTTCTTTTTTGAAAAGAATATTTGGGATCTAATTTTTCCACGACACTTTTTTGGAAAAGTTCCGGTTTTAAAAATTCTTTTGGAATTTGATTTCTTTCAAGAAATTTCCATATTAAAGTATTTTTGGAAAACTTCCAATTTTAAAGAATATTTTGAAATTTATTTACTTTTTAAAAAAAACTTTCAGAATTTAAGGAATAAAATAAAAGAAAACTTTCATATTTCAACTTTTTTTTTTAAATTTGACTTCCCAATTTTATAATAAAGTTTTCCAATAAAAAAAATTAAAGAAAACTTTTCATTTTCGGAAACAAAAAAAAAATTCAAAATTTAATTTTCTTTTTAAAGAATGATATCTCAATTTCAAGAAAATAAATTGTAATTAAAAAAATTCCAATTTTTGTTTGAAAAAAAAAAAAGAAAACTTTCAAATTTCAATTTTCTTTTATTTTTGAGACTTGACTTCCCAATTTCAGAAAAAAAAAAACTTTTCAAATTTCAATGAAATAAAAATTTTCTTTTATTGCAAATCCACTCACAAATTATCAATATTTTTTTCCCAAAAAAAAAGGGTTTTATAGGCTATTTTGGGACCAAATAGAGCCAATCCTGAGTGTAAAGGTATTGGAACTCATTAGAGTCAATTAAACACATTTTTCATCTTTTATCATTTTACACTGTCCCTTTTATATTTAAAACTGATAATTCTTTTAGTATGCGATGACATGCCATGTCTAGAAAAGTTCTATCAACAAGATGAGGATAAATCTAAAGTTGGTTGGTTTTTAAGCGATTTTAAATGAACTCACTACCTATCTAAGAATTTTCCTGGTGCCCTCTGCTATAGAACGGGGATTGGTCAAATTTTGGATCAATTATCGGCAAAGGGTGGAGATTTTGGTTTTATGCCGACAACAAAAGTATATAAACGGAAAAAAAAAAGATGAATGTGGCATATTTGGTAAATTGGGATTTTATAGTCCCAAATTTAAGATCGATAAAATTGAGTTTTAAATAACCTAATTTTCAAGAAATTGAATTCATGAGGATAAAATTGAAAAATTTTCAATTATGGATATGATTCAAATATGATTATGGTTTTGTATATATCTCAAGATAAATTAATTGAAACAACATGTTGGCAAAGTGACATCTGTTGTAGAAATTAATTTATTTTGGGATATAAAAAATTGTGCATGCAATTCATATAAGTACAGATCGGCCCAAAAGAAGGTTCGTACTTAATAGAATTATATGTACATCATGTGGTAATAAATGCATGAAATTATTTGGTTTTATATGTGATCAATTCATCGGTTCAAAAGAAGATAATTGATTGACATGTTTTTATTGTCAGCGTTTGATTATTACACATATGGTATATATTTCGAGATGAATTAATTGAAACATGTCACCAAAATGACCTCTATTGTGAAAATTAATTTATTTTGGATATAAAATTTATGTATATATAATTCATGTAAATACCGATCGACCTAAAAGAAGATCCATATTTAACAGAATTGTATATATGCGTAGTGGTAATAAATGTGTGACAATTACTTGATTTTACATGTGACCAATTCATCGGTCCAAAGGAAGATAATTGTTGACATGTTTTTATTGTCATCATTTGATTACTATATCAAGAAATCACTTACAAGTTAATTATTTTGTTCAAAGATAAAATGTTAACGGAGTGACCGGTATCTTGTGATGAGACTTACTCATATTTGAATTTATTTGGTTTTAAAGTTTCATATGAGCCTATATGGATTATTGTTCTCTGTTTGACGGTTAATATTATTTTCACCTATATTTATATCCAACTTAGGTTGATTTTTAAATTGAATGAATCAAATTTTAATTTTGGATTTAAATCTTGCGTTAAAAACCGATTCTCTCCACCATTTACAGATAAGAGTATCTCTAAAAAGATGAAGAAAAAAAGGTGGCAAATGTTGAATCGCATGTGTCTAATGATGATAAAGTGAGTCATCTCAGAAATATTCAAAGGCACTACATGTAAGTCAGTTATGATAGATAAATCTTTTCTTACAGATATTGAGAAATAATCTGTCAAGAATGAAATGGTTACTGGTATACTCTTGACAAATCATATCTCTATATGGTAAAATAGTTAAGAACCCTTGACCACTAAGGATAAAAGGAAAGAAAAGAAAATGAAGTAGGATAAAGATACTGCAGGTACAATATCACAAAAGAAGTAACAAAAGATATCGATTGAATCGAGAAAGAATGGTTGCTTCTTTTGTGGTGCTGAAAGTACAAGAAAAAGGGAATGTACCAATTACCATACTTGACGTGATAAAAAATGTTTATTCCTTAATTTGATTTGTTTTGAGATTAATTTAACTTTGGTATCAGGACACACTTAATGGTTAGATTCCACTATAACTATTTACATCATTGTGTATATGTAGGATTTCCTAAATTGTCGATCGTCAATTGATGGTGAAAGACACATCCACATGAACGATGAAAATAAAGTTTCAACTGTATTGATAAAAAGGTTTAGATTATCATTGAAAGCTGATTTCTATTTGGATTTTAATGAAACTTTTATTGTTACGTCTTTTAGATGGAATTTAATTTCCATTTTTTATATTGGACAGATTAGATTTTATTTATTCTTTCAGAAATGGAAAAGTTGGTTGGTTTCTTGAATCCAAATAGATTGGTTCTGGTTATCTATCAGAATTTGATAATTTATATTACTTTATTTAATCAGAAATTATTACTGATTAACTTAAACTGTATACTTCAATTACTATATTGTGAGAATTCATTAAATACAACAACAATCTATGCCTTCTATCATCAAATTTTGGGATAAAAAACATAAATTGTTGTTGTTGTACATAATGAATTCCCACAATATAGTATTTAAAATATACAGTTTAATTAATCAGTAATAATTTTTCTCCATTATGACACAAGAGATTGAGTAATATCTCCAAACGGAAAATATAGAGACTTGTGTCAGAAGAAATTCTTGATACCCTAAATTTCATAGATTTCGGTATTTGTGTAAATTGTATAAAGGGAAAACAAACAAATAAAAATGGATTAAAATCAATAAAACTTCAGACGTCTTAAAACTGATATATGCAGATATCTATGGACCATTCCTTTTGGTTCTTGGAGTTGTCAAAAATATTTTATCACATTCATAGATAATTATTTATAATATGGTTCAATCAAGATTACAGTATAAATTCTGAATAAGGTTTCCAACTAAGATAACTACCGAAATCTCATAAGAATTTTGGACCAACACACGTCCTGTCTAAAGTATCTGCACATTTAGAGTTGTCCAACTCTAGATCTAATAAAAACTGGATGTCAGAACGATTAGTTAATTAGTAGAATATTTTGAAAATTTTAAGGAGTATTAATTTTATGATTTCATACATAAGATCTTTTTTGAGTCGGGAAGTGTCTGGTTCTTTGAGAATGTTGAGTTTGCGGGGGGAAATATGGTTACAAACATTATCTTCTAAGAGCAATATATTGATATTCCCACAGGTATTATTAGACAATATTAGAGAACTCTCTATTCCACAATAACAAACTCAACCACCTCTAGAATTGATGCTGTGAAAAAATAGACAAAATTCATACAAGCATCCCGGTAGTGATATTACAAATTTCATTAAGTTTTTATCTCATTGGTTTTGAAATGAAATTTAATTAATAATTGTGGATATCACAAGTTCTGTTGAATTAAGTACTTAAGAGATACTCCTATGGTTAAGGGAGACAAGTTTAGTTTCCATTAGTGTCTCAAGAATAATCTTAAATATAGAAAAATATAGAAAATTCATTATTCATCAGCAGTATAGAGTCTGATATATGTTTAGATCTATACACGTTCGGATATTGTGTACATTACGAAAATGTTAGGCAAAAATTTAAGTAAATCAGGAATAAAGTATTGAAAAGTAGCCAAATAGGTCTTACAATACTTACAGAGAGTAAAATGACATATGTTCACATATCAGAAGTAAGATCAGTTTGAAATCATTCGGTATACTTACTCCGATTTTGTGGGATGCCAAGTTAACATGAAAGTTAAAACATCTGCATGCTAGCAGGATAAGTCATTTTTGGAAATGTGTTAAACAGTCTTACATAGCCTCTTTCATCATGGTGGCAAAATTCATAGCATGTTATGAGGCATCCAATTATGGAATATGACTATGAAACTTTGTTACAAAACTACAAATAGTGGATGATATTAATAGGCCACTCAGATTATTATGTGATAATAGTTCGACAGTTTTATATTCCATTTAAGGAAATGATTAAGAATTGACAGTTGTTTATAAAGTATATTGATATAAACTCCAAAGTTTAGTTTATATGCACACTACTCGTATGAGTGTCATATCATTTCAAAATATTCAGTTTTAGTGGGAGTTTGTGATTTTAGATACTGATATAATATATATTTTCGGTTATTTAATTTAAGGTATTTTGATATTATTTTTCGTGAAAATAAAAATTCAGTTTTGAATCACATTCTGATATTGAGTATGATTGATCTCACTAAAGATGACTAGTTAGAAATAGACATGTTAAAGATGACATTGCATGATATTTTCATACTACGTATCCATATCATGATTCATATCTCATTCGGTTATATCAATTTACGTGACCATTGAGCGTTGAGTTACAGAAAAAAATGTAACAGAAACCAACTTAATTCTAAGTTGATATGATTGATTAACAGAATTAGTTATAAATACATTTTAGTAATGATAGAAAAATTGAGTTTATTCGATTGTTTCGCAATTATATAATTATAAAGTTTCAAATATAGTTCAAGTGGGAGATTATTGGATCATTAATCTAATATTGAGTTTATATGTTAAAATAATTATGTATTGCATACTATCAAAATTATAAGTTAAACTCATATGAAAGTGATATGATAAATTTGAAAAATTCTGTAATTGAATTTAAATATGTCAAAAGATATGGAAATAAATTAATATGTAGATACCAATGGACATTTACTATTTACGATGGGTCAAATAGGGAATGTCTAAGAGTGATTTAAAAATAGCTGTCACAAGCTGAACAGACAAATTTAGAAGGTAAAAACTACTCTATAATTATAAATAGAGTTATGATTCTTTGGTCAACATATCACTTTTCTTCCTAATACAATCAAGATTCCACTTTATTTAATTTTTGACTATGGAATTAAATATGTTTTCAATTCGATCTGAATTTTTAATTTCAATTTATTAAATTTTTAATTCTAATAATTTAATATGATATTTAACATTATTTTATTTTATGTGAAGTTATTTTTCCCAACACTTTTATACTTTTTGTTCACCCTCGTTGTAAAAGAAAGTATAATTTGCCTCCATTTTCTAGGAAGGCTTACTTATTGAGAATCTGCATTTGCCTTTGGAGAAAGTCCGCCTTAACTTGGACTAAGGTTGAAGAACCTTGTTCACCTAGGAAGTCATTGAAATTCGCAAATCACTAGGCTCCTTGAGTTTCAAAATCTCCAATCCATGGTTGGATTTATTTACGTATTTATTTTTTAATTTTTAGCTTGATTTATGTGCTTGGATTGTTAAGTGTCCATGAGAAGTGCTTCGGAGAAGAGAGACACTTGAGAGGTTGGAAAAGAAGAGGTCTGAGGGCCTTTATAATGCTGTGACAGCTGCAGTGGCCCAATCTGGCAACACCCATAATAGGACCTCAAACTGTTGGCAGCAGCAGCTGATACCATTTTGTAGTGGCTGTTGTGCCTCGTTTGTGATATCCTTGGACTCTATAGCAGTTCCTTTGATTTATGTGTGTATACTTTTTTTTATTATTATTTATTTATTAAATCCTATTTGATCCTGGTCCAAAAAGTCACCTACATCCTACGGCTTTTCCATAAATTCCTTGGTTTGGAAATCTGGTCCGGCATTCTTCTGTTTCATAATAGTGGTTTATTGATGTCTCACACGCAGCGCAAGAAGTGTTTATCTTTGTACCTTACCAGCTGACCTATTTAGCTCAAGGTTGGTGCCTTTCATTGCTCATATGTGTTTCTTTCAATTGTTAAGAGCTTGTTCCAGTACGGGGTCTAGGTGGAATGGACATAATTGTAGTTAAACACACTCAAATGTGGAAGGACGATTAATGACATTGAAGAAGATAAGCATCAGGTCCACTTTAGTTCCTGTTTGATTTCAAAGCTGTTAAATCCAGAAGAACAGAGTTTCAATTTACGTTGGTACTCCATCATCCTAGCCATTAGATAAATTGTGGGAGAACTCAATGAGAATTCAGGTGACTGGAGTTTGATTATTGTTCTATTTTGTCAAAAGTTGATTTTGCTGCAATGTTGACAGTAGTTTTGCACCTTTATGATTGTATCTTATGCAATCATGCTTTTTTTTTGGGAAAGATTTCTTTACAATCTTGGATGATAGTTGATTGTCTCACTTTGACTCCATTTTTTGTTTGTTTTATTTCAAATTTATTTATTTATTTATTTACTTATTTATTTTTGGGGGCTTGAAACCATGCAGGCATTCTGCACTCTATTTTTTTCCACCGTGCTTTAGGTCTTGTGCCGCCCAAAGACATTGATTTGGAACTTTTCAAAATCACATATATAAGTGATGCCCAAATTCTTGGAACGATAATCAGATTTTGCTTGAGAGTGGATTTTAGCTCATGATTGATTATTTATTTTTTGGGCTGTTGCTTAATAACTATAGAATGATTGGGAGCGTTCTTCCCTGACTCAAATTTTATTCTTCTCTTCTTTATGTACACTTCTCTCTCTCTCTCTCTCTCTCTCTCTCTCTCTCTCTCTCTCTCTCTCTCGGATTTTGAGTTATAGAATTATCAATGGTATGATTTGATGTTCCAAATACCTGCATATGAAATCTTTGGCATATTGTTTATGTTTTACATCTTCCTTCGCTGTATAGGTACAATGTGGAGATGTGGATCATGAGAAGAAAATAGATGAGAAGATTGATCAGTTTATTGGTTGGGTAGAGAAACATCCAGACAAGAAAAGTCAGGTTTGCTATTTAGTGGTGACATATTGTCTAGTCTTTTGATGAGTCTACATATCATGTAATTTATCTTGCTTGTGCCTTGCTGTTCCCCGGAAGAGATATTGTCAACTTTCGAATTTTTTGACTGAATAGGGTTAGCACCAAATATATTTGCCTTACCCTTGTGTTTGACACTTTCCAATTTATTTTCAATATATATAGGTTTTTCCACTGGATACTTATTAACTTTCTTTGGGTGGTAACTGATGAGGAATCATTCTTTCATTACATGCTAGGCATGAACTTGATAAGAATTCATTGTTATAAATAATAATTAGCCACATATACCTAAAGGATGTTGGATCTTACATTTCTTGGATGGACCTCAAACATGAAAGGTTGGGGAATATTTGAGGAATCTTGATATCAAATTGATATGGGAGTGTAGACTGCTCCTCTACAAGAATTACTTTGCTGATTAATTTTTCAAGGATTGTATGCCTTCCTTACTCTCAAGACATTCCTACAGTGGTCAATTTTGTTAAGTACTAACAGACATTGATATAACTTTCAGGAATCACTCTTGAGAAGATGAAACTTAAGGCTTTTACAAAAGGAAAGACAGCAGAAGGACGGTAAATTGTGATGTTTGTTCTTGATATTGGAATGATGGATGGGTGGGTCTTGGGGGTATACATTCTTGTTGTTTTATTAGAGTATAGAGGAAGGGTAGTGGAGCCATTCATTTCCCATTTATTAGAGTATACAATCCCCTTCTTTTGAAGAAAAAACTTCAAAATAGCTTTACAAAGGAGTCTTGCCCTCCTGCTTTGCTTCTCTCACAGAGTCTATTATGGACTTTTACAGTAACAGAAGTGGAGAATTTCCCCTGGTGCAAAGATATTTTGAATGGCACTTAATACCTGAAGACATCCAATCTTCTGCTTTATGTTCCAGAAACTTCCTGGGCTGTTTTTAACTCCATCCCAATTTAGTTATCTTAATGCATGCTTTAATGTTTAGACAGATGAATACGAGATTTAACTTCCCTATTTTTCCTTCTTCTGTGGTGGTATTATTATCATTATTATAGTTATTATATATTTATTTATTTATTTATTTTATTTTGCGAAGGTTGAGGTTACATTCTTTTAATTTATTTACTTTTGGACTAAAGAAGTTTGGTTCTTTCCAAGTTAAGGATATCTTTGCTACATGGCAGATATGCTTATCATTTTATGAAGTGACTCAACATGTGAAAGTGCATTCTAATAGGTCACATCATTCAAAACCTGTGGTAGACTCTGGAGGTACAGTTCATTGTATTTCACTTCAGTAACTTGTATTCCAGCACCAATTTAAGGTCTTTATTTTAATTTATTTTATTTTTTCTGTGCAAATGTGCAATGGAGGAAAGAAATGGCTGGAGGGCAGCTCTTCGTGAAGTTCTATTTCAAATGATAAAATTTGTGAATGAAAAAAAGGATCATATTCCTTCTCTACCAAATATCGAGATAAAAACATTTCCTTACGAAATTTGCATTCCAAGTGAGTTCTTTGGGCATTGCTTTGGTCTCGTTTCTCTCGTTCTGCAATTTGTTCGATAATGTTTCTTAAGTTGAAGTAATTGATAATTGCTTTTTTTTTTTGGGGTGGGGGGTGGGGTGGGAGTAGTGTGCAGGTAATACATATAATTTTTTGTTTTGTCCCCTTCCCCCCTCTGGAGGCATGAAATGGTTAAATGAGAATTAAGCAGGCTTATCAGAAACCACTTCTCCTGTAAGGTTCTCAGAGTCATTACTTTCATGAATTGTCTGTATTATGAAAATGTTGCTTTAGAGGATCTTATGCCAATCAGTAGAGTTCTGGGTCTCTGAGGAGGGCCACACGATCCTATTTAAGGTAAAAGTTGCCATCCAAATAAATGGAGGAAAGGTGGAAAATGACTCCAATGCAACAAGGCATGGGCGGATCTCTTTTGTTGCCAACTGGAGGTACCTTGATTAAATTCTTACCATTCTACTACCAAAACTTTTAAATGTTATTAAGTATGGTGGCACAAATTTCAAATCTAGACAAGCTACAGATGGGTATCAGGTGGTGTGTGCACTCGGCTCGTTGACCGGTTGGTGGTCAAGCATAAAAAGAACCATCCTCATCCCAAATAAAGGTTGGCAACTACCCCTGAAATGGGACTTGAACCTTACCCTTGCTTGGACACCACTTGTTTGGATTGTTATCACTGCACCAAAAATCAAATACATTGGAAATAAGACATGCATTCAGCCTTGACCTTTGTAATGAGCTTGATGAACAACTCTTTATTGACCACAAGAAGTGCAAAACCACTGTCAGATTAGTCAGAACATTATTAGCTAGGCACAGCAAGAGTATAACTAAGGCATTATCTCTTTGGCTGTGTAGCAAGGTAAAGGGGGGTCGATCATATTTCTGCACACATGATCAAGCATCTGTCTTTACGCCTGTGATTTTACTTGGTTTGCATGCTTGTATATCTTTTTACTGTAGTACTCTAGTCCTTGCTCTTTTTCTGTTTTTTTTCTTTTTTTTCTTTTTTTTTTTTTATGTTATCTGTAAATTATTTGCCAATTCAAACATCTCATCAAGTGCTGCTTCCGTTCAGTTCATCTGAGTCTGGATTTGGAATGGATGTGCTCAAGAGGATGCTCCAGACCGGATCCAACTATGCTGAGCTGATGGTTGGAGCCCCATCAACTGTGTAGGCTCCTATCCACCTCAGGGCCTGAATACAGTTGGTTCTTTAACATGCAATGATGTAATTAACATGCTAGATATACATTATATCCACACTGTAAATATCGTTTGTCTCTTACTGTTTTCTCAGGTAGGAGGAACCAGGTTAGGCTTACCTATGTATTATGGACAAAAGAAAGGCTTATTTATTTAAAGCATCTATTTTTCCTTTGGGTATCTTTCAATAGAAGAAAGGCTTTTGTTTTACTCTTTTAGATTCTGGAAGCTCTGGGTGGTCTCTGTTTGCTATTTGCCTATGTCAAAAGGAACAAAGATTTTACAGAAGTCGTTCAATCTGAAGTTCCTTTGTATGTCTCAAATGTCTGACAGGCTTGCCGAGGCACCAGAAAAGGTTACCTTCCAAATTTATCTTTTTCCTCGAACCCTGCCTTTATTCATTTCTTATATTGTACTTCCAAAATTTTAGACTTATGACATTCAGTATACTTGGTGATATTTGGTGATATCACTGTTAACTAACCTTTTGAATGATATTGTTGAAATCAAAATGCCATAATAAATACAAAAATAGTACAACAACCAGGACCCTGATCCTAAATAAATACAAAAATAGTAATAGGTAAAAAATCTAAGAGCAATGCTAGACGGTGAATTACAATTTAAATGTGGATATTTCTTTTGGTATTTAAATATTTATTTATTTTTGTATAGCAACAACAAGCAAATGAAACTTGAACATGCAGATAAAAATTTATGTTATTTTAATCATTATACTATCGAATTTTAAGTGGATATTTTCCTTTAAAATATTTTAATGATTAATTTTTGTACATCATAGACATGTACTGTTGCTTTTTTTTTTTTTTTTTGTAAACATAGTACTAATGTGTCATTAAATATATTAGATTAAACATATTTAAGACACTATCCTTATCGGCATTTCAGGTAGACACAAAATATATTAAATTACAAAAATATATTAAAAGAAAATATTAATGTCATCAAATGTGACTTTCAAACCCCAATAACTATAATTAGCTTCTGTGAAAAAAATATTTAGATGGTGGTCAGGGCCAAGATTTTCTTATTTTTAGAATAATTCATGAATAATTAATCTCATTTTCTTTCATTCATATAATTAATGTTTATAATCTAATCACATTTCCATAATTCTACTTTTCCCTGTCTCACTGAATTTTCCAACATAATAGCTTTTCTCCTTAATAAACAAATGTTCAACTCAATCACCGAATTTTCCTCCTGAAGCAAACACAACAACACAACAATGATTCACAAAGACTAAGATACACATACCTTGAAAACTCTTCCAGCCTGCTATGAAAAAATTTGATGATGAATTAGCCAGAAAGTTACGCAAAATGAAATGCAGAATAATGAATTACATTAACACGAAATCAACATCACCTTTTTTTCTCATGATAGTGGATAAGGTTATCCTCCTCCCTTGGAACAATCTCTAAGATAGGATTCTTAGTTGCCGCTAAGTGGAATAAGTTGGACAGAAGAAAGCAAAGGCCTGCATAAATATGGTGTCCTGATTCATATCCCTACCATATCAGCATAATGTCAATTTGTAGATTGGATTGGCTGTGACAACCTTGTCAATTTTAATAAGATCTTGGATTTTCCTTGCCTTTGGCATTCAACTTCTTCAACCTTCATCTCAACTTTTGGAGGAAGTGATCGTAGAGACTCCTTAATTGTTTCCCAAATCGATACTTACAGCCAGTAACTATCTCTATCATCCGGAGATCAGGTTCAGCCAGCATCAAAGGAGCTTATTCCCATTGAATGTAGTGCCAAACATATTAATAAAATGAAAATAAGTGGAGGCAAACAAACTTAAAATGTCAAGGATTAATAATCATGAATCTTCAATCTCTCTCTCTTAAAAATAAATAAAGAAATAAAAAGTTAAAAAGGAAAACCTTTGCAGTCATCATTCCGACACCAGGTAATTGTCATCCCAAGCTTTTGATGCAAGATTTGGCCAACAGGTTTGTATTCAAAGCTCCTTTGTATTTCTTTCTGTAAACGAGGTATTCTTCCATGGACTTGGAAATTCTACATCCATTTGTGCATATTGCATTCACATCCTGCAATATGCACAACACATGATACAGTAAGTAAACCTCAACCGTAAGAAAGATTTATGCTTGCATTCCACTCCCAGCTTTCCAAATTCAACCTCAAGACTTATATAGGACTGAAATACTGATGCCAAGAACTGTGAAATGAGTTACGAGGATTGAAGTGAAAAGACCTGAGTCAGTGATAGTTCAGGAACCGCAAGATCACCAGTCAAGCAGTCATTTGTCATAATGATTCCCCCCCCCCTTTCCCTTTTCCTCTTCCCTTTATCTGCAAGTACATGAAACCAAAGGCATCCTTCTTTGTCGGTGTTTATCTCATTTAGAAGCTTTTTTTCTTATTGTGCCTGACCTGGGTTGTATCCTATAAATTCCCAAATAAACACATCATTCACCATTCCACCACTGTTTAGAACCAGTGGTAATTCTTGCTGGCATGTGTATATACTAACAAGAAATTTCATCAGCGTGGGAAATAACATGCATCGCATCTTCCATAGTGCATTTTTCAGAAGACTGCATAATATGTTTCATTGTGTTGAATTTTAGATGATACTTTGTCACAAGTCTCATGGATTCTGTAAACAAGGAAAAACCATATATTTAAGTCCATATTTTCCAAGCAAAGACTGAATTTAGAGCTACTATGAAGCAGCTTCAAAAGAATGCCATATTTGTCTGTCTAGATCATTTGATATCTTGATAGCTCATTCACTTTCTGAAGACAGGGCTCTGGAATGACACTAAATAGTGATTAGGAAGAGAAATGAACAGTAATCCGTAAAAGTCAGCTCAGGGGGTCTTTAATAGCACCTTGCATATGCTTTTCTAAATGATAGCGAGCATTCCCTTTCTTAACTGCATAGTGCTCAGGATTCTGACAGGCAAGAAAATATCAGTGGATCTGCAGGAAAAGGATATCCAAATTATGTTCTCTGGGCAAAATACCTTTTTCGTTCTCATGTACAAGTATGAGCACTTCATCCACTCAATTGCCGGTGTGATATCAGAGACAGAGAGTTGAAGTATCTCAGCAGTTAGACACACTGTCATGCAAGATAGCAACCTCAAAAAGAAAATCAAGACCAGTTAAAAAAACCTCAATAAAAATATACATCATAATTTACAACATCCTTGAGCAACGAAAGCAATATTGAATTCCAGGCTAGACATACCGCGATTCCACCACCTCACAACCATTTAGGAGATTCTCGTATAGATGGACCTATATTACAAACAAAGGAACACCAAAATGATTGAATAGATGAAAAATTGTAAATGTTCATATTAGAGCTAATAGCAGGAGAGGAGACAGAGATACTCTCTCTTCTTGTCATGATTATAACCTTTCCGGTATCATCAAATGGAGGAAGGCCAGCCCTGCCACAGATCTACATAAAGAAATTTAGAGAGGCAAGCAATTGAAAGAGTAGAAAGATGAAAAGTTTGCATGAGATCAATATGGCAAAATTAAAAGCAAAGTGCATGTGCAGTAACTTTGGACCGACCACCCTCTCTTCCCGGGTGCTTAGTTGTTAATTTTTTTTTTTATAAATAAATATTGAAATGAAAATTAAAATAAACCCAAATAAAATTACCCAGTTGCCAGTCTCAAACTATAGCACGTTGCACCAGAATTTTAGTTTCCAGGACTAAAATGGATTTGAGTAACCAAAGGTCATCAACAACTGAGAAAGTTTTTGAGCTGCTTCCTGTGCTCCTTTTCTTGTTGAACAAAACACGAGGGCAGATTTTCCACTGGAATATTGCATAAGAATATCTGGAAATCAACCTTAGAATATTAGTCCCTGTTAGAAACTTTGTAATGAAGTCGGTTTTTTTGACACATTGCAAACGCAATTAGAAAATGCAGGGACATCGGAAAACAAAGGAGACAGCAATTCCAAAAATAAATCCTCACACTTACCAAAAGTATAGTTTTGAAGCCGCTGGAAGAAAAAACAAACAAGAAATTTTCAGTGAATTTAAAAGGGATTCAGCATCTCAAAATGAAGGACAAAAAGTTTAAAATATGTGAACTGATAAAACTTCTACAATGGAAGGATAAGAACGCTAATGATGCAAAAATAAAAAAAGAGTTTACAAGCATAAGCACTAACCTTTTCAAACAGAAAGCCATTTTTTGCTGGGGTATAGCCTGCAAACATAGTAATTGCAAGAGTTAAAAGAACAGAAACAAAGAAAGTGAGAGATGCACTGCTCATTAACAAGCTGCTGTTAGTGACTCAAGGATCTTCCTTGATTGTTCTCTTAGTATTGATCCCAAAGCCAGAACAAACGGCAGGTTTAGAAATGCGAAATATCAAGTTGACCAGGAACTTTGGCTCCAAATTGCAGTGTATGAAGTTAAGAAGTGTCATGCTCAACAACATATTTTGCAAGATTGGCAATGGATGAATGAATATGAGGGGAAACGAGCATGGAGCTGTTCTCATGTAGACCAACAATGATCATGTCTGAGGTTGAGAAAATTGGGGTGGGGGACCATAAATCATGAGTTCATGACTTCTACCATTTTGGACGAATTTTGAAGAATACTTCTGATGCAAACACAACAATGATTTACAAAGACTATGGTTCACATACCTTGAAAACTCTTCCATCCTGCTATGAAAAAATTTGATGATGAACTAACCAGCAAGTTATGCAAAATGAACGGCTGAATCATGAATTACATTTAACACAAAATCAACATCACCCCATTTTTTCTTCTCATGATAGTGGATAAGTTTATCCTCCTCTTAAGAGGATTCTTAGTTTCAGCTAAGTAGATTAAGTTGGAAGGAATAAAGCAAAGGCCTGCATAAATACGGTGTCCTGATAAGTATCCCTACCATATCAGCATAATGTCATTTTGTAGATGGGACTGGCTGTGACAACCTTGTCAATGTTAATAAGATCTTGGATTTTCCTTGCCTTTGGCATTCAAATTCTTCGACCTTTATCTCAACTTTTGGAGGAAGTGACCATAGTGACTTCTTAATATGTTTCCCAAATCGATACTATTGAAAAAGAAGCCTTCACTATCTGTCCAAGACCCATCAATTAGATCCACTTATTCAGCCCTAAAAATCTCTAACAATTGGGCTGAAATTGTCATATCAAAAGGGCCAGATTTCTACCCTTAATTGAGGTCCACGAAATTTCAAATTGTGGGCTAGATACCAGCCCAAGAAAGGATTTGAAGAAGGCCTTCAAAAAGGGCCCAACAGCCAATTTTTTTGGCTGTTGTGCAGCAGGAAGGGGACAGAATGCTGTCCCCTCTTTCCCACAAAAGCTGCAGACTCTTTTTGTCCTTTTTTCTCTCTCTAAAATTGTATCTAACAGCTATATTTGTGTGTCTAACAGCTATATTTGTATTCTCTCTATAAATAGGCCTTGAATATCTCTTTGTAATCTATGATTCAATGCTCTCAACCACCAATGTATTCTCTTATTATTTTTCAATAAATACAGAATTTATTTCATACTTTCTTTGTCTTTAGACTTTGATATTTCAACATGATATCAGAGCAATCTTCAATCCCTTCCTCTTCAAGGTTGGGTGATCCTCCACCTTCTATCAATATTACCAAATTTCAAAATATATCCTCCATTCAATTGAAAGGAAGAAACTACTATCAATGGGCTGGTTTGATGAGAAGAGCACTAGAACTTCACAACTTGGAAGGTCACATTCTTGATCAACCACTTGAAGAATCTGATTCTTCCTTTAGAGAATGGAAGAAATGGGACAACCATGTATTCTTTCTTCTACTTAATTCCATGGATGAAACTCATAAGGCCATGGTAACAGGTGCCCCGAATGCCAAGCAAATATGAGACTCAATGTTCTCTCTCTATGGGTTGGAATCCAATCTTGGGAGGATTTTTTAGCTCAAAAGACATATTACTTCCATCAAAAAGGAAGGCAAATCTCTCGCTCAATATTTTGGTGAGTACACCGATGCATGGAACGAGCTATCCACTCTCCAACCAGATTCTATTGATCTCAAAGTCATTCGAAAAAGAAGAGAATAAGACAAGATTTTTGGGCTTCTCATGGGTCTAGATGACTCATTCTCACATCTAAGGCAAGAAATCCTTCAAATGAAGGAATTTCCTTCATTTAGGAAAGTACAAAACATGATTCAACGTGCGGAAATTAGCATGAGATTGGAAGAGAACTCCAAACAAAAACTTGAAGCACAAGGATTCATGGCTATAATTGATGAACATATTGCTGCCAAAACTCATCAAATTTCTAAGAGGGCTGATGTATGTTCTCATTATAAGAAAAAAGGGGCATCTTCATCCACACTTAAAGTCCAAATCGTTCAAGCCAAGGGAGCAGCCGTTGGGAGTCTCAAATGCTTTCAATTCTGGACAGCAAACTACTCAACATGTTAAGCTTCAACGACCTTCTATGGCTGACTTTGCTGCCCTCCAAAATCAATTAAATGATGACACAAGGAGGCTACAACTATTTGCTCCCACAAATGGTAATAATCAAATCACCCTTATTCAAATTCTGATGATTTTTTAATTGATTTGGATACGGACTATCATATGGTTAAAAACAAAAGAAAAATAAAACGTTTTAAAAACCTTTCTAACCATAAGATAGTCCGGGTTGCCAAGGGACAAAATTTGGAAGTTAAGCAAGTAGGAGAAATCGATCTTTTTGGAAAACCTACTAATGCTCTTTATGTCCCCAAGCTTACTTCCAATCTTTTGTCTATTAGCAAAGTCACCAAGGATCAACAGTGTAGAGTTGTATTTGACCCAAATTTCGTTTCTTTTCAGGACCTCAAGTCAAATCGATTGATTGGCAAGGGTTCTAGGAGAGGAAACTTATATTTTTTTTGATCAAAATCAACATACATTTGTAGCCCATGTCAAAGAAGATCTTTGGCATCAAAGATTAGGGCATCCTAGTGACCAAGTTTTAAAACGTCTATTTCCAAATTTGAAAATTGAGAATAGACATTGTAAAGTTTGTATTTTGGGAAAAGAAACCCGAACTATGTACCCAAAATCAAAATCTATATATAAAAGTGCTTTTGATCTAGTCCATTCTGACGTGTGGACTTCTCCTATTGTGTCTCATTTAGAATATAAATACTTTATCACATTTGTAGATCAAAAAACTAGGTACACTTGGATATATCTTTTGCACACTAAAGATCAAGCCTTTGAAGCTTTCAAAAGCTATATGAAATATGTGACCAAATTGTACAATGCCAATATTAAAGTCTTGAGTACGGATCATGGTGGTGAATACACTAGTCATGCATTTGAAAATTATCTTAGAGAAAATTAAATTATATATCAAAAATCTTATGTCTACACACCCCAACAAAATGGGGTTGCCGAAAGAAAAAATAGACACATCTTAGAAATAGTTAGAGCTATGATGATCTATGCAAATATACCAAAGAAATTTTGGTGTGATGCGGTTAGAACCGCTATACATTTAATAAACCTAATCCCCTCAGAAATTTTAAAGGGTATGTCTCCTCTTGAAGTTCTACTAAAAAGAAAACCACATATCGATTACCTCAAGACCTTTGGATGCGTGTGTTATGCTCATATTCCTACCCATCTTAGGGACAAACTTGATCACAAAGGGAGGAAATGTCTATTCTTAGACTGTGCTTCTTTTGAGAAGGGTTATAGATGTTATGATGCAACCACTAACCGAACATACACATCTAAGCATGTGATATTTTTAGAGGAAGAACTCTTTTTTGCAGGAGAAGAAACTTCCAAAGAAGACGAAATCTCTCCTAGCCAATGGGACTTCTTGCTTCCATCCGATCAGCCGACCTCTCAAATTGAAGAAGTAAATGCTTCCCAGGAAACAACACATTCTCAAAACAATGAGGAAGAATCAAACACTATGGAAGAGGAACCGACATCCATCTTAGGGGGAGAGCCACTAACAATGGAAGAAGAGAACTCCGAACAAGTTAGGGAATAATCGGATGAGCCGCCTCCTCAACTTAGGAGATCAACTAGGGTGAGATGACCTTCTTCGGAATGGAAATTTTACTATAACCCCCTCTCCACCGATCATCCTCATTCCGATGTCAACACTATCTTACATGTTTCTTTGGGCCATCAAGCATTTTTGAGTGCCATAGATAAAGAACTTGAGTCTAAAACATTCGAAGAAGCATCTAAGGATCCAAGATGGAGAAGGGCAATGGAGGAGGAGTTAGATGCTTTGTTCAAGAATGATACTTGGGAAATCACCTCTCTACCCAAAGACAAGCGAGCCATAGGATGCAAATGGGTATACAAGATCAAATACAAGAGTGATGGGTCAATTGAAAGGTTCAAGGCAAGACTTGTGGGTAAGGGATTCACTCAAACCTATGGGATAGATTACAAGGAGACATATGCCCCCGTAACCAAAATGAACACGATTAGAGTCTTGAAGTCACTTGCGGTGAATCATGGGTGGAACATGTACCAAATGGACATAGCAAATGCCTTCCTCTAAGGAGACCTCGAAGAAGAAGTGTATATGCAACTTCTTCAAGGGTTTTAGCAACAAGGAGGAAATGTGTGTAAACTTCACAAGGCTATCTACGGATTGAGCAATCTCCAAGGGCATGGTATGCAAAATTAAGTCATGCTTTCCTTAGTAGTGGATTCATTAAATGTCATAGTGATTCATCTATTTTCATTAAAAAAAATCATGATAAAATAGTGATAGCCTTAGTCTACGTAGATGATATCATCATTACGGGAAATGATTTACATTTAATTGATATAGTTAGAAATTTTTTGAGGTCTAGGTTTGAAATTAAAGATTTAGGAAGACTAAAGTATTTTCTAAGAATTGAGTTAGCCTATTGTCATAATAAGCTAATTCTATCCTAAAGGAAATATGCTCTTGATCTCTTGCAGGAAACTGGCAAACTGGGAGGAAAGCCAACTTGTAGCCCCATTACCACTACCGGACCTCTAGAAGATGATGAGAAGCCATTGAAGGACATAGAGAGATATCAGAGACTTGTAGGACGACTGATCTACCTCACCATCACTAGACTGGACATAGCATTCGCCGTTAGTCAAATAAGCAAGCACATGCATGCTCCGAAGAAAGCCCATTGGAGAGCGGCCGAGCGGATCCTTCACTATATCAAAGGGTCTCCCAGATTAGGTATTTGGATGAAGAATAATGGGAGCTCTCAAATTCAAGGCTACTGCGATGTGGATTGGGCAAGCGACTTCAAGGATAGGAGATCCACCACCGGATATTGTATGTTCGTAGGAGAGAACTTAGTGGCTTGGAAGAGCAAGAAGCAGCATGTGGTCTATATATCGAGTGCAGAGGCTGAGTATAGGGCAATGGCATCAGCGGCGAGCGAGATCGTATGGTTGAAGGCCCTAGTAGAGAAATTAGGGTTCAAAGTGTCGCCACCGATCAACTTGCATTGTGATAATCAATCGACCATTCACATTGCATCAAATCCGGTCTTTCATGAGCGGACCAAACATATAGAGGTTGATTATCACTTCATTCGTCAAAAGGTAGAAAAAAAACTCATTACCACTCCTCACATCAAAGGAGAAAAGCAACTAGCGGACATCTTCACAAAATGGGGAAGCGTAGCTCACCTTCAAGAAATCATGGGCAAGTTGGGTGCCATCGACATCTACGCACCCAACTTGAGGGGGAGTGTTGAAAAAGAAGTCTTCACTAGCTATCCAAGACCCATCAATATGATCCACTTATTCAGCCCTAAAAATCTTTAACAATTAGGCTGAAATTGTCCTATCAAAAGGGCCAGATTTCTACCCTTAATTGAGGCCCACGAAATTTCAAATTGTGGGCTAGACACCAGCCCAAGAAAGGATTTGAAGAAGGCCTTCAAAAAGGGCCCAACAGCTAGTTCAAATGAACTAGCCGTTGGGCAGCACAACAGCCAATTTTTTTGGCTGTTGTGCAACAAGAAGGGGACAGAATGCTGTCCCCTCTTTCCCACAAAAGCTACAGACTCTTTTTGTCCTTTTTCCTCTCTCTAAAATTGTATCTAACAGCTATATTTGTGTGTCTAACAACTATATTTGTATTCTCTCTATAAATATGCCTTGAACATCTCTTTGTAATCTATAATTCAATGCACTCAACCACCAATGTATTCTCTTATTATTTTTCAATAAATACAGAATTTATTTCATACTTTCTTTGTCTTTAGACTTTGATATTTCAACAGATACTTTCAGCCAGCAACTATCTCTATCATCCAGGGATCAGCTTCAGCCAGCATCAAAAGAGCTTATTCCCATTGAATGTAGTGCCTAACATATTAATAAAATGAAAATAATTGGAGGAAAACAAACTTAAAATGTCAAGTATTAATGATCATGAATCTTCAATCTCTCTCTCAAAAATAAATAAAGAAATAAAAAGTTAAAAAGGAAAGCCTTTGGAGTCACCATTCCGATGCCAGGTAACTGTCATCCCAAGCTTTTGATGCCAAGATCTGGCTAACAGGTTTGTATTCAAAGCTCCTTTGTATTTCTTTCTGTAAATGAGGTACTCTTCCATGCACCTGGAAATTCTATATCCACTTGCGCATATTGGATTCACAACCTGCAATATGCCCAACACATGATACAATGAGTAAACCTCAACTGTAAGAAAGATCTATGCTTGCATTCCACTCCTAGCCTTCCAAATTCAACCTCAGGATTTTCTGAAGAAAATGACAAACTATAGGACTGAAATACTGATTCCATGAACTGTGAAATGAGTTAGGATGATTGAGGCAAAATGCCGCACGATCACCAGTCAAGCAGTCATTTGTCAAAATGATTTTTTTTTCCTCATTTCCCTTGTTTGAATAAGCCTTTTCCTCTTCCCTTTATCTGCAAGTACATGAAACCAAAGGCATCCTTCTTTCTCAGTGTTTATGTCATTTAGATGCCTTTTTCTCATCGTGCCTGACCTGAGTTGTATCCCTTAAATTCCCAAATAAACACATCATCCACTGTTTTACTTACACAACCAGTAGTAATTCTTGCTGGCATATGTATATACTTACAGGAAATTTCATCAGCATGGGAAATAACGCATCGCATCTTCCATGGTGCAGTTTTCAGGGGATTGCATAATATGTTTCATTGTGTTGAATTTCAAGAATACTTTGTCATAAGCGTCGTGAATTCTGTAGACAAGAAAAAAAAACATGTATTTAAGTCCATATTTTCCAAGCAAGAAAATAGCAAAAGACTGAATTTAGAGCTCCTACGAAGTGGATTCAAAAGAAAGTCATATTCGTCTGTCCAGATCATTTGATATCTTGATGGCTCATTCACTTTCTGAAGACACGGCTCTGGAATGACACTACATAGTGATTAGGAAGAGAAATAAACAGTAATCCCAACAAGTCCGCTAGGGGGTCTTTAATAGCACCTTGCGTTTGCTTTTCTAAATGGTCGAGAGCAATCCCTTTCTTAACTACATAGTGCTCAGGATTCGACAAGCAAGAAAATATCAGTGGATCTGCGGGAAAAGGATATCCAAATTATGTTCTCTGGGCTAAATACCTTTTTCATTCTCATGTACAAGTATGAGCACTTCATCCACTCAATTGCCCGTGTAATATCAGAGACAGAGAGTTGAAGTATCTCAGCAGTTAGACACTCCGTCATGCAAGATAGCAACCTCAAAAAGAAAATCCATACCAGACAAAAAACCTCAATAAAAATATACATCATAATTTACAACTTCCTTGAGCTACTAAAGCAATATAGAATTCCAGGCTAGACATACAGCGATTCCACCACCTCACAACCATTTCGAAGATTCTCGTACAGATGGACCTATATTACAAACAAAGGAACATTAAAATGATTGAATAAATGAAAAATTATAAATGTTCATATTTGAGATAATAGCAGGAAAGGAGGGTGGGGGTGAGAGAGAGAGAGAGAGAGACTCTTTCTCTTCTTGTCATGATTATAACTTTTCCAGTATCATCAAATGGGGGAAGGCCAGCCCTGCCACAGATCTGCATAAAGAAACTTAGAGAGGCAAAGCAATTGAAATAGTAAGATGAAAATTTTGCATGAGATCAATATGGCGAAATTAAAAGCATAGTGCATATATAGTAACTTTGGACAGACCACCCTCCCTTCTGGGCGCTTAGTTGTTAAAAAATAAAAATAACAACCACAATAACAATAACAACAACAATAATCTACACCTTTTATCTCAAAATTTAGGATCAACTATAAGAGAGACAAAAACTGAGAATCAAAAAAAAAAAAGGAGGAAGATTTAGCTTGTGTGGATTCTCCTACACCACTCCTTCCTATCTAAAACTATTTCCTCAATTAAATCAATATCTATTCTATCTTTACGAATACATTACAATCAAGTTTTTAATAGCCTACTCTACATTTTATTAAATCTCTTATTTTTTAAGTTTTCGATCCTTCTAACAGGTGTGTTCTTAGATTTTCGTTGCACATGCCCAAACCACCATAGGCGATACTTTCTTATCTTATCTATAATTGGACTAACTCTCAACTTCTTACGTATCTCACCGTTTCTAACTCTATCTCTTCTAATTTTGTCACGCATCCATCTAAGCATTCTCATTTCAGTAACAGCTATTTTTTGCTCTTGTTACTGTTTGATGGCCCAACACTTAGTGCCATATAATAACGCATGTCTTACTGCGGTTCTATAAAATTTCTCCTTTAGATGTAATCGCATTGTGAGAAAGGACTCCGGATGTCTTTCACTATTTCATCCAATCCGCTTGAATTCTATTGTTCACGTCTCTATCGATACTGCCATCGTTTTGAATAATGGAACCAAGATATCTAAATCGTTCACTTTTTAGAATTTTTTTCCTTCTAATCTAATCGTTTCTTCATTATTCTGGAGGTTGTTGCTAAACTTACATTTCATGTACTCAGTTTTGGATCTACTTAATCTAAATCCTCTGGATTCCAACGTGGCTCTTCATAACTCTAATTTAGTATTGATATCCTCCATTGTTTCATCAACTAAAACTATATCATCTGCGAATAGCATACACCATGGTATTTCATCTTCGGTATTTTTTGTGATTTTATCTATCACTATTGCAAATAGTATGGGACTCAGTGCCGAACCTTGATGAAACCCAATGTTAATAGGGAAGTTATCACTCAAACCCCCGTAAATTCTTACATTGGTCACAACTCCTTCATACATATCCCTAATCAGATTAGTGTATTTCAGCGAGATCTCTTTCTTCATTAACACCCACCACAACACGTCCTTAGGGATCTTATCATATGCTTTTTCTAGATCAATGAATACCATATGAAAATCTCTTTTCTGCGCTCTAAATATTTCTATCAATTGTCTTAACAAGTAAATTATTTTGGTGGTTGATCGTCTTGATATAAATAACAAAAAATATTGAAATGAAAATTAAAATAAATCCAAATAAAATTACCTAGTTGCTGGTCTCCAACTATAGCATGTTGCACCAGAATTTTAGTTTCCAGGACTAAAATGTATTTGGGTAACCAAAGGCCATCAACATCTGAGAAAGTTTTTGAGCTGCTTCTTGAGCTCCTTTTCTTGTTAAACAAAAAACAAGGGCAGATTTTCCACTCGAATATTACATAAGAATATCTGGAAATCAACCTTAGAATATTAGTCCCTCTTCGAAACTTTGTAATGAAGTTGGTTTTTTTGACACATTGCAAACACTATTAGAAAATGCAGGGACATCGGAAAACAAAGGAGACAGCAATTCCAGAAATAAATCCTCACACTTACAAAAGTAAAGTTTTGAAGCCGCTGGAAGACAAAACAAACAAGAAATATTCAGTGAATTTAAAAGGGATTCAGCATCTCAAAATGAAGGACAAAAAGTTTAAAATATGTCAACTGATAAAACTTCTACAATGGAAGGAAAAGAATGCCAATGATGCAAAAGTAATAATAATAAAAAAAAGAGTTTACAAGCATAAGCACTAACCTTTTCAAACAGAAAGCCATTTTTTTGCTGTGGTATAGCCCGCAAACATAGTAATTGCAAGAGTTAAAAGAACAGAAACAAAGAAAGTGAGAGATGCACTGGTCATTATCAAGCTGCTGTTAGTGACTACTTCAAGGATCTTCCTTGATTGTTCTCTTAGTATTGATCCCAAAGCCAGAACAAACGGCAGGTTTAGAAATGCGAAATATCAAGTTGACCAGGAACTTTGGCTCCAAATTGCTGTGTATGAAGTTAAGAAGTGTCATGCTCAACAACAGATTTTGCAAGATTGGCAATGGATGAATGAATATGAGGGGAAACGAGCATGGAGCTGTTCTCATGTAGACCAACAATGATCATGTCTGAGGTTGAGAAAATTGGGGTGGGGGACATAAATCATGAGTTCATGACTTCTACCATTTTGGGCGAATTTTGAAGAATACTTCTGATGCAAACACAACAATGATTTACAAGGACTATGGTTCACATACCTTGAAAACTCTTCCATCCTGCTATGAAAAAATTTGATGATGAACTAACCAGCAAGTTATGCAAAATGAAAGGCTGAATCATGAATTACATTTAACACAAAATCAACATCACCCCTTTTTTTTTTTTTTAATGGTGGAGATTTTTTTCCCCCTAAAAGGGGTTTTTTTTTTTGGAAGAAGGAGGGGGGGGGGGGGGGGGGGAGAAGGTTGGATTGATTGTGTTTTTTTTTCCTCCCCCCCCCCCCCCCAAAAAAAGTTTGGTGGTTGGGGGGGGGGGGGGTGGTGTTTTTTTTGTTTTAGGATTTGGTTTTTGTTTTCCTTTGTTTTCCCTCCCGATCATCTCAACTTTTGGAGGAAGTGACTGTAGTGACTGCTTAATATGTTTCCCAAATCGATACTTTCAGCTAGCAACTATCACCCCTTTTTTTTCTTCTCATGATAGTGGATAAGTTTATCCTCCTCTGAAGAGGATTCTTAGTTGCAGCTAAGTAGAATAAGTTGGAAGGAAGAAAGCAAAGGCTTGCATAAATATGGTGTCCTTATACATATCCCTTCCATATCAGCATAAAGTCATTTTGTAGATTGGACTGGCTGTGACAACCTTGTCATTGTTAATAAGATCTTGGATTTTCCTTGCCTTTGGCATTCAAATTCCTCGACCTTCATCTCAACTTTTGGAGGAAGTGACTGTAGTGACTGCTTAATATGTTTCCCAAATCGATACTTTCAGCTAGCAACTATCCCTATCGTCCAGGGATCAGCTTCAGCCAGCATCAAAGGAGCCTAATCCCATTGAATGTAGTGCCTAACATATTAATAAAATGAAAATAATTGGAGGAAAACAAACTTAAAATGTCAAGTATTAATAATCATGAATCTTCAATCTCTCTCTCAAAAATAAATAAAGAAATAAAAAGTTAAAAAGGAAAGCCTTTGGAGTCACCATTCCGATGCCAGGTAACTGTCATCCCAAGCTTTTCATGCAAAGATCTTGCTAACAGGTTTGTATTCAAAGCTCCTTTGTATTTCTTTCTGTAAATGAGGTACTCTTCCATGCACTTGGAAATTCGACATCCATTTGCGCATATTGCATTCACAACATGCAATATGCACAACACATGATACGATAAGTAAACCTTAACCGTAAGAAAGATTTATGCTTGCATTCCACTCCTAGCTTTCCAAATTCATCCTCAAGATTTTGTGAAGCAAATAACTAAATATTGGACTGAAATACTGATTCCATGAACTGTGAAATGTATTACGAGGATTGAGGTAAAAGGACCTGATTCAGTGATAGTTCATGAACCGCATGATCACCAGTCAAGCAGTTATTTGTCATAATGATTTTTTTCCCCTTTCCCTTGTTTGAATAAGCCTTTTCCTCTTCCCATTATCTGCAAGTACATGAAACCAAAGGCATCCTTCTTTATCAGTGTTTATGTCATTTAGAAGCTTTTTTCACATCGTGCCTGACCTCAGTTGTATTCCTTAAATTCCCAAATAAACACATCATCCACTGTTTTACATACACAACCAGTGGTAATTCTTGCTGGCATGTGTATATACTTACAGGAAATTTCATCAGCAGGGGAAATAACGCATCGCATCTTCCATAGTGCAGTTTTCTGGGGATTGCATAATATGTTTCATTGTGTTGAATTTCAGATAATACTTTGTCATAAGCGTCGTGAATTTTGTAGACAAGGAAAAAAAAAAAACATGTATTTAAGTCCATATTTTCCAAGCAAGAAAATAGCAAAAGACTGAATTTGGAGCTACAATAAAGCAGATTCAAAAGAAAGCCATATTCGTCTGTCCAGATCATTTCATATCTTGGTGGCTCATTTACTTTCTGAAGACAGGGCACTGGAATGACACTAAATAGTGAATAGGAAGAGAAATGAACAGTAATCCCAACAAGTCCACTCGAGGGTCTTGAATAGCACCTTGCATATGCTTTTCTAAGTGATCCCAAGCAATCCCTTTCTTAACTATATAGTGCTCAGGATTCTGACAGGCAATGATGCAAAAAGTAAACAACAATTTTCCTGCATAAGCAAGCACTAACCTTTTCAAATAGAAAGTCATTTTTCGCTGGTGTGTAGCCTGCAAATATAGTAATTGCAAGAGTTAAAAGAACAGAAATGAAGAAAGTGAGTGATGTACTGCTCATCATCAAGCTGCTGCTAGTGACTACTTCAAGGATCTTCCTTGATTGTTCTCTTAGTAATGGTCCCAAAGCCAGAACAAACAGCAAGTTTAGAAAGGCGTAATATCAACTTGTCCATGAGCATTGGCTCAAATGATAGCCAAAAGGCCTTTGAACTCCTGACCTGTGATAAAGTCTAAGATGAAGTCCTAGCCCATCTCCTTTTTCCTGCCGGAATAAAAGGCCAAATATAACGTTATTTGTAGGACCAAGATATATGAGATGAGAATGAATCCTAATCTTCCTGGTTTAACTTTTAAATAGCAAATATATATGAGCAATCTCAAGTCAACATAGTATTGTAATTTTAGAATGATAATATTAAATTTTTATGTGTACCAAAAACTTTTATTGTCAACTTTACAGGTCTCATTTCTTCTCCAAACCTTCACAGGAATCAAAGCTCAGAATAGAGTCTATCAGGAAAAAGGCATTTGAATAAAATGAAAAGAACTTTTTAATTCTTTTGACAGGCACTGAGAGCCACTTCACTGCAATACTTTTGATATGCAGGTGCATTAACAATAAATATTTTATAATAAAATATTCGAGACTAAATGACAAATATATTCCCAGAACTAAGCCACTGAAAGATCTACTTACCAAGATCTTCAATATTAGGGATAGTGACGAATACAACTAAAAATCAAACACCGGATTTGGGATTTGAAGTCATCTCAGATTTGCAAGCATCTTAATTCTACTAACTATTGCCTCCAATGCAGCTCCACATGGCTCATTCAACAGGTGAACTTCATTCGATTAAAACAAGTGATATATCACTTGAAAAGCTCAGCCCTCCATCCTTTATGTGATATTGGGTTACTACATCAAACTTCTAGAGAGAGTAAAAAATGTATTAGACCAAGCTTCAAAAGGATGAAGCAGATTAGAAGGATACATGCAGAGGATTAGGCAGGCTCCAAGACCGTCTGCCCATTCAAGCAAAAGAAAAAAGACCTGCTAACCTCACGAGAGGTGGAATAATGTTTGCTTCTTGTATATTCTTAATGTTGTAAAATTCATTGTTGCCTGTCAGTTCCAGGCAACCACCCCCATGACCCAAGCTTCTGATTCCAGTCCCAGAGCTTCTCCCGAACTAAAGCCTTTGATAGGGCAATATAGATCTTCACAACAAAAACCAGAACAGGGACCCTAAATCACTAATTGCTGCATGGTGAAAATAACAAATGCAAGCAATTGCTTATAGGTTGTATCATTTCCCAAATCACTGTGAAACTGTGCTGTTTGAGTGTCCTAAGATATAGATATCAATGAGAAGCCTAATATTTCATTTAGGAAGAAATCTATTAAGAGTGATAATATAATAGATCGGGACAAAATATCTGTCATGAAAAAGTGCACTTGCAAACCACAATATGGGTGTCTAACTGGACTAGAGCAAATAGTACTCTTCCACATCCAGTCAAAATAAGCATTGCTTTTCAAGGTTTTACTCTCTACATCATAAGTATGAGACATACTGTCTTTATGGTTTCCTTTGCATGGTTGAATCTCCCCTCAGAAATAAACCTTGATAGGAGCTGCAAGAAAAACTCAAAGAGCACAGTTTTACCACTCCCAGTAGGTGCTGATATGACCATGTTTATATCGGAGAGAAAACATGCATGATAGCATTCACTCTGCAGTGAGTTAAAATACCTGCAAATAGAATGTGACAATCAAAGATCCATAGAACTATCGAGTATTAACAAGGATGTTAATATCCGGAAGAGTAATGAAGACAATTATGTAAGTTTTGGATTTCAAGTTTCAAATCTATTGACAGTTACTGTCAACATAAATATATATATGTAGGGGTTCCTTGAAGAGGAAAAAAATGTAGATCCTAAATTGCTTCACATGAGCCTTGAAACATCTGGCCAGAGTTTCAAAATCAGAATTTCAATTCAAATAGCTACTCCTATAGTGCAAACACATATGCAGAAGGTGAGCTTCTCAATGTAATTCAAATTCTACATCCATTTTTTTGATACTGGAGACACAAAAATATTCATACCCATACTGTTGCAGTTAACTATCACAATGACTGCATGTTAATTAATATTCAAACCCAAAAAAATATGAAGTGTAAAAACCACACAATGGAATCAAGTCTCTGAACAGAGAAGCAATGAGAGCTTAACTATTGTATGTTCTTGCTCATGGTATCTTTATCTACTTGCTAGGAGATTCTGTTTTGCAGTAGATGATTTATATAATACAACAACTCATAAAGCAAACTTAGACATAATTAGGAAGATTTTGTTCTGTATTCCCGAGATATCTATGCATGAACGGCAATGAACCGTAATTTCTGATCATCTCAATTAATTTAAAACAGTACCTGAAACTAAATGTTGAATGGAATGGAACAGGCAAATCTGAACAGATCTTGGTGCATATGAATCCATCCTTGAAAAAACTTTCCTGCTTGATCAATAGATCAATGATTTAACAAATTAGATCAACATTGGTTCCATAAACCTAAATATACCTAGAGCAAAAAACAAAAGTTGATTGCATAATTTTATAGCTACTATGAAATGAGATTCATAATGTTGATGGGGCTAATATCCCAGCAAGATCAAGAAACTGGAATCCAATTGTGCTGATCCATGTATACTGATGATTTTCATACAAACCAATAAAATATTTTCATGCAGAAATTCCCAAGATCCGAACTGGGTTAGGATCATTTACTTCTTTCCAACGATGGGTATTCTAGGCTGAGAAAATGTTACGATATTCGGAGCACTCTCCATTATGCACAACCCAAATGCCTCGATGGTGAAATCAATGATCAAAAGAAATTAGACCCTTTCTATGCTTTCCATCAAATATGTGAGAAGATAGTCTCTCCAATTGTTTTCATTTCTCACTATCAAAACAAAATGGCATTGTATCCCTTTTTTCTTCTTCTTGCCGTCACTATATAAAAAGAGGGAAGTTCATCCCATTTTTTTTCCTTGTGAGAGTGTTTGGAGAGAGTGGAGTTGAGGGGTGGTTGCCTAATAACCACCCCCTCCCCTTTTTTTTTTTTAAAATTCAAATAGGAGGGACATGGGTCTTCGGTCTGCCCTCATGGGCGGACCCGGATCCAACTTTTCCAACATATACATTTGTGTGTGTGTGAAATGGAGACAGTGCTTGGTTTGATTTTAGCCCTTTTCTTCTTAGACATGTAACCAAAAGAAATTCATACAATGTAGATAGAAATCAAACCCCTTCCGAGTTGCAGCATTGTTGGTGCAGCAAGAACTTGACAAATTTGATAGGCAAAAGATTGTAGGGGTTGGATGAGGCAAGAATTTGTAGAAAGAGATTTAAACCATAGTCTGCAGTAACCACACTAAATCAAAGCAATTAGAGGATGACATGGCAGATATGTGTGTTTGTCTGCCCAAGATTTAAGTTGGTCACTTGACAAACAGTAATCCAAAAAAAATATTATACGGAAGAGAGAGAAATTAAACACGACACCTGCAACTGCAAGAGAAATCCGATGAGAGAGATCAAGAAACTGCAACCATGTCGGTAGAGAGAATAACTGATCTGATCGAGCAATGGTTACCGCCAAGAATGACGACATTGAATGTGGCGAGAAGTCGTTGAGAGAGAGGGAGAGAGGATCAAGAAACTGGAATCCAATAGTGCTGATCCATGTGTACATTTATGTGTGTGTGCGTGTGAGAGAGGGGGAGACAGTGCTTGGTTTGATTTTAGCCCTTTTCTTCTCAGACATGTAACCAAGAGAAAATCATACAGAGTAGATAGAAATCAAACCGCTTCTGAGTTGCAGCAATGTTGGTGCAGCAAGAACTTGACAAATTTGATAGGCAAAAGATTATAGGTGTTGGATGAGGCAAGAAGTTGTAGAGATATATTTAAACCCTAGCGTGCAGTAACCACACTAAATCAAAGCAATTGGAGGATGAAAGTCGATACATGGCAGATATATGTGTTTGTCTGCCCAAGATTTTAGTAGGCCTCTTGACAAACAGTAATCCAAGAAAAAATTAATACGAAAGACACCTGCAACTGCAAGAGAAATCCGATGAGAGAGATCAAGAAACTGCAACCATGTCGGTAGAGAGAAAACTGATCTGATCGGGCAATTGTTACCGCCGAGAATTTGCAAAGACGACAATGAATGTGGCGAGAAGTCGCTGAGGGAGAGAGAGAGTTTGTAAACCTTAATAACCAATAAACACATACTCGGTGAAGAGAGAGAAAATCATACCGAAGAAAGAAATCAAACACAACATCGACGAGTGAAATTTAGGCAGTAATGAGAGACATCAAGAAATTGCAACGATGTCGGTGGGGAGAGAAAGCAAATGATCGGAATTTGAGATTTGATCACGGGCGAGAAAAAATTTTTCCAATGACGATGAAAAGTCACAGAACCGAGAGAGAGAGAGAGAGAGAGAGAGAGAATGCATTGCCAGTAGGGATGCAACGGCTATATTGACGCCGTTGACTCTCATGCGTTGCGCTCTGCGGTTCGTGGACGATTTTTTTTTTTTTTTGACAGCTACAGTACAGCTGTGTCTTTCTATAATTTTTTTAAAAATTGTTTTCTAAATGAAATATAACAGCTATTTTGAAAGCTTTTTTTTTTTTTTCCTTTTCTTTTTTTTCCTTCCTGGGACAACAGCAGCGAAAATAAAAGGAAGGGAGGGGGCCGGGGGTTTTTTTTTTTTAAAAAGGGGGGGGGGGGGGTTTTTGGGGGGTTTTTTTTTTTTTTTTTTGGGGGGGGGGGGGAAAGGGGGGGGGGGGTTTTTTTTTTTTTTTTTTTTTTTTTTTTTTTTTTTTTTTTTTTGTTGAGGGGGTGGCCTAACAAAAGTGTTTGGGTTAATATCCCCGTTAAATCCCATAATAAGAAAGCATTAAGTTGAGAAGAGAAAACTCTAATAATATCAAAGATCAAATTTATCTTATTATTATTATTTTTTTGTGTTAGTAGAAGGTTTGCAGGTCATTAAGCAATGGAATAACATTCCTTTGACAATTATTAAATAAAGCATAACTATTATTAGGATGCGAACTTAATACTATAAGACCATACTATTTATGTAATTTTGTTTTATTATATATATAATATTTTTTATTAAAATAAAAATATTAATAAAAATATCAGGCTTTTTAAATAAAAATAAAAAAAATAAATTATCAATATATTTAAAATTTTTTTACATTGAATGGTCATACTTTAACTTACACGAGCCGACCTCAATTTTGGTGGACTGGGACAATGATGAGTTCAGGCGCATAATGTCTAATGATTGTGTGACCAAACTTTGTAAATCAATATGCAGAGCAGTTAACCTGAACGAGGGGGAAATACACACACACACACACACACACACACACACACACACACACACACACACACACGTTAATTAGGAAAAATTTAAATTGTTTCAAACTCAACATTTTCTTGATTTTGTGCATAAAATCTAAATTTAATTTATATCCATTTTCTTTGATGGGTCATTCGTAGCCTACATGGATTAAATCATTTGTGCTACCTTATTTTTATTTTTATTTTTTGGTTACATTTGTGCTACCTTATTTAATTAAATGAATAAGAGGCAAGATTTTAATGAGTCAAATTAACATTTTATAAAATAGTCCATACATTTACAAATTCTATATACGTGACTGTAATCTTACAATTTATGTAAAAGGAGCAGGTTAAAAAAATCGGCAAATTCACAATTATTTATTTACTTAATACTTTAATGTATTGTTTATTTTTTTATATTTAACAAATAAAGATAATATATAAGAGTAATAAATAATTCTTGACTTGATTATCAAGATAATAGGTGAAAGTGAGCAATAAAAAAAAATGAATTTGAAAAGGGGTTTTGTATCATAAAACATAATATATAATAATAATAAATAATTTTCTAACTTAATTATCAAGATAATGAAGCGAGCTAAATAACCAAAAATATTAAATTTAAGAAAAGGGTTTTGTATGGACCTTTAATCCCTTCCAAATGATAAGGAAAACTAAGGAATTTAAATTCGGTTAATTTTTTTTCTGTAAATAAAAAAAAAATTAAGAATGGATTTTGACGTAACGATTGAGTTTGTATTTCAATTTATGACCTTGTGATCAAGGTTCAAAATTTAAAAATAATCTCTTTATAAAAACATAAAAAAAAAAATTACGTACATATATATTTATCTTCATATTCAATAAAAAAGCGCTTTATACATTCACTGAATTTTTAAACAAAAGAAAAGTTCTTTTTGGCTTTGAAAGCATCACCACATGGTCAGCCCCTTCCATAAATTTCACATCTTTAGTTTCACTATTTTGGATCACCCATATCGGTAATTCTGCTACCGTTGATTCATTTCCTTTGAAAACCACAAAAATCCGACTGACCAACACCGGATACCAGAGTCTCTTTTGTAAAAAAGAACGCTCTCCGGTCTTCAATATCAACCTCGCTGTCTCACCAACATTTTTGTTAATTCTAAAATCTACAAGAAACATTTTACCACCATACTATTAAGTTTAGATAATAAGAATTAATTACTCTAATAAAATATTAAATAAATTATAATTATAATTAAGATCTAATGCTATTCTATTAAAAAAATTATTGAGTACTTAAGTATTAAAAATTTAAAATATCGTATGCTTCATCGTATAAATTGTCATTCTATATTAATTGGCCAAGTAATTTTTTTTTTTTTTTATGAAAAAAATACCAAGAAATAACTGTCAACGTTAAAACAGTCATGAAAATAAATGTCAAACATTAGGACAGAAGGGCACGGACGTGGAGAGAATGGAGATACAACGGGAAGCTACTAACATTGTATCTCAAGAGGAGGAGGACAACTTGAAGAGAAGTAACCAGAAGTGAAAGCAAATGACAGCGGAAATGAGAGAAATATGAAGCTTTCCTTCAAGGAAATGCTGATGAGGAAGGCAAGTTCAAGCAGAGCAGCTATGGAGTATGAGGAGGAGTCTGAAACAGAGCATGATCTTATGACAGAGGAAATCATGGAGGAAGAAGAACAGAAAGGGAAAATCCCTTCGATCCCTGTGTCTGATGAGGAGTTGAGGATGCTATGGAAGCCATGGAAGCAGTCCCTCATTATCAAGCTGTTGGGGAAGAATGTCAGTTATCGGTTAATGCTCAGCAAAGTAACAAATATGTGGATACTAGAGGACAGTCTAGAGCTTCTAGACCTGGGAGAGGGTTATTTCCTTGCTAAGTTCTCTTCACGGCAGGACTATTACAATGTTCTAACTTCTAACAGGGGATCTAGACGTAGAAACCATAGTTTTCTCCGGCAACAGACATAATCAGAATTACTGCAGTATAGGTAAGACTGCCTCAATTACCAATTGAAATTTTTATTGAGGAGGTGCTATTTGAGGAAAACATTTGGAAAGCCGATTAAGGTTGATACTAGCACTGGTTATGTGATAAGAGGCAAAAATGCCATAATATACATAGAAGTGGATCTAGACAGAGCGCCGGAAGAAAATCCAAAGAGTTGAATACGAGGGGTTACACAGGATTTGTTTTGAATGCGGGAAAGTTGGGTACAACAGCGGACAATGCAAGGAACAGAGTCACTAACGGATGATTTCAGACCCAAATGTAGAACAGCCTAGCCGTAACAGTGATAATACCTAGAAGCCGGACACGGTGGAGACAGATGAAGGATTGGCCCCTGGATGCTCATGCCAAGGAGAAAGGTTTCCTAAATCGAGTAATTTTAGACCAAGGAACAGAAATGAGAGTTGCAGCAGAATGCAGAACAAATTTGTGAGTTTATTTAAGGATTTCTTCAACAAATGAACCATTTCTAACTCAAAAATGTTATTCAGTGCATGAAAATATTATGATATATAATTTTTTTATTTGAATAATAATTTTTATTATTGCATAATTTATCACAACACTACATTTTATATTTACGAGAAATATATGTATTTATAAAAATATAATAATAATTTTTATTGCATCATTTCAAATTATTCTAAAAGAAAAGAAAAGAATGCAATCCAATCACAAACGTGTCCATACTGGTTCATCTATTCCAACGTAGGAAAAGCAATAAACAACTAGAAAGTGCAATCATAACCTTTGTATAAAGATTACCGTTGCACAATGGTTTCGTTAACCCCGCACCCAAATTCAAATATCTGAATAAAGAAACCCCCAACAAAAAGTAAATGTCATCCACTTGGCCTTTTCCTCTAACCTTTACTAATTTATGTTTCATATAAGGTCATATAAATTACCTATACCTCTTCTACATGCCTAGGGACAGAAAATGGGTTCTTGCATTAGCAAATGCATGCTCAAGAGAGAAGAAAACTACCAAGAATTTGAGCTTGTGCAAGACAAGCTTGTGGTCTCACAAGCACCAACATCAATGTCATCTCCAACTCCTCAAATCTCAACCAAAAAATCTCCTTCCTCTTCTACATCTCCTACCACTTCCACATTTTCCTCTTCATCCTTCACCAGCAACACAATCACATCATCATCATCCTCGATTTCGAGCTTGAAAGAGAGATCATATTCAACACGTTCATTTTCCAATGATTTCTGGACGTCTTGTGTCAAGGAACACCCTCATATAATCAGCACTGATGCAACCAAGCCAAGACAAGGTAGGCAATTAGGCTCACCAATGGGTAAACCTATTGCGTCTCCATCCCATCGCAGTTCAACACCACAAAGGCTAGTTGGGTCAACTCCACTGAAGAGGGCTCGATCGATTTCAAATTCACCAATGCTTGCAAGGCAAAAGAGCTTTAGAAGAGAAGTGGAGAGACCCAACTTGACATATGGTGTTCCTAATGGTAACAGACTGCTAACTTCACCATCCACTGGAAGGAGATTTAGTGGGGATAAGTCTAGTGGTGTTTTGAGTAATGCAATGAAAGAAAGGAAACGTAAGGCTGTGTTTGGTTCTAATGCAATTGGGGCTGATTCTGCAGGGAGGGAACATCTTGTTAGGCCTGCAAGTCCAAACAACAGTTGGAATTATAGGCAGAGTTGTTTGAGGAATGGGGAGACGGAGAGATATACTCATCATGTCGGCTCTAAATTAGATGGGATATCAGTTGCTGAAGTGTTCTCAAATCAAGATGCTGATTCTGTTGTCATGGAAGACATTAATAACCCTCTAATTGCTTTGGATTGTTTTATTTTTCTGTAAAAAAAAAAAAATTAAAAATTATAATGTATTTTTTCCCTTTTGGAGCGTCGTGAGCTGTGGCATTTGTAAACCTTTTTCTTGTTATTTTTTCTTTTTCTATTATTATTTTTGATGAAAAGGTTTGTAATTGATCAACTAGATCAATATAGATATTTTGCCACATTGATCTAGATTTACTCAGAAATGAGGGGGAAAAAAAGTGTTTTTGTTAGCTATTTATGTATTTATGCGATCAGATTAACTTAAAAAAGGAAAACTATTTGACCATACTATAATCAGAACATTGGTCTTACTTAATATCCATAATATTTGGGGAGATAAAATTAAATTGATTTTTCAGGAAAAAAAATTAATAAAATAAAAATTTATAAATATTATTTTAAGTCTCATTGGTAATATTATATTGCTAAGTCATAAAATATTGCTATAAGAATTCAAATTTATAATTTTACAAATATAAAAGAAGTATCAGCCTATTATCCCCAAGTAGAATTCACAACTTTTAAAATGAATGAAATTTTGCACGTAACACTTTTTTGCAATCCCTAACAAAAAAATAAAATAATTGTTGTGTTTCGTCCTAAAATTTATCAAAAAACTAGTCTCTCCAACCTTTATTTTATGAGCATATTTGACAATTTTTTTTTCTTTTTATCTTCTCCTTCTTAAAAGTAAAAATTAATAACTTTTAAAAATTAAAAGTTGTTTGATATTTTTATTTTTAAAAATAATTTATATACTTCTTTTTTTTTAAATTAGTTATTTAATAAAACATTTTTTATAAACTATATTTTTAATTAAATTACTATAAGAATATATACATAAAGTATAATTTTTTCTCCTCGTGGATTGATTAAAATTTATATATCTATATTTTAAAAATAAAACATATAAATATTAATAATTAAAATAAAAATAAATAATTAAAATTAAACATTTATTAATATGTAACGTATATATATATTTATGAACACTCAAGTCATATTAATGGAATAAAAAAATATTTATGAATATATTTAAAATTAAAAAATATATATATTTAAATCCACCCAAGTTATAGTATTTATGAACATATTTATGGCATATATATATTTAAAATTTTGTATCATTCAAGTGATAATATAAATAGAAAAAATATATATATTTCCAAGACTTTTTCTTGTAAAGCTATTTTTTTAATTTTTTTCATTAAAAAAAAGTTACTTTTAAAGAAAAGAATTTCTGTTCGGCAGGTATCTCCATCGAAGAGAAACTGAAAATGCCAAACCAGCACTCTCATACATGTGTTTTTACTATCTTTGCAATAATTAATATTATTTTCTTCTCCAACTTGGGTGGCATAAATCTGGTGGAAAATTAGAGGGAAAAAAATAATAGAAATTAGAATGGTGAAGCAGAGGAAGTACTCCTTGATTCTGAATACTACATGAGGAGATGGGTCGTGTCCCAGAGAGCGTGACCAAATTAAAGGAGGTAAACCAAGGTTTAACCGTAAATAGAACAAAAATGGATTTTTGCACAGCTAAATCACCTTTTCTGGTTATAAAGGGGGCATTGCCTTAAAAGGGGATAGAGGTTAAAGTGGAAATCTCAGATTAAAGCGGAGCCTTTGGTATGACTGTATTCAAAAAATTTTGATTTGAGAGACTAGTAACGCTCGTCCTAGTTTTTTATTTCATAGTCGCAAAATACTTATTATTATTATTATTATTTTATATTATATCTACGCCTAGATTTCTTTCGTCACTGGTGATCAGGCATTCATAAGGCAAGGTAGCTAAGGGTCTTAATGTTTCCATAAAAATCTAGTTGAGATTTTCAGATAATCACACCATTAAACAACCATACCCAATTTCATGCAAAACCCATGAAAATTTCAAGAAACCTATTTTTGACGGGGGATTTTGAAGAGCATCCAGTTGGGTAGTTTAGATCGAATTTCTTAGATACAATTAGTACGAATGGTATGCCGGAGAATTACACTTGGAAGTTGAATTCCTTAGATACAGTAAGTACAAATGAGAGGATAAATACAATTACGAGTTATTCAACAAAGATAACTGTTGCTGTGCCTTACTAACCAAGACAAACTCGTATCTTGAAGCTACTCATTTATCTTTACAAAGAAAGTGTTGCCGCAGGTCTAGAGAAACCAAAGAGAAGAAAAATCTCGAAACAGTACAATTCATCTCAAAATCAGATTACGCAGGTCCTTAAATTTGGTTTTTTCAGAGTTAGAAATTATCTGCAAAATTAGAGCTCCAGGAAGCCTGCACTAGACCTTTTTGTCTGACAAGGGAATTTTCCCATCAGCTCTGGCTGATCTCCACAACGATGTAGTCACGGAGTTGGTGCCTCGGGAGGGAGATGAAGAATGAAGATGAATTTTCTTCGGAAGCATCTGTTCCCAATGCCCTTTGGGAAATTGCGATGCATCTGTGGCAACAAGAAGAGCAAGAAGGCTCAAGAGCAAGCATTTTTGCCACAAAGAAGCAACCATTTTTCAGATACTGGAGTAGTGCACAAAGTTGAGTTGGCTCCTTTAACTACCAAAGATTGCTTGGAGAGGCTGAAGCAGCAGGAGACATGTCGAGTAATGTATGGAGACTGCCAACTCGTTTGTTTGAGGAAAGATGAGTCGATGGCAGACAATGCTGGTGTTTGATAATCCTAAACTTTTTTAAGGTATTTGTTATTCTAAGTGGACCCTTAAACCACTTGGGCTTAAATCTACACTCTGGTAAAATAATCCAAAAGTCCCAGAAAGTATGTCTAGTTTAGGGGAATAGGGTTTGAAGCCAATGGTTGTTAAGCCAACAACAAATAGACTAAAGAGCACTTTTTAGTTGAAAGATTCAATCATTCGAACGTGAGGAGAGTGCATTGAGAAGACAGAAAGCCTCACGGACAAAAGAAGCATCTTTCCTACTTTGCAGTTTGTCTGGCCAACCAGGAGGAATGTTTTTACTTGTGCAGTGGAAGATGATGATTACCACAGGTGTCAGTGATCTTCTAAAGTTATTTTAATAGAGACCAGACAAGTAGAATAAGGAAAAAAGAACCGCAACAGCAAGTATATAATATGGTTTCTGTCATATCCAATCCACCACGACCAGTCTGTATACTGTATAGCTCCTTAGGGATTCTATTGGTAAATGTCCACGTGGACAGTTTTACCAAATTTAAAAATTTAATTTTCAAAATAAGAGGTAATGGATAGTTATCCATTATCCCATCTTTCCCCTATTTTCTCTTCAAAGGACTCCTACGAGAGTTATAATTTTCAATATTGATTGACAATTGAAAAATAGCATTGAATAGTGAAGAACTATTATTCCACTGAAGTGAGAGTTGAGAAATTATTAGAGAGAGAATTTTAATTGTTGCAAAAAATAATTAAAATTGAGAGTTTTCTGATCGTTTAATAATCACTAGGTTAAGGGTTGAATCATTGTGATATTGCGGTGATAGTTCAGTTATACGTGACTATCATCCCGACTTCGAGTGGTTCGTGTTCAGAGTTTGCGGTTTCGAAAATTTTTTGCATCACTAATTGAAGTATGTCGCAAACTCATCTTTTTTACAATTCCGAAAAAATTATTTATTACTTCTGCTGCGTGTATGAGTCACGTTTATCTAACATTGGTATTAGAGTATGTTAGAAATATTTTTAAATAAATTTTTCAGAATTAAATTTGGGTATAAAAATATATGTTATAAAATTCGGGGTTCGGATTATGGATGAGTTTCGTGAATCCAATTATACCACTGTATTATCCAACTCACGTAGAATACGAAAATAATTTTTTCGTAATTTTCTGAATACGTTTAGACTAAAAGAATTCCGGTCGAAGCATTCTGCCATGAATAGTAACCGAACCCTTCAACCCCCGATTTGACGAATTTTAAGTCAAATCGGTGCATAAAATTGGTAGATTCGTATTTGTCTCTGCTAGATCTACATTTTGATATATATATATATATATATATATATATATATATATATATATATATATTTCTTTTATTTTTTTGAATGTGAAGTTTCCGGAAACAGGTCGAAAACCCAGTTGCAAAGCCATTCGGGTGAAGAAGAAGCCCAACAGTGGGGCGCGTGCGCAACACGCGCACGCAGGCGCGTTTGTGCACAGGGATGTGGGCGCGTGGCTCTCACGCGCGAGGAGACGCGTGAGACGCCGGGTCTAGACCCGACTCACGCCCAAGATCTGGACCGTCTTTAGGGTCCCGACCCGCGCCCGCATCCGGATCCGGCCCAGGGACGTGGGCCGCGCGCGTGTAGGAGCGGAACCCTCCCCGACGCGCACGGGGCGCGTGCCTGACGCGCTGCGCGCTCCCCTCCGGGGGCCTGGTGGCGCGTGAACCCTCCCGGCGGTGCGTAGGCTGTCCTAAAATTGGATTTTTCTAATTTTTTTGAGAGTTTTGTGATAAAAAGTGACTAATTGTGGTTATTTTTATGTACCGAGTCCTATTCTGAATGGTGAGATGCAATTTCGGATTGTGGTGTATGGTGTCCGTTGACTCATACGCTCGTCTTGAAGTCTGTATTCGAGTCATTTTGGTTTTGGTGATTCGTAGGGTACATAAAATTGTGAATTTAAGTATCAATTTGTTACTAATGTCTCTTTTTTTCTAGTGTGACAGAGACATGGCTGCAACAAAGACTGTCATTCTAGATCTCGTAAAGGGAGACAAGCTGAACGGTGACAACTATGATATTTGGCATTGGAATGTTCAGTTTGTCTTCGAGGAATAAGAGCTCGGGGAAGTTCTTAAGAATAAGATGATGGACCCCGGGGAGGGTACCACGATACAAGCACGACGGGATCAGGAGGTATATCGTGCTTGGAAAAAGAAGGATGACCAAGCGATGGTAATTCTTCTGCATGCACGATGAGCTGATTCCCATCTATGAGCGGTATCCTACTGCACAGTCGATCTGGCATGTGTTGAGGATGCTTACCTATAAGTTCATCACATACAAGAAGAGGTCTGATCATACCATGAAGCAACATTTAATGCATATGTTGAGTATGATCGCCTCTCTAAAGAGTATGGAAGAGCCGATGTCTGATGAGTTTCAGGTACTGGGTGTGATCCAGGCCTTGTCTGACTCCTGGGATGTGATTAAGACCTATCTCACGCATACTGAGAGTATTCGTACTTTCATGGACGTGAGTAGACACTGTGAGCTCGAGGAGGAGCGCCAGGAGATAGCTAGGACTTCTTCTGCACATGCTAACATCGCGGAGTCGAGTAAGGGCTCCCGAGGGGAAAAGCGCAAATGGCGCAAGCATGAGAAGAAGTCCAAGGGCCAAAGCAAGAGGAAGCAACCTACCAAGACCGATGACAGAGGACAGAAGCGCAAGAAGAAGGAGCTCGATAAGAGCAAGGTCCAATGCTACGTGTGTGGCAAGACTGGGCATTTCGCACGCGAGTGTGGCGAGCGAAAGGTATGTCCTTCTTCTTTACATGGTTTGAGTTACGTGTCATCTAGTGTGATGCTCGCTAACTCTTCTCTTTTGTGGATTGTAGACCCAGGAGCCACGGACCATGTAGCTCGCGATAGGAGCGCGTACATGGAGTTCCGCCATTTGAGTCCCTAGGCGAGGAGGCTGTACGTGGGGAATGGAGCATTTATAGAAGTGAAAGGGATTGGCACTTGTAAGCTATTGCTGCGAAGTGACCAAATCTTATATCTTCATGACGTATTGTATGCTCCTGAGATTAGGCGGAATCTTGTATCTGTCCTATGTTTGGATATGTTAGGATATTCTGTATTGTTGGGAAACTTTAGAGTTTCCATTACATATGACAGTTCTTTGATTTGTTTCGGTTTAGTCCATGAGGGACTTTATGTAGTGGATATGATTTCATTCTATAAGATTTATTCTTCTTCTACTATTGCTTTTGCATCTGATAGTGTAGTAGATGATGTGAATGTATGGCATAGTAGGCTTGGCCACATAGGGCAAGAGAGGATGACCCGATTAGCTACGAGTGGCTTGTTGGGCCCGCTAACCAAGGTCCAGTTGCCTGTGTTTGAGTTTTGCCTTGCGGGCAAAGTTATTAGAAAACCATTTGGGAAAACAATGAGAGCTGGGACTCCATTGCAATTGGTCCATTCCGACATTTGTGGACCCATGAATGTGAGAGCCCGAAACGGAGCCACGTATTTTATTACGTTCATAGACGACTATACGCGTTTCGGTTATGTCTACCTGATCTCGCACAAGTCTCAGGCACTAGAGTGCTTCAGGAGGTTTATTAACGAGGTTGAAAATCAGCTAGACATGAGGGTAAAAACTCTCAGAACCGATCGGGGACGCGAGTATTTGTCTGAGTAGTTCAAAGAGTTCTGTTTCGATAAAGGCATTACTAGACAATTGACTATTCCTGCTACTCCTCAGCAGAACGAAGTAGCCGAGAGAAGGAATAAAACTCTGTTGGAGATGGTGAGGTCGATAATGGGGTAGACCAACTTACCTATCTTCCATTGGGGGGATGCGTTGTTGACTGCAGCCTACGTCCTTAACTGTGTTCCGACGAAATCTATAGTCAGCACCTCATACGAGCTTTGGACAATGAGACAACCTGACCTTAGTCATTTGAGGCCATGGGGTTGCGCCGCATATGTTCATGATTCCTCGCATCAGTACGGCAAGTTAGGCCCACGAGGAAAGAAGTATATCTTCATTAGATACTCTGAACACTCCAAGGGACATATGTTCCTAGGAGAACATACGGACGGCACTATTATTGAGATAGAGTCTCGTGATGCCACTTTTCTCGAGAGTGATTTCCCTAAAAGAGAAGAAATCGATCGAGACTTCACCTTCTATGAGATAGATGAGCTTAGTGGCTCAGCCGAGCCCAGCGGTGGGACTCAAGACCCTATTACGGATCTTGGTTTTAGTGGGAGCGGTCCATCTGAAGGTGTGGAGGCTCTCTCTCCTCATAGGAGTAGTCGGGGACAAGTGCCTCGTCGTCGTTTTCCAATTGAGGATGAGATCCTCATGGTGACTCTTGAGAACGATGAAGAGCCGAGAACTGTACAGGAGGCTCTTGAGGGTTCAGCAAAGGACCAATGGTTAAAGGTCATACAGGAAGAAATGGAATCAATGAGAGTCAACGAGGTCTGGGAGTTAGTTGACTTGCCTAAGGATAGAAAGACCATTGGGAACAAGTGGGTTCTCAAAATTAAAAGAAAGGCCGACGGATCGATCGAGAGATATAAGGCCCGTCTGGTAGCCAAGGGTTACACGCAGACTAAGGGCATTGACTACGATGAGACTTTCTCCCCAGTAGTCAAGTTTATTTCGATCCGTTTGCTTTTGGCGATTGTCGCTAATATGGATCTAGAGTTACATCAGATGAACGTTAAGACCGCCTTCCTTAACGGGAGTCTGGATGAGGAGATCTACATGGAACAGCTCCCGGGGTTCGTTTTAGTAGGTCAGGAAGATAAGGTCTGTCGACTTCGGAAGTCGATATACGGTCTAAAACAGTCATCCAGATGGTGGTACCTAAGATTTCACAAGGAGGTGATATCTTACGGTTTTACGATGGTCGAGGAGAATCATTGTGTCTATCTGATTCGGTCCGATAACTCTTTTGTGATCCTGTCGTTGTATGTGGATAACATAATATTGGCTGGGAATGACATTCAGTATTTAATGACCATCAAAGCGTGGTTGTCATCCAGCTTCTATATGAAAAACATGAGTGAAGCTGAGTTCATCTTTGGAGTTTAGATCCAGAGTGATCGCTCGAGAAAGATATTGGCTCTTTCACAAGAGACCTACATTAACAAAATTCTCGAGCGTTTTGGGATGAGTGATTGTAATCCCATAGATACTCCGATCGCCAAAGGTGACAGTCTAAGCCTGGAAATGTGTCCGAAAACTCAGGAAGAAGTAAGGGAAATGAGTAAAGTACTTTACTCCAGTGTAGTGGGTAGTTGGATGTACGCAATGTTGTGTACAAGACCGGACCTTTGTTATGCAGTTGGTCTGGTGAGCAGATATTAGGCAAATCTTGGAAGGGGTCACTGGAGAGCAGTGAAAAGGATTTTTCGATATTTAAAAGAAATTGCAAACTTCTCCTTGTGTTACGGAGGAGGCGATTTGCGTCTTGTGGGCTATTCAGACGCCGACTAGGGAGGCGATTTGGATAAACGTAAATCGACATCAGGTTTTGCTTTCTTGCTCAATGGCGGGACCATATCTTGGAGCAGTAAGAAGCAAACCTGTGTTGCTCTATCTATGATAGAGGCTGAGTTCGTGGCATGCTCAGTTGCAGTTCAGGAGAGTGTTTGGTTCCAGAGATTACTGGATGACTTATGGATTGTAGCGGATAGTGGGAGGTCAGTAATGATTTATTATGATAATCAGGCTGCTATCGCTTACACTCGAGACCCTAAGTTTCATAGTAGGACCAAACACATTGACACCAGATACCATTACGTTAGAGACATCATCGAGAAGGGTGAAGTGACTGTCAAGTACATTTCGACACACAGCATGGTGGCTGACCCATTCACCAAACCCATCACTAAAGACTCATTTCTAGGGCATAGAGAGTCATTGGGTTTTAGTATTTTCTGACATTTCTCAATTTGTATTTATTGATGACATTGATGCTTATTGATTTTCTATACATATGATTATAGTGCATTATTCAGTCACTTTTATGTTATATTTTCATTTAATGCACTTGCTTTTATTGTCATATATATATATATATATATATATATATATATTTTGTGATGTGATAATAAATATGTCAGGCAGGCGAGGTCGACTCTCTCACACGAGTGACCACCTCCAGCTCTGAGTGAGCGGGGATGAGACGGCTTCTAGCTATAAGAGGCTTTGAGAGTGGCCCTGCTAGAACATAAGTCACCCTGATACGTGTTCAGGATGAGGTCATATGCGATATGACTGACATGGATGTACTCACATCCATGTTGCCTATGAGTAGCCAGGTTTGAGATCTCGGATATCACCTGCGATTTGTGATATTGTCTCTGAGGTACTCTCTCTGAGATCTCTGGGTAAAGTTTTATGTGTAGACTGAGTCCCCATACCTGCATAGTACTAGAGAAATCTGACATATGCCCTTTTTTGAGAGATGAGGGAATAACACTGTGACACGTGTTTCATACCACGTGTGAAAAGACGATTTGAGATAGTGGGAATTATAATACTTGAGACAATAAATTAAAATTTATCCACAAACCCCACTGTGTGAGACCCGAGATCCACTAGGTGGGATCTCTTATGCCCTTATTACTTTCGGGTGTTTCTTAAGGTTTTGATTCAGTGTTTGCTACTTTAATCTATTTACCGATGGTTCGGAAGATAAATTGAAGTCTGAGGGACAAGTCTAGGAAAGCAGCTGAGTTGAGACCGATAGATTCGAGTTTAGGAAAGGAAGACCAATTGATATTGCATCACTGTGTTGTATTCACTGACTGGTCTTTTATGTTCATCGATGTAGGGATTCGAACATAATAGTAGATATATAGTCAAGTGATATTTGGGGATTACTTTCGATGAGGAAAGTAGCTCGATGGATGTAATTAGTCTTGGATTTGGGGTATAACGAGCTTTCTTTTGATACTAACGGTGACTACTCGATCATCCTAACAAGTGTATCGAGAAGTCTTTGTTTGTAAGTATACTCGCAAGTCACACGACGTCCAACCCTGTATGAAAGCCCTGTAGGGTGATGTGATGGATCGCATGAGATGTGATCTTATGACGGAAGTAAAATGCCCTCGTGTGCAAGTGGGAGATATTGGTAAATACCCACGTGGGGTAGTTTTGCCAAAGTAAAAAATTTAATTTTCAAAATGAGGGGTAATGGGTAGTTACCCACTACCCCATCTCTCCCCTATTTTCTCTCCAAATGACTCCTACGGGAGTTATAATTTTCAATATTGATTGACAATTGAAAAATAGCATTGAATAGTGAACAACTATTATTCCACCGAAGAGAGAGTTGAGAAATTATTAGAAAGAATTTTAATTGTTTTGAAGAACAATTAAAATTGAGGGTTTTCCGATCGTTTAATAATCACCGGGTTAAGAGTTGGATCGTTGTGATATTGCGGTGATAGTTCGGTTATACGTGACTATCATCCCGATTTCGAATGGTTCGTGTTCAGAATTTGCAGTTCCGAAAATTTTTTGCATTACCGATTGAGATATATCACAAAGTCATCTTTTTTACGATTCTGAAAAAATTATTTATTACTTCCGCTACGTGTACGAGTCACGTTTATCTAACAAATTCTATACAGTATAAATGGCAAAGGTAATGGAGAGGAGGCCCTAGGATGGTTGGGGTATTCCCTTTTTGCCCGTTTCCAATAATATCAAATCAAAGCTATAGTGTCTAGTTAACTTAAACAACCACGACTAGGAAGAACAAGTCATCACAGTGGCTTGAATCGGATGGAAACTTAGAAGTTCTTATGCGATGATTTTGTTTAACCTGTGAGCCCTTGAGGCCAATCTCAGTTATTTGGTGAATTGATCAAATTCGAACGGAAATAAATACAAAATGATGCATAAGCATGTGTTCCCATTTAATGGTTTTTGCTGTAGTTGCAACCCCTTCTGCTTATGTTCTGATCTCTGATTTGGCGATTAAGGGTGATACCATATCATCTGATGAAGGACCCAATACAAAAGTTGTTTTGTGTGGATCCCCGATCAACTAATGTGGCACCCTGGTCAATTGTCATAGCGGCCGGTTCACTGCAGAGTAGCTCCGAATGTAACAAAACGATCCAAAGGATTACAAAAATATTTGGAAACGAAATGAAAACTGGTCACATCTTCCTTGGAGGTCTCTCCAAAAGACACTCCATTACTCGGTTCCACTCGGTGATTTTACGAGGGAGGGAGCTCTTTAGTTGTACATTTCCAGATAACTAGTTGATTTTTAGGCCTGAAACATGCTGCTAACGGGCAAACTTACAAGCTTTTCTCACGAGGGCACTCCATGCTGATTACAAATAGAGATACAGCCTAGGTGGAGGTTATAGCTGCATCTTTCCATAACACTAGGTTTGTCAACCAAATTTAGATAAACGCCAGATTTTTCTTAGAAAAGTTATAGCCCTGAAAGATATAGCATGGATAGAAGAACAGGTTATAAATACAAACCTGGTGAGAAGGGGGTCCCTTAAAATTAAAGGGGGGGGGGGAGCCAGAATTAGAAGAAAAGGGTACAGCCAAAGAATCCTAGGAGCACTCTTGGACTGCATATCACTCGTGGCTCCATGAACAGGCACCATTAAATTTTTTGCCCAAGAAAAATTGTTGATTCACCAGATAAGGGCATGAAAAATTGTTGATTCACCAGATAAGGGCATGAATCAGCAAAGTACCCCGTACAGTTTTTAACTGCAGATAATATGATTGATTATCCTTACAATTGAGACAATGTGCCATGAAGAATTGATTTTTCATTGATATATAGCTATTATGATTGTACAGCCAAAATTTAGAGAATGCCACCAGTACTTAACAGGAAAGAACGTAAAGAGATGAAGCAGCTAGGGAGCATCAAAAGAATACTGGAACATTAGCCATCATTCAAGTGCTATTGAAAATTAAGGGCGGAGCATGTAAAAATACCGAACTGTAAACAAAGTTGAAACTTGTGAAAATTCACATGCCTGCAGAACCACACTCAAGCAATGGCTGACTTGATTGTTTCTGTTTCCGTGGGACGCCACATTGTCTTCTCAACACACAACAAACCCTCATTTTCTTGAGAGTACGTCAATCGGATCTTCCATTGCAGTGATCTGGCCATGCTCTCCACCTCACTTATGGTATCAACTTTGTCACGTACAATCAGCTTTCCTCCAGGCCTTAAAATCCTATCGACTTCTGCAATTACTGCTACCAACTTGCATCTGTGGCCAAGTGAGCCATAACCATGTTAGATAAGAAAAATGGATGAAATTCTCATCAAACATTTACAAGCAATGAGCGTATCAGAAAAGGTGTCAAACCTCTTTTTAAGATTGGTGAAGAGATGATCTGCATGGAGAAGATCGTAAGATCTTGGGTAGGTGCTGAATGACTCGCACCAATCATGGTAAATTCCAAATAAACCACGCTCAAAAATTATGGGGAGAGTATCTGGTGAATTTATTGGAACTACATTCATAACCCAGAGATTCATATCTTTCAGAGCTGCAGCAAATCTGGATGCATCATAGACAAGAATAATTAGTTTATAGAGCGAACAATAGTTATAATTCATACACAGCTGAACCAAAAAGCAGAACAATAAAACAAAAGATCTTAGCAAATAGGAGAAACAAATGTGCCTTCTCTACCAGTCAAGTGAGTTTTCTTCCATCCAATAAAATAATGGATATATTATAGGAGAAAGTTACCTACCCAAAATATTTAATAAGTATGATACAGAAGGTGCAAGAAAAGGAAGATACTGCATGAAAAGAACCAGCAGTGAATGACTTACCCTCCATAGACAGCTTTCATGTCCATGACATTCCTGACAGAAGACCAATTGATTCCCATCCCATTCAAGTATGACTTGGACACAACATTTTTCCAATGCTCATAGTCGGAATTAAAATCTTCTGGAGCTGATTTACCATAAACTCCAACTTGAGTACTAGCCAACCAATAAGGTGGCGTCTCCACTCTCGTTGGCCACTGCTCTGGCCACCTAGAGCCACGTTCTGCTTCACCTACTGGCACACTGTGCATGCAAGCCTGAAGTTGTATGTTCCTGAGAACAAATTACAAAAATCCAATTAAATCCGCTTGCATACAAAAGAAAAGAAAACTTCTCTCTTACTTCCACTTGAAGGAACAGAAGATGCACAACAAATCCTTAAAACTGCAACGACGACAGATGCTAGTCTAGACTACAGTAACATATGATAAAGACCAAGAATGCAATTTGAGTCGATACTTTTGATCCTCGGAAATAGCGGACTTTAATATTGAGAAGAATAATCTGGAGTTAAGATGCAAAAATACAAGTTGTCAGATAAGTCCATCAAGAAGACCAAATGAATATGTGAAGTGCTTTCACATTGCATCCTGCATCCATTATGAAGACAGAGTTGCAAAACGTCTTTCCTTTAATGAATATCATCACCTAAAAGAGAAGACATTGTGGATAGAAGTGGTAGGCATGAATGTGCCCTGTAGAAGGAAACTGTTATTAAAATGGTCTTCTGAATAGAAAATTAACAAGGGAATTACCAGGCTGCATTAGGATCATCAGATTTCTGACAAAGTGGAGGATCATCTACAGCTCTTTGCTCATAGCACTCATTAGACGTTGGCTTTCTAAATATTGCTGCACCCACCGCATTCAACTTATCCTTTTTGATCACTAACATCTCCCAGCACATTGACTTTGTTAACTGTTTCATGGCTGTGAACAAAATTCAAAAGGTGGATCTTAAGACGAATGAAGAATTCTATCTTTAAATGAAGAAAAGACAAGCTAGGTTTGCAATCTTCTACCTTTCCAAATTTCAACATCGTCGGGGAGCTTCCGATAGACAGGAGTAGCAGACCAAACAAAGAAACCACCAGGTCGCAGCAGTCGATTCAGCTCTAAGAGAAGTTTACCACCTGCAGAAGCCACAACATGAAAATCAAGACTCAAAAGCCTAATTTAAAGGAATGTTATATGCCGTTCAATTCAAGTAAGCCTTAATTCCAACTTAGTTAGGTTTGACTTTATCATATAGCTTAGTCTAATCTAAAGCTATCAGAATAAGAAATCCGATCACCTTCTATATGCCAGGGAACCCTACAGCGTGCACAGTGGACAACATCAAAGACATTAGCAGGGAAGGGGAGTCTCGTGGTCCCCATAACTGCTGATATAGCAGGAATTCCCCTTTCAAGTGCAAACTGAACTTGTGCTTCATGTTCATCTTTTGGGGCGAATGACATTGCAAGCACATCCCTTTCAAAGAGATAACCTCCAAAGCTGGCAACTCCACATCCAACATCCAATATAACTCGGGCTCTTTTACCCCAGGCAATATCAGGAAGAGACTGCACAGTCGGTATAAATATTGAAGTATTCAAATAATGAATTTGCGATATGTTTTGCACAAGTTTGTTAAAAGGAGACCATTGAAAGACAGGATAGAAAGAAAGAAAAGCTTACCTCTTGAATGAAGTCAATGTAGTGAAGAGCCCCATGCGTAAACTGAGTACCACCACCAGGAAAAGTGAGGTATTCACCTGTAACTTTCACCCAATTCTGATGCCCCTTTACCTCTGCAAGCTTGGCGTGGGGAACATTATAGTACCAAATCTGCACAAATGCACAAAAGCCACACATTTGAACCAGAAACCAAGCTATATAAGCAAAGAAATTCATCATGTAAAAATATATGATACCTTTTCTCTGCTTTTAGGCCACTTTATTGGGATTTTATATCCTTCAGGTAGAGGAACAAGACAGGTTGGAGCCTCATCAGGGCAGTGCCTCTCTCGATGTTCATAGTGCTTTGTACTATGAAGCTGTCTAATGGCTTGTATGTTATCAAGACATGGGATGTAGTCTGGTCCAGCTGTAACATTACAAAGTTTCCAGCTATATCCATTTTCGAAGATTAAAGATTTTTGCGATTCTTTTTCATTCTTTGATTCCACTGCCTGAGTTGAAAAGGCTCCATTCTGCGTATTGCTCTCCTTCAAAACCTCAGACTGCTCACCAGCAGGAAAAACTTCATTAGAACCCTGAGAGTTTTCCTCACTTTCCGTCTGCTTCTCCTCAGAGCTTTGTTCAGAATCAATCCCTTGATTTTGATCAGCATTTTTATCTGTCTGCCCATCCTCTTTATTATCCTTTTCATTTTCATCACCATTTTCCTCCTTGCTCGATGTATTATCACCCAAATTCTCTTCTGATTCACGTTGCTCACCTTCATTTAATTCAATGCCATCTGTTTTAGCTTCTTTCCCTTCGGAACCTGAGTTGGCATCTTCCGACTTTGATTCCCCCTCCCCATTATCCCCATTCTGATCACCATAGGCATTTGTTTTGGGCGCCTCTTCAGAGTTTTCCTTGGCAAGATTTTCTTCTTGGCTTTCCTCCTGAGTGCTTTCAGACTCTTTATTGGTTTGACTTTCAGTTTGACTTTCATCAGAGTTAGATTCATCGCCTGCATTTCCATCTTCTTTCACACCATCATCGGTTAAATGACCCGAAGTATCTTCAAATTGCCTAGAGCCACCCTTACTTACTCTCTCTTTTACTTGTTTACTCGACTCCTCAACCACAACATCGGAATTTTGAAGAGGAACAACGGATGATGACATCACCATCCATACCCCAACCAAACAAACAGCCACAAACACAACAACAGTAAGAGTCGAACAGCAATGGGAAGATTTCTTCCCATCAACCCGGGAATATTTCCCCATAGCCATAATATTTTAGGTCTAGGATATATAATCAGCACACTCTAATGTTCTCCTAAAAAGGGGAAAATCAAATAATTAGTACACACCATAAAAACGTAAGGCTACCCTTTGATTCCATCTTGAGAAAGAGAACCTTAAAAAGACACTTGCATTACTAGAGACCCCATTTTCAGAAATTTCCTGATCTACATTTAAATCATGACTTTGTTGAAATAAATTTACCAATCAGATTTCTATCAAAGGAATAGAAAAGACTAGATCAAGACAAGCAGAAGAGGGGTATTTGGAACCAATAATGGAAAAAAGTTGATGATCACGTCACTAGGGTTTATAAATACACCTAAATCAAGGCAAAAAAGTGAACTTCAACAACAATAAGCAGGCATTTAAAGAAGCCTTCAAACGCAGAACCTAATCTTAAAAGCAGGCATTTAGAGCAAAATTCTTGTACTGTACCAAAAAAGATTTTGATATTGACTCAAGATAATAGAAAGATCAGAAACAAAAGACTCATACACAAGTTCAAATCACAAACAGAGTGAAACCCAGATACAAATATCTTGAAAAGAAGGTTGCGGCAGTACCTTAATTCAGAAATAGTTACTAAGGATCTGAAAGAAGTATCAGGATTGCTCGTGTGTCGTCTCTCTCCCAGTAGGGAACAGGGAGAGGCTGTGAAGAGTGTACAGAGAACGGAGAAGTGACGGTGAAGAGAGAGAGAGAACATAGGGCAGATATTTAGAGACGGTGAGAGAGAGAGAGAGAGAGAGTTCTAAAGTATACGTAAGTATTGATTAGTTGAGACTTGGGAGACTGAACGACAAGAAGGATATGCTTGTGCCATAATTAATCGTTGAAAAACCCAAGATAAACCCGTAATACAAAATTGACACGTCATAAAACAGAGGATATTATGGTCGTGTAAAATATAAGACGGGGGTATCTTAGGGATTTGGAAGGAGATCTACAGCTGTCATTTTACTGTCCGCCTAAAGATAAATTATTTAATAAGTCGAACGTTATAATTTTTACTAAATAAAAAATATACAAAAATTGAGATTATCAAATAATTTATATTAATAAAGAGATTAAATGTCGATAAAGTAAACGGACAAAATAAATAAAAGCCGCAAATAACACAATGGGAAAAGGGGAGGTGGAATTACTGAATGGTCCAGTATTTTTTTTTATTTTTGTTTAATATAATTTATGATTTTCTATTTATTATAAATTGTTTATTTGTGTTCTGCACTCGCCGCTATATAATTTGTCGGAAAATAGAACAAACAAGCACAGCACCGACACACGCTTTGGACTAGAATGACTAATATTTCAATTGCTAATTGGCTAAAGTACGAAGCAATGGAATGGGAACGTAGGAGTCAATTGGGTCCACCTCAGACATGAGTACCTGGTGGACCTCTCTCTCTCTCTCTCTCTCACATTAACATCGGCGATCAAGGTCCATAAATGACGGCGATATTTGGGATTTTTGAATTATGGCCAATTCCATTTTTTCCTTGTGTGGGCGCCGCGGTAGGGGGGAGGGAGCCACTGTGCTCATATTTCAGTACAAGACCTTTTGATTCTCGGGTCAACGTGTCTCCACCTCGTGACAAGCTGCTTGATTAATTTATAAATAAAGTAATATATTAGAATAAGTCACTATTTATAATAATGAAAAATAAAATTATAAAAAATATTCAAAATAAAATATCATAATACATACTCTACACAAATGATATAATTTTAATCGATAAAATTAAAGAGACAATCAATATTAAATTAGAGTTATGGAGGGATACGTTAAAATTTAAAAGATTTAGATTGAGTAGATCTAAAACTGAATATATGATATGTAAATTTAGTGACAACCATTAAGATAATGAAAAAATAATTATATTAGAAGAAAAAAAATATCAAAGAGCGAGCGATTTAAATATCTTGGTTTTATCATTCAGACTGATGACAATATAGATGGAGATGTGAATAATAGAATTCAAACAGGTTAGATGAAATGGAGAAAGGTATCCAGAATTTTCTGCGATCGCACGATACCATTACATTTAAAGGGGAAATTCTATAAAACTACAGTAAGACCTACTCTATTATATAATAATGAATGTTAGATCATTAAACAGTAACAAAAACAAAAAAATAGTTGTAATTGATATGAAAATATTTAGATGGATGTGTGGCAAAACTAAAAAAGATAGAATTAGAAATGACGAGATACGTAATAAATTGGGAGTTAGTTCAATTGTAAATAAGATACAAGAGTACCGTTTGGGATGATTTGAACACGTACAGTGAAAATCTAAGAACGTACCTGTTAGAAAAATAGAGAATTTACATATAGGAGATTTAATAAAATGTAGAATTAAACCGTTGAAAACTTAGATAGAATGTATTCGTAAAAACATGATAATTATAGATTTAGTTGAAGAGATGGTCCTATATAGAAATGAGTGGCATAACAGAATTCGCACAAACTAAATCAAACTTTTTTTTCCTCCTCGATATTTGTTTTTTATATCACCGACCCCAAATTTTGTGATAGCAGGTCTAAATTATTGTTGTTATTTTTAATTTGTTTCATTCTTTCCTATCACATAAATTTAGAAATTTTGTAGATAATAGTGTCGAAGCCAATGATGTGCATTATTTTTTTATAGAAATTTTAGAAGGAATAAGTTATAGAATTGATACTATCCCTTTCTCTTTAAAGAATTCAAATCTCATGTGTGTATATATATATATATATTTTTCAATAATTGTTTGGAAAATCTTAACATTTCTCATTTTATTTTATCATACTTGTGATGTTTTTAAATAAAGTAGATTCTTTTAGAAAATAATAAATTTTTTAAATAAAAATTCAAATTGTCAAAAAAAAAAGGTATATAGATGTATCAATAATGTTTTATTTTAAAATTTTGACTTAATCTATGTTGAATGCGGGTTTTGACTCTACAGATCCGGTTTTTTATGACTCGAACGGGTGCTTGATGAAGAGATTTGAAATCTGTAAAAAATCATCGAATGGTATTCTAATGGGGGAGGTACCGACGCTTACATAAAAAATAACAATTTTCGAAAGAGAATATAACAGATTGAGAGAAAAGGGGAGACGGATCCCCCTGATTTATGTGTCGAGTGTCTAGTCCCGAAAACTTACCTATTGGCAATATGCCGAAAGCTTTTATAGGGAGCATCGTAAGGGCCGTGTGCATTCGGGGTGTTACAACCCTAATTTCCTTACGAAAAAATTCAAAAATTTCAAAATTCTAATGTCAGAGATTTGAAATCATTATCATTTAGAAAATTTGATTAAACGGGGTGATTCTATCCCTAATCGATTAGATTATCCAGAGTTTCCTTCCTTATCTGAGAGGTGCGTTTCGTGCTGAGATAGGAAATCTGACCAAGGTGATATTAGGTTAAGTATTACAATTCAGGAGTCAAAATGGTTGGTTTCCTAAGTATTCGGTAGTTATCGACCGGATGGAAGGGTACTACAATTTGATCTAACCGAATGTGCTTATGGATTAATAGCGTAGAGCTCGTCGAGAGTTAGCCGAAAAACGAATAGGATATTACGAATAACATATTCTCTTAATAGGTCGGGATGACATGACCCATTTAGGGAAATAGATCTCATTAGTAAAACGGGACGACAAAGACCCGTTCGTGCTTAAGTGTATTGAGCAAATTGAATCACAGGTCTTATGTTGACTATTGGACGTCTTTCATATTAAACCTTTTTGAATAGAGTCCCATCATTTGCCCCTAACTTGGGTGCAATTGCATGAAAAAGACGCCATAAGTAGCAACCATTGGAAAATGGAGAGCTTTTTATAACACACGTCGTTTTATGTTTCACGAACCGTCTCTAGTGTCCCTTATAAGTTTGTATTGGGAAAGGATCTGGTATTCCTTTTTTCTCACGCCTATTTTTTCCTTCCTTTGAACTGTCTCAGTATACAGAAAATCTTCTACAAGAAAAATGGCAAGATGCTCTACTCTTCAAAGCATTAACGATATTAGGAATGTTATTTCGATGGTAGAGCTCCAAGAAATTCAAACCACCATATTGGTAGGTGATGATTACACTCTAGTTTCAGCCACAGATGATGACAGAGCGAATAGAGCGCCAAAGGGTTGTGTTCCGATATACAAGCAAATGGTGAAGTTTGGCTTGAGGGTATTACACACTGACCCGTTCACTAAGGTGTTGTAACGTTGGAACAAATTTCCAACTTTGTTGACCCTCGACACTTGGTGCCTTATTGTTGCGTGATCTCCCTATTAGGGTTTTGTCATTTTCGTTTTGATTTTGATATCGTGGTGATGCTTTTTTCTCTAGTAAGGTGTATGAAGAAGGGTTTGACCCGAGATTGGTATAAACTACAGACCCGTCCTGATTTTGATTGGAATTTCGTTACAAAAAAACCCACTAGTAGTAACTGAATGTACAAGTATTTCTTTGGGGAATTCAAGGACAAGAATTTTACGCCGGTGCTTCATTGCGCTAATGGGAAGCCTACACTCCAGTTGCAACCTTTAAACCCTTCACGTCACTTTCAGTTTATGCGTTCAGTCGACAGTTACTGTAGGTCTACTCGAAGGGCCAACTTCATCGATTCCTTAACGGATGACCATATACTATCTTTAGCAGGTCTGTTGATAGGTGAAAAAAGGAAAATCGACAAACCTCTCTTGATTTACAAAAAAAGATTGGACCGGCCTATGTTTCGAGCTTTGTGGATGATGCCCTGTTGAAAGAGATTACAATTGATCGGGGTTCATTCATAAGGGATCCTTCGGAGAGGACCGATGGGGCGTTAGAATTCCAAATTTCGCTAACGCTTCCCTTAGTAAAAGGAGAAAAATGGCACAGCCCGAATCTCCATCAGGAGGTGGGCATGAGGCGAGTGAGGAAACCGAGGAGTGCATGCCCTTGGTCACGTTGAGGCCGTCTAAGGTTGAGCCAGAGGAGTTTGATAAGGCTACTCATTTGCTATCCACCGATGACAAGGGAATTTCACTGCCGGGTGCGCTCGTTGTGGAGAGGCTAAAAGGGCTCCGTCGTCCGTTACGGAAGTGAGGGCACCGAGGGGGATAAAGACTCAGGTTACACCGATCGAAGAACTGTTTGGTTCATTATGTGCTGTCCCACTGTGACCTTCTCACAACGGGAAACGCAAAGTGCCTAATGGGATTATCATCTCTCATTCTATTCTTGCTCGATCTTTTCATGGTGACAAGGGGTCGAAGGAGAAAGCGACAATAGCCATTAGCACAGGAGAAAAATAGTATAGTTACGTGGACTTGGCTGAAGCAGAAAGAATAACCAATAAGCTCGACTTCCATTGTTGCGACTTAGAGTTGCATAGGATGTTCATGAAACAAGCTGGCGGGGCTCTTAAGTCTCTTGGTGTAATAGTATCATTTCTTGAATTTATCCCATTTTGTTTTTTCTTCATCGTCGGTTGATCCAGTTCCTCCTTTTTGCAGATAACGGTCCTGGAAAAGTTTTAGAAATGATGGAGGAAACAGACGATAGGACATCTGCAGGAGCATGTCAATCAAATAAATGCTTAGGTCACGACATTACGAGATGTTTCTGATCAAAGGAAGAAGAATGCAAGAGTAGAAGGAGGCACTCAAGGCCTTGTTGACTGAGAAAGATGAGGAAGTAAAGAATCTTCAGTGGAACTTGGATTTATGTCGGAGTCGTTGTGAGAAGCTGGAGACCGAGAATAAGGCCCTTGAAGTGCGATTGCATACGACTAAGGTGTTAGTTCAGTTGTGCGAGGAGTCTCTCCAAGTGGCAGAGTAGAGAGTGGCTAGGTCAGAAAAATCTTTACTTAAAAGTGTCACTGTCTTTAAGGATTCTCAGCGTGAGTTGACAGAGAGACTATGATGTGCCGAAGAGATAATTCATTGGTTTGAATTGGATGGAACTCTGCCTTCGATCAGGGGGCTACTAGTCAGGATGCAATGGGTTGAAATATGATTCCTGCCAAGTTGATTGGTATTCCAGCCAAATTGAGCGTAGTTGCCGTGAGGATTTCTTCTCAGAGGTCTTAGCACTTCCCCTTGTTCCCTCAAAATTTATATAACTCATGCGTCATTGTATCACAACAATTCTTAGTGAAAGATTCTTTCGTATTCTTTTGTTCAGCATATGTTGATAGTGGGAGATATTCCCTTCGTCATTTAGATAGTTCGAATAAAGTTGTCGGTCGCACTTAGTTGTTTTATACTTTCCTAGAGAGCGTCGACCAGTCTAGGGGCGTTCCTTAAATATGCATTTCGACAAGCGCCCCTGGCTTTTTGACAGGCAATACCTACTGAGATTTGTCTAAAAGAGAGGAATGAGGATGTCCTTTGATGGGTTAGGACGATAGAGGCCCGTCCAGAAGGATAGATCTCTTCATTAGATCAGGGTGACAAAGGCTCATTCTAGAAAATAGATCCCTTCGGTAGGTTAGAGCGACAGAGACCCGTCCGGAGAGATAGATCCCTTCGGTAAGTTAGGACGATAAAAACCCATTTGGAAAGATAGATCCCTTTGTTAGGTCAAGGCGATAGATTTTCGTTCGAGGAGATAAATCTCTTCGGTAGGTTAGAGCAACAAATACCCGTTCGGAAAGATAGATCCCTTCGTTAAGTCATGGTGACAGAGGCCTGTTCAGGGAAATAGATCCCTTCGATAGGTTGGGGTGACAAAGGCCCGTTTGGGAAGATAGATCCCTTCGTTAGGTCAGAACGACAGAGATCCATTCGGAGAGATAGATCCCTTTGGTAGGTTAGGGCGACAGAGACCCGTTCGGGGAGATAGATCCCGTTATTATGTCAGAATGACAGAGATCTGTTCGGGGAGATAGATCCCTTTGATAGGTCGGGACGACATAGAGCCGTCCGAAAAGATAAATTCTTTCGGTAGATCAGGGCAACAGAGAGTCTTTCGGGGAGATAGATCCCTTGTTGATAGCATGTTTCTCTTTTATATAGGACAACAATTCGATAGAATGCAAATAATAAGGTAGTCATGTTTATTCACTGTCAAACGGAAGATACTATTGTAATAACATAAGGACAACGTAAGACAATCAAAACGTACCGTGTGACTACCTCGAGGCGAATACCAAAGGCTCTTAATCACAAGACAGTATTCTAATCCCGAGTGGGGTTTTGAATTTAACCTTCATGTATTTTGTGCTAGGTAGGGCCTCCAGAGCATTCAAGTCCGGTCTTCCCAAGTAGCATTATAAGGTGAGGGAAGATTAACCACAATGAATATTGTTGTGGCTGTCCCATGGTTGGGTGTGTGCCAAGTGTGATCAGTAGTGAAATGATCCATTCAGGGTATATCCATTTATCAAAAAATCTTTTGACTGGATCTATATGGGGTTGGAGATGTACAAGACTAAGGCCAATCTGTTTGAAAGCATTCTAATATAAGAGATTGCATCCCGCTCCTTGATCGACAATGACCTTTGGACTTCGTACTAGCCAATTTTGGCGGTAATAATAAGAGGATCATGACAATTCGGATCTATCCCGACTAAGTTTTCATCGATGAAACCGATGATCCGTTGTTTGCCTTTAACTTCTTCACAAACGTGAGTCGTTAGCACCTCTAGTGGAGTAGGGAGAGGGACGCTAGGAGAATAGAAAATTGGCGTGACCAAGCGTTTAGTGTCGTTTCCTTGTGTACTGTCTAGAGGGTCTAAAATGTTCAGTGGAGGATAAGGCGTTCAAGAGGTTCGCTCCTCATGGATTTGGAGGATTACTCCATCCTAACGATTAGCTAGAGGTATGGTGATCGATCAATCATTCGATCCATTCCGTCTTGGCAGTGCCTGTCGGTCAGGGTTTGACATATCTCTTTTTTCTACTGATAAACCTTTGTAACCTCCTACTTCAAACCAAGAATTTAAGCTCATTTTTGAGTTTTCTGCAGTCATTTGTCATATAGCCGTAATAGTGATGAAACTGACAGTATTTGGTCTTGTCCTTCTTGGGATTGTCTTCCATAGGTTGGGGAGGCCATCGAATATAAAGTTGATCCCTGATTTAGAGTAGAACTCGACTAAGGGTCTCATTCAAAGGGGTGTAAGCATTGAACCTCCGAGGAAGTGGAAGATCTGATCGATTTCTCTTTAGTGAGAGCTATCGGGGCAATTAACTACATTCTCTCTTGGATGATCGGTTTCTCCTTCGGTCGAAGGTCTCGACGTTTTTGGCCGCATGTACTTCTCAACATGAGAATAAAACTCTTAGATAGTGGAGGGAGAATTCTTTGTAATTAAAGTTTTCATGCTCGAGGGGGCGCAATCCAGTGAGCAGCGCTACCAGTGAAATAGAGTGGTCCAAGTCTGTCACTTTCATCATCTTTGTTTTGAATATTTCCAAGAAATCCCTCAAGGGTTCATTCTTCCTTTGATGTAACGACAATAAAGATGTGGATATTCTCTTTACTCCCCAACTTATCACAAAATGGGTTTCGAATTGTTGTCAGAGTTGAGAGAAGGTCTTTATGTTCAGCAGCGGGAGTGAATTGAACCATGTTAATACGTTTCCCTCGAGAGTGGTATAAAAGTATTTGCACATTACGACATCTATCATTTCTCTTGAGACCATCACCATTACGAAATGCACCGTACGATCACGATGATCAGTTATTCCGTCACATCTTTCCATGGGGGCAAAAGTACGTCACATGGTATCAGTTTGGAAGAGACTTTTGGGTCGAAAGGTTAACCGCTAGTAGAGTAGAGGGGTGTTCGATTTTCTCGAGTATTGGTCCGTTTGAGTTCATCAGCTACAAGTTGTTCAACTTGTCTTCTTAGATTTTTGGGTCATGGTAGGAAGTCGCCGAGGGCTCGTAGTTGAGTAGTGACATTTGTAATCGACGATATACATGCCCAATTCCTCCTGAAAAAGACTGACCCTCGGGCCTTATAGCGCGACTAGAGCTTTTTAATTGCTTTCTCATGTCCTGAATTTTGAACTCTAGTCTATCCATTTAAGGTAGACTGACTCATTCTTAGGATACTAACATAGAAGCAATGGCTAGACATTCCTGAGGCACAGGTTGCGAGACTTACTCCAAGTGAGGAGGTTGAACATGAGCGGGATGATTGTCAATAGAGCGAGTAGGCGCCACAAGAAGGGCTGCGTAGTGAGAGTAGCGGTATGACCATCCATGGCAGATGCAGCCTTCGATACAGTTCTAGTTCTCCTTTTTGAAGGCATATCGGTCTGGTAATCCTGAGAACTCAATGAAAATTCTCTAATCTGTTTCCAATAGATGGTGCCAATTTATTGGAGGCGAGTCTTAACTCTACAAATCCGGTTCCTTGTGACTCGAACGGATGTTTGATGAAGACGTTTGAAACCTGCAAAAGATCATCAGAGGGTAATCCGGCGGAGGAGATTCCGATATTCAGATCAGAAAGAGCAGTTTTCAAAAAAGAATGGAACAAACTGAGAGAAAAAGGGTATAGGTCCCCTATAAATTGTATGTCGAGTGTTTAGTCTGAGGACTTACCTGGTGGCAATATACAGAAAGCTTTTATAAGGACCATCGTAAGGACCGTGTACATTCAGAATATTACAACTCTAGTTTTCTTACAGAGAGATCCAGAAATTTCAAAATTTAAATGTTAGAAATTTAAAATCGTTATCATTTAGAAAATTTGTTTATACGGGGTGATTCATTCCCTAATCGATTAGATTTTCTAGACTTTTCTTCATTATTCGGGAGGTTATTTTGTGCTGAGATAAGAAACCTGGCCAAGGTGATATCTGATTGAGTATTACCAGTCAGAAGTCGAAATGGTTGGTTCTCTAAGTGTTCGGAAGTTATTTGTGCATCATATGAGTCGTATGCTGAGATAAAAAAACTTAACCAAGGTGACATTTGTGCTCTAGACTGTAGCTGTAATATATTGTGAGAATCATGATCTAATCTTCAAAATTAGCATTTAAAAAATAAGGAAATTTTTACGATTCTTGTGCATGATACTCATGTGGGTAATATTATAAACGGTGAATTTTTATCTTCAAATTATTTTACTATTTTGTAAATAAAAAAAATAAAATTCAATAACTATGAATTTATAAATAAAATTTGAAAATAAATATTTAGTAGCCTTGTATTAAGTTAGAAGGCTCAAACGGCAAAATCACGAGTACCATGATTTCATTCACGGACACATAATGATTCCATTGATTAGGACGAAGTCATGAGTATAATTTTGATTCATAATAATCGTGATAACATACAATGCTATATAAATCAATACTATTTTTTTCTACCAAAAAAAAAATCAATACTATTTTTTTATGAATGATATTTGTAATATAATATTATTAATTTTGTATATAAATATTAGATAAAATATCATAAAAGAATTTTTCACGTGATTCTTTTCAATTTATTGTCGCCACATTAATTACTAAAGATTTTAAAATTAATGTATATCATCGAGTCTAATATAAAAAATGTGAAAACAAATTTTTGAGACATCTCTCTCCTGGGCCTAAGTTTGTCTATTATTCATAAAAGTAGCAATCAGTCCATTGGACTCCGGCCCTGTAGTTGGGCAAGGCTTTTGCCTTGTCAACGATAGCCTCTTCCGGTGTACCGACGGTCAGTTGGCTTAATGACCGTCGGGTTAGTTAAATGTGGTGATCGATTTTTTAATTAAAATTTTATGTTTGATCGGTGATTTGGATATAAAATAGGTTATATCGAGAGAGAGAGAGAGAGAGAGAGTATTTTAGATTAGATTAATTAATATACGGTTCTGAATATAATAATAAAAAAAATTAGTCTCTTTCGGTGTGACATTGTCCATGGTGAAGAATTGGTGGGTTGTCTGACATTATCAAAAGTCATCAATCTGCAGTCATGATGTGTCCAACTCCAACCTGTCAAATCAAACTCACCACTTCGTTTTTTTTTAATTTGATTTTTTTTTTCCAATTAAGGAAAAATGGATAAAATTGAGAAGGGACAAAAAAATCCAACTCGTTTAATCTGTTGTTATAATAGGACAACTTGCATTAAACATATCTAAACTCTTTACTCTTTTTTCTGGTGGGTTTTTTTTTTTGGGGAAGGGGGGGGGGGGTTTCAAGGTGGGCTTACAACTGCCATTTCCCGATTTATGTCCATGAATATTCATGTAATGTAAGATGAAAATTATGATTAAACTTGTGCTCTAGACCCTAGCTGTAATACATTGTGAGAAATCATGATCTAATTTTCAAAATTAGCATTTAAAAAATAAAGAAATTTTTATGATTCTTGTGCATAATACTCATGTGGGTAATATTATAAACGGTGTAATTTTTATCTTCAAATTATTTTATTATTTTGTAAATAAAAAAACAATTAAAATTCAATAATTATGAATATATAAATAATTTCTGAAAATAAATATTTAGTAGTCTTGTATTAAGTTAGAAGGCTCAAACGACAAAATCACGAGTACCATGATTTCATTCACGGACACATAATGATTCCATTGTTTAGGACGAAGTCATGAATATAATTTTGATTCCAAGTAATCTTGATAATATACAATCTAATATAAATTATTATTATTTTTTATGAATGATATTTGTAATATAATATTATTAATTTTGTATATAAATATTAGATAAAATATGATAAAAGAATTTTTCACATAATTCATTTTAATTTATTGTCGCCACATTAATTACTAAAGATTTTAAAATTAATGTATATCATCCAGTATAATATAGAAAATGCAAAAACAAATTTTTGAGACATCCTTCTCCCGGGCCTAAGTTTGTCTATTATTCATAAAAGTAGCAATCAGTCCTTTCGACTCCGGCCCCATAGTTTGGCAAGGCTTTTGCCTTGTCAACTATAGTGTCTTTCGATATATCAAAATTTATTAAAATATGTTATTAAATTTTTTAATTAAATTATTTAATTTAATTTATAATTTAGGTATAGAATAAATTATATTAAGAGAATAATTTTTTAAATATATTATTATAAATTTTTTTGTTAGATTATTTAAAATATAATTTTTAAAGATATAATAAAAATAAAAATTAGTCTTTTCAGTATGACATTGTCCATGGTGAAGAATTGGTGGGTTGTCTGACATTAACCAAAGGTTATCAATAATGGAATCTGCAGTCATGATGTGTCCAACTCCAACCTGTAAAATCAAACTCACCACTTCAATTTTTATTTTTTTTTAAATTGATAAGGAAACAAGAAAAAATAAATTGAAGAGAAGTGTGTGGTGAGAAGCCATTGACAGATTTTGAAATGTGCAGGGTCTTGTGAATCGCAAGAGTCCACATCACCACACAGTCGCCCAAATTATGCGCTCTGGTTTTTCCTCCTCACACGCAACCACTGCCCACATTACATCGCTTTCATCTTCTTCCTTTATTCCTATTTCTCTCTCTCTGGTAAAGAGTTTTTGAATTCTTGAGAGAAACAATGATTGGGGTTGAAGAAATTCTTGAAGGCTGTCAAACTCTTGGAAGAAGAATGTGAAAGATTATGAGGGAGTTGAAGTGTGTTCAATGTCTCCTTCCATGGTCTTTTATCCTGCATTCTGTTTTTCACAACCCTTATCACAACAGAAGTACTTGTCCATCTTAATTAACAATTACAACACTGCCAACGACAAGCACAAAAACAAATTGTTTCATCGAAGACCCGCTCATTTGCTACATTCTTCCACTAGCAGCAGAACACCCTCCTACAATACACTTGCCTTCCAGGTTCTCACTCTCTCTTTCTCTCTCTCTGGGGAACTTTGATTAGGAAAATGTTGGACACTTTGACTTCAATAAGCAATTGCTAAGATGCTACACTGGAGAGGATTTTGATAGGTTCTTTCAATTCATATTGCCTTAATATTCTGTTTCACGTATATCTGCTGCACAAGATTGTGGTTACCAACACGTGTTTAGCTTGGATTATTGATAGAATACAACAATTATAAGTAGAAGTGGCTTTCATTAAGGATTGTAGATCAAGTTGAAGACAATGCAGGTATGTTTGACAAAAATGTAAGTCCTATTAAATTTCCATGGTGATTGGTTAGGCATCTAGACTTTTGGGTCCCCCAGCAAGATTTGAAGCTTCAAAGCTCAAAGTGATTTTCAACGGAGAAAAGGTGGACGAGTACTCGACAATTAGGCCGAGGACATACACTCTCTCACACTGTGACCTCAATGCAGACCTCACCTTAACAATCTCAAACATCATCAACCTTGAGCAGGTTTGTTATGTGATATTTATGTTTGTAGCCGGGTTCTTGGTTTAGGAAAATGCTGAAAATTCTGTTGAAATTAACAGTTAAAAGGGTGGTATAACAAGGATGATGTGGTTGCCGAGTGGTGTAATGTAAAGGGGAATATGTGCCTCCATGTTCATTGCTACGTGAGTGGTCCTAATCTCTTTGATAGACGTCGCTGCTGAGTTCTGATACCAAATTTTCTCTAAGGAGTTACCCTTAGTATGTTTCTTCTCTCTCTCTCCATTGCTTTACAGTGGGTTATTTACCAAATTAGGGTAAATTTGGGAGAAAATCTTGGAAATAGTGTAGTTTTTATTTTTGTTCCAAAGTAGTGAAAGTGCGATCCTAGATCACGCTTACTCGTGTCGGAAGACGTGATCCCAGATCATGCGTTTACGAATTTTTTTTGTTATTATAAAAATTTAATTATATAAAATTGATTTAAAAAAATTAAAAAATAAGTAATAAAAATGATCTACAAATATGTATTTCATATTAATAAAAGAAATTAAATATTTAATAATATTAGAAAAAATTAAATGAGAAAAAAATTTACTTAATAATTAAAAAAGTGTAAAAGAATGTTGAATTTAGAAAAAAATTAAAAAAAGAATGTTTTGACATCATACTAAAAAATATTTTGTACTTGTAAATTTGTAAAAATAAATATTGGTTGATGTATAAATTTATAATAAGATTACAATAATTTTTGAAAAAATTGGTCTAAAATAAATTTAAATCAGTAATTGTTAATTAAACGGGTAAAAAAAATTAAAAGTTAGTATGAAAGGTAAAATAAGTTGTTTTATTTGTATTTTTTCTTTTGTTTTTTATGAGGAAAAAAATAGTTATGAAGCATTATAATTTTAATTAATATAAATAAGGGAAAAAGAAATATGAATCAATAATATTAAAAAATAAAAGATATAGTAATATTAAAAAGAATGAATAGGAAAATATGGAAAACTTAAAAAATAATTAAAGAAGTGAAAATAAAGTATTAATTTAAAAAGAAAATATATAACTAATAAAAAAGTATGTTAAATTTTGTAAGTAAACAAGAAAACACAATGGGAAAATATTTTTTAAAAGAGTTAATGAATAATTTAATATTAAAGAATGTTAAGAAATAAAGAAAACATGTTTGAATAAGAAGAAAGTAAATATTAATCAAGAATTAATAAAAATATTTATTTAATGTTTCGATAATTTTTTAGAAGGAAATATGGAAACAATTAATAAAAAAGGTCATGTATTATATGAGATCATACTAAAAAATGGTATAAATTTTTTAAATTCATACCAATAAATATGAGTTACTAAATAATTTTTTAATAGTATTGATTAAACTCTAAAAAAAATGTAGTTAAAAAAATTTAAAATAGGAATTGTAAATTTAAAAAAGAAAAATATATAATAAATAAAGAGTTAGTTTAAAATGTTATTAGAAGTTATTGTTATTAGAAATAAGATATAAAATATTATTAAAGAAATTAATAAAATTATTGCGATAAGTAAAAAATTTAATTTTATACATTTTGTGTAAATTTTGTTGAGAAACTTAAAATTAATAAAAAATGAAATAGTAAACAATAATATTGGATGATATGAAGCAAAAATAAAAAATTCTAAGAAAGTAAATAAACAGAAGGAATTAATAAGTAAAGAAAGAAATATATAATAATTTAAAAGAAATAAAAAATATATAATTTTTTAAAAGTTATAAATAAATATGGAGTTAAGAAAATTTGAAAAGTTATTAATTATTAGTTGAAAAATGAAAAAAAAAATGACTTAATAAAATCAAAAGTGAAAAAAAATATTAATTAAAAATTAAAACATATAATAAATAAAAAAGAATGTTGTAGGATGGTCATGAAAAATATTATTTAATATTAAATTTGTACCAATAAATATCGCTTGATAGATAAATTTGTAATATTTTTGGTTAAATTAAAAAAATGTTTAAAATAAATTGAAAATATAAATTCTAACTTGAAAAAGGAAAACAAATAATCAATAAAGACAAATTGAACGTTTCAGTTCTTTAAAATAAATATTATTTGTTAAACGTCTCATATCTTTTTAAAATAAAATTTTGGCTAAGTGTAGTACCGAAATACACTTATCTTACTGGCTGGAGCTTCCATGACTGATTGTACGACTTTGGAGATCATACTTCGTACAAAAATTCATCTTTAAAAAGCAGACTTAAAATCATATAAGATTAGGGTGAAAAATGATATAGAATACTCCCTGTCAATAATCTGAAAATGAGAGAACTATCCCCGAGCAGACATTAAACTCGAATTGTCGATTACGTTGAGTTGTCATTCGTGACTGCAATGTAAGGTAAGATAATGTTAAAACTACCTACTATGAACCCCAAATATTAGTTACCTACTTCGGATACCAGACTAGTAAGAGAAATGACGAGCAAACGTGTTGGCTTGAATGGTTTTCGCCAGTTAAATAGTGAGCAAACATTCGATCACAATTGAATGTCCACACTGTCTTGAAAATTGTTCGCTAGAATAATTCGAGTAGAAACATATTATGTAATTTATTACTATATAATTTAAATGTAGGAGGAAAAAAATTAGTGTATCAACAATAAAAAAGAGTACTTCTGTGATTTATTTCGGGCTTGAAGCTAGAAGTGGATCAGAATTACATGAGTTTCATCAGAACTGGCAATCGTATTGACGAAATAAAGTGTCTTAAAAGGAAAATAGTTTTAATGACCGTATTCATGACCAGTGGTTTTAATCCACCTTCAATTGTTATATTGGATTTACTGTTAGAGCATTTTTTGACCTACGAAGTAGGTTTAGTAGTAATGATATGCCTACTTGTGAAATTGATGTTGATATTCAAAGGCATTTTGCGTGTAGTTATAATCATATGAACCAAGAACATGATCGAGGTTATAGTTATAATCATATATAAACTTATGCGAAAGAGGAATATTCGCAATACTAAACAACATTACGTGTGTTATTCTCTTATCATCAAAATCGCACACAACAGTATGAATATCAAGATCAAGAGAAAAATTTAGTTATGGGAAGCGCTTTATATACATGTTTTCACTTATGCGCTTTATATACATGTTTTCATAAGTAATGTAATTTGTTCAATTGCTACATTGAATCAAATTTTATCACATTGATGTCAATTCCTCTCTTATCAACTCCTATTACATTGTTGATTGGTTGAGATTTGTTAATTGTTAATATATTTATTCCATAACAAATGCAATTTCTCTAAATAGTGTGATGAGTTCAATTTTTACACTGATGTGAATTCTTCTCACATCTTACCCCAATTGCGCTTGCCGTGACTGAATTTTTTTCCTGATCTTTATGCTTATACTGTTGTGTATGATTTTAATGATAGGAGAATAATGCACGTAATGCTGTTTGCTGCTACGAACTATCCTCTTTCGCATGAATTTACATATGATTATAACTATAATCTAGTCCAGATTCTCGATTCATATGATTATAACTATACTAAATAAAGACATTCCTTCCAATATTAACCTTAATTTCATAAGTGAGTATATCATTACTAAGAAGCCTACTTTGTAGGTCAAGAAATACTCTAACACCAAGACCAATATAACTATTTGAGGTGGATTAGAGCCATTTATCATGGATACGCTCATTAAGACTCTTTTCCTTCTGAGACACTTTATTTTGTCATGCGCTTGGCATTTCTGATGAGTCCCTTATAAATCTGATCCACTTCAAGGTTCAATGTTAAAATGAATCAAGAAAGAACTCAATTTTATTGTTGATCAATAAATTTTTTTCCTCATACAGTTAAATTATACAGTGAGAAATTTCTAAATATGCTTATAATCGAGTTTTTCAACTGAATATGTTTCAAGATAGCGTGGACATTAAATCGTGTGCGATATTTTACTCACTGTTTAATACTAAAACCATTCAAGCCAACACGTTCGACCACCATTTCTCTTAGTGGTCCGATGTCCGAAATTGGTTACCAACTTCTGGGGTTTAATGTATAAAATTTGGGCATTATTTTACATTTAGTTACAGTCACCGAGGAGAACTCAATGTAATTGAAAAATGGAATTGAACAAGAATGATCGACGAGTTTCTTAGATATGTATAACATAAAACAAATGAGTTGATGTTATGATGCGAATCATGGCATACATAATTAAAAAAATATTATCAAATTAATATTAAAATTTAAAGAATTTTACATTTATTAAACTAATTAGATCAAATAGTAATCTTAAAAATGATAACTAAGTATCACAGGGAGGATGACCAGCATTTCTAGGTGGCTGACGTCTAGTGAGAACACGATTGGGTCTACGAGCTGGAGGTGGTGGTGGAGCTATATTATACGATGGATCCTACTCGACGTTGCCAAATACAACACCTGCGGGGTCAACATCGTGCAAATATGTACGACACTGTTCATGAATATTACGCCGTGGTGGTTCAGTCGGAGGAATATTATCACCACCTGTATAAACTAGGGTATATATAGGAGTGAGAAACGAAAAAGAAGATGCTATCGGTGTCTCAAACTCGTCCTCGTAGTTGCCTCCATGATCCGATCTTGACAACATTGCCTCTTCATAATGAGTCGTATGACCAGATGTGGATGCCACATCTGGCCCTGACCGATATCTCTCCGTCTGTGTAGATGTGTCAGGATAATAACCCTCAGATGGAACACTACCGAACGTCTAGATAGAATCTGTTGTCAAATCTCTAATGTAGCAAGTTCTGTAATCACATTACTCGACAGCAAGCATATTGAACGATAGGAGATGGATGTGACTGTGATTTTGATGCTACCTACGATATGGATGTAAGAAAATAACTATTGAAAATACATTAATGACGTCTAGTTAAAATTGTAGATAAGATGTTACTTACGAGTGACTATATATGTTCCCATCGGGAGATAACCCTGTCGAGAGCGATATTCAAGATTTGAAATATACAGACGTGTTATTCGATAAAATCATGTCATGTAGTCAGGTGTTGTCGTCGAACAACCATAGCACTCATATCCCTTGACCATATGATATCGTCGATTTCGTCACAAATCCAAATAGACTGTATGCACTGTCCTCCATTCTCTACAACTTCTCTCACATCAGTTAATCCGATGGAGATCCCGATGGATATCGACGGGTAAAGGAACATTATGCTGTAAATCGAACTGTCTCATTACCCTTTGAGGGTAATGAAATTCAACAATCTCGAAACATATCAGAGGTATGGAGGCACGTCATGTTTCAGATCCGTCGAGAAAATATGCATACAACGACTGGATATCAGAATCGAAATAAGGCATCCATACAAATTGGAGAAGAAAACTGATGCATTACTTATATATTATAGTTGAAAAAATTATAACTAAGAATAAGATGTTGAAGTTTACATCAGAAGCTCTCATATGATGAAGTTGGTCACGATATGTGCGAAGAATATATCATCCTGTGAAAACAAAATTTTGAGGAATATCCCATCTGTACACGAAAATATAAAGAAATTAAAATTACCAAAGCAAAGGTAGGGAAAACGGTAGAGTAAATTGATAAATGTAGTGATTATAACAAATTGAGATCCACGAGACCCAGCCGGCATATTCAAATCAGTGGGCGTGGAATCGATAGCATACTCGAATCAGAGTAAATATATGTATTCTCTCTCATGCTCAAAGCTGGTAAAACAAATAAATAGTTAACGTAGGTCAACATAGGTTTTCAAATTTGTGGTATTAGTATTAACAAAACTACCTGAAACAGTAGTAGTGAATTAGAAATCTGATTGACTGCTTTGATAGAGTCCCAACACATATCTCTATACAATGTAACAAGTACAACACTACCTCAACTATATGTACCAACGCAATCAAGATCTCGCAGCAGTTCCAAATACAATAGTTTAACCTTCGATCCAAATTTATCCCCCAATAATATATCGAAGGTTAAACTATTGTATTTGGAACTGTTGCGAGATTTTGACTGCGCTGGTACATATAGTTGGGGTAGTGCTGTGCTTGCTACATTGTACAGAGTTATATGTTGGGTTTCTATCGAAGCAATCAATCAGATTTCTGATCTACTACTACTGTTTCAGGTAGTTTTATTAATAATAATACCATAAATTTGAAAATCTGTGTTGACCTACATTAACTATTTATTTGTTTTACCAACTTTGGACATGGGAGGGAATACCTATATTTACTCTGATTCGATGACATGCTGTCAATCCCACGCTCACTGATTTGAATGTCGGCCGGGCCATGTGGATCTCAATTTGTTACAATCACTACCTTAATCAATTTACTCTACCGTTTTCCCTACCTTTACTTTGATAATTTTAATTTTGTTATATTTTCGTGCATTGATGGGATGTTCCTCGAAATATTGTTATCACAGGACGATATATTTTTCACACATATCGTGACCAACTTGATCATATGAGAGTTTTTGATGTAAACTTCAACATCTAATTCTTAGTTATAATTTCTTTGCCTATAATGTATAAGTAACGCATTAATTTTCTTCTCCAGTTTATATGTAGTATTCCGATTTTGATATCTAGCCGTTGTCTGCATATTGTCTCGACGAATCTGAAATATGGCGTACCTTCGTACCTCTAATATGTTTCGAGGTTGTTGAATTTCATTATTCTCAAAGGGTAATGAGACAGTTTGGTTTATAGTAGAGTATTCCTTTATCCATAAATACCCGTCGGGATCTCCATCGTATTGATCGATATGGGAGAAGTCGTAGAGATTGGAGGACAGTGCATACGGTCTATTTAGATTTGTGACGAAATCGACGATATCATGTGGTCCAGGGATATGAGTGCTATAGTCGTTCGACGACCACACCAGATTACATTATATGGTTTTATCGAATAACACGCTGTATATTTCAAATCCTGAACATCGCCTTCGACAGGGTAATCTCCCAATGGGAGTATATATAGTCACTCGTAAATAACATCTTATCTACAATTTTAACTAGACGTCATGTAATGTATTTTCAATATACTTTTTTACATCCATATCGTATGTAGTATCAAAATCACAGTCACATCCACCTTCTATCGTTCGATATGCTTGTTGTCGAGAGATGTGATTACAGAACTCGTTACATTAGAAATTTGACAACAGATTCTATCTAGACGTTCGGTAGTACTCCACCTGCGGGTTATTATCCTGACACATCTACACAGACGGAGAGATATCGGCCATGGCTAGATGTGGCATCCATATCTGGTCATGCAGCTCATTATAAAGAGGCAATGTCATCAAGATCAGGTCATAGAGGGGACTATGAGAACGCGTTTGAGATATCGATAGTATCTTTTTTTTCTTTCCCCACTCCTATATATTCCCCAGTTTATGCAGGTGATGATGATCTTCCTCCGACTGAACCACCACAGCGTAGTATTCATGAACGGCGTCATCGTACATATTTGTAGGATGTTGGCCCCGCATTGTATTCTGTAGTACCGAGGAGAATCCATTGTACAGTATAGCTCCACCACCACCTCTAACTCGTAGTCTCGATCATGTTCTCACTAAATGTTAGCCACCTAAAAATGTTGGCCGCACTCCCTATGGTACTTAATTATCATTTTTAATATTACTATTTGATCTAATTAGTTTAATAAATGTAAAATTTTTTAAATTTTAATGTTAATTTGATAACATTTTTTTAATTGTGCATGCCATGATTTGCATCATGGCATTAATCCATTTGCTTTATGCTATACATATCTAAAAAACTCATCGGTCATGCTAGTTCAACTCCATTTTTCAATTACGTTGAGTTTTCCTCGGTGACTGTAACTAAATGTAAGATAATGTCAAAACTTTTTACTTTAAACCCTAGAGGTTGCTTATCAATTTCGGACACCGGACCACTAAGAGAAATGACGGTCGAACGTGTTGACTTGATGGTTTTCGTATTAAACAGTGAATAAAATATCGCACACAATTGAATATCCACGCTATCTTGAAGCATATTCAGTTGAAAAACAAGATTATAAGCTTGTTTGGCAATTTCTCACTGTATAATTTAACTGTAGGAGGGAAAAATTTTATTGATCAACAATAAAAATGAGTTCTTTCTTGATTCATTTCAAGCTTGAAGCTTGAAGTGGATCAGAATTAAAAGAGACTCATCAGAAATGCCAAGCGCAATGACGAAATAAAGTGTCTCAAAAGGAAAAAAGTCTTAATGAGCATATCTATAACAAGTGACTTTAATCCATCTCAAATAGTTATATTGGCTTTGGTGTTAGAGCATTTCTTAACTTGCGAAGTAAGTTTCTTAGTAATGATGTACCCACTTGTGAAATTGGGGTTGATATTGAAATGCATGTCTTTGTTTCGTGTAGTTATAATCATATGAATCGGGAATCTAAACGAGATTATAGTTATAATCATATGTAAACTTATGTGAATGAGGATAGTTCGTAGCAGCAAATAATATCATGTGCGTTATTCTCTTATCATTAAAATCATACACAATAGTATCAGCATAAAGATCATGAGAAAAATTCAGTCAGGGATATGATGTGAGAGGAGTTCACATCATAGCGTAAAAATTGGACTCATCACACTACTTGGAGAAATTGCATTTGTTATGGAATAAATATATTAACAATTGATAAATCTCAACCAGGCAACAATGTAATGGGGGTATGATAAGAGAGGAATTGACATCAATGTGATGAAATTTGATTCACCGCAGTAGTTGAACAAATTACATTACTTATGAAAACTTGTATATAATGTGCATATGTGAGAACAAAAGAACAAATACAAAATAAAATTCGTTCGTTCACCTGTTCATAATGTTGATCACTTTGTCTCTAACTCTTTTCGTCACTCTTAGTCTCTCACTCTTACTCTTGTGGACATGAGACATAGAGACTGAAATTAATGGTCAAAGTTAGAAACTGGTTATCAACATTATAAAGGTGTGTATAAAAGAATTCTCTTTTTTAAATGTTCTTTCTTTTCACTAATGCGCTTTTTATAACTGTTTTTCTTAAGCAATGTAATTTGCTCAACTATTGTAAGGAGTTAAATTTTATCACTATGATGTCATTTCCTCTCTTATCATCCCCCAATTACATTACTGATTGGTTTCGATTTGTCGATTTTTAATATATTTACTCTATAACGAATGTAATCTCCTTAAATAGTATGATGAGTTCAATTTTTATGCTGTGATGTCAACTCCACTCTCATTCATACCCCATTTGCATTTGGCGTGACTGAATTTTTCTCCTGATCTTGATACTTATACTATTGTGTACGATTTTGATTATAAGAGAATACCACACGTAATGCTATTTGGTATTGCTAACATTCATCCTTCGCATGAGTTTACATATGATTATAACTATAATCTCGATCAGGTTCTTAATTCATATGATTATAACTACACGCAACAAAGTCATGCTTTTCAATATCAATACCAATTTCACAAGGGGGCACATCATTACTACTAAACCTACTTCGCAGGTCAAGAAATGCTATAACAGCAAGTCCAATATAACTATTTGAGGTGGATTAGAGCCACTGGTCATGGATACGGTCATTAAAACTATTTTCTTTCTAAGACACTTTATTTCATCAATGCGATTGGATAGTTCTGATGAGACCCATGTAATTCTGATCTACTTTTAGCTTCAAGCCCAAAATGAATCACAGAAGTAATGCTTTTTTTTGTTGATACATTAATTTTTTTCCTCTTACATTTAAATTATACAGTGATATATTGCATAACATGCTTCTACTCGAGTTATTCAAGTGAATAAGTTTTAAGACAGCGTGGACATTCAATTATAATCGAATATTTGCTTACTGTTTAACTGGCGAAAACCATGCAAACCAACACGTTTTCTCGTCATTTCTCTTACTAATCCGATGTACGAAATAGTTAACTAATCTCTGGGGTTCATAGTAGATAGTTTTGACATTATCTTACTTTACATTGTAATCACAAATGACAACTCAATGTAATCGACAATTCGAGTTTAATGTCTACTCGGGGACTATTCCCTTGTTTTTAGGTTGTTGACAGGGGGATATCTATATCATTTTTCACTCCAATTATGTATGATTTTAAGTCTGCTTTTTAAAGATGAATTTTTGTACAAAGTATGATTTTCAAAGTCGTACAACCAGTCATAGAAGAGCCAGCCAACAAGGTAAGTATAGTTTCGGTACTACATTTAGCCAAAATTTTATTTTAAAAAGATATGAGACGTTTAACAAATAATATTTATTTTAAAGGACTGAGACGCTCAATTCGTCTTAATTAATTATTTGTTTTCCTTTTTCAAATGAGAATTTATATTTTCAATTTATTTTAAATCATTTTTTTTAAATTTAACCAAAAATATTACAAATTTATGTATCAAACAATATTTATTGGTATAAATTTAATATTAAATAATATTTTTCATGACCATCCTACAATATTCTTTTTTATTTATTATATGTTTTAATTTTTAATTAATAATTTTTTTTCACTTTTGATTTTACTAAGTCAATTTTTTTTTTCATTTTTCAACTAATAATTAATAACTTTTCAAATTTTCTTAACTACATATTTATTTATAACTTTTAAAAAATTATATATTTTTTTACTTCTTTTCAGTTATTATATATCTCATTCTTTACTTATTAATTCCTTCTGTTTATTTACTTTCTTAGAACTTTTTTATTTTTGCTTCATATTATCCAATATTATTGTTTACTATTTCATTCTTTATTAATTTTAAATTTCTCAACAAAATTTACACAAAATGTATAAAATTAAAATTTTTACTTATCGTAATAATTTTATTAACTTCTTTAATAATATTTGATATCTTATTTCTAATAATAATAACTTCAAAGAACATGTTAAAATAACTCTTTATTTATTATATATAATCCTTTTTAAATTTACAATTCCTATTTGAAATTTTTTTAACTACATTTTTTTAGAATTTAACCAATACTATTAAAAAATTATTTAGTAACTAATATTTATTGGTATGAATTTAAAAAATTCATATCATTTTTTAGTATGATCTCATATAATATATGGCTTTTTTCATTAATTGTTTCTATATTTCCTTTCAAAAAATTATCGAAACATTAAATAAATATTTTTATTAATTCTTGATTAATATTTACTTTCTTCTTATTCACATATTTCTTCATTATTTCTTAACATTCTTTAATATTTAAATTATTCATTAACTTTTTTTTTAAACATTTTTCTATTGTGTTTTTTTGTTTACTTACAAAATTTAACATATTTGTTATTAGTTATATATTTTCTTTTAAAATTAATACTATATCTTTTATTTTTTAATATTATTGATATTTCTTTTTCCCTTATTTATATTAATTAAAATTATAATGCTTCATAACTATTTTTTTTCCTTACAAAAATAAAAAGAAAAAACACAAAATAAAATAACTTATTTTACCTTTCATACTAACTTTTAATTTTTTAGCCCTGTTTAATTAACAATTACTAATTTAAATTTATTTTAGACCAATTTTTTTCAAAAATTGTTGTAATCTTATTATAAATTTATGTGTCAACCAATATTTGTTCCTACAAATTTACAAGTACAAAATATTTTTTAGTAAGATGTCAAAACATTCTTTTTTTTAAAAATTTTTTTTTTCCAAATTCAAAATTCTTTCACTTTTTTAATTATTAAGTAAATTTTTTTCTCATTTAATTTTTTCTAATATTACTAAATATTTAATTTCTTTTATTAATATGAAATACATATTTGTAGATCACTTTTATTACTTATTTTTAAATTTTTTTTGAACCAATTTCATAAAATTAAAATTTTACAATAACCAAAAAAAAAAATCCTGAACGAAAAATCTGGGATCGCGTCTTCTGACACAACAAAGCGCGATCCAGGATCACGCTTTAAGATAAGAAGGAGCGATCAGAGATCACGCTTTCATTACTTCGAGAACAAAAAATAAAAACTATCCTATTTTGAAGATTTTCTGCCGAAAGTCACCCTAATTTGGGAAATAACCCAAATAACACAGCCGGAGTGTACCATTTTCTTACTAATTTCTCTTTCTATTTTTCCTAATCCCAGTGTGACAAAAAGATGAAGTTTTAACGGTCATATGAATGTCGTTTGAATAGGTTCTCAAGGCTGTCTTACAAGGAGATTCACTACTTTTTAAAGAGCATCCAGAGCTAATGGATGCCATTGTCCGGGTTTATTTTCATTCGGGTTTGCAGAAGTATAATCGAGTTGAATGTTGGGGGCCTCTTAAGGATGCTGCAAAGGTAAATGTCAGAATATCATCAATTGCAAGCCAAATTTGTTGACCGCGAGTTTTGATTGCTTCATGTTGTGTCACAGGGAAGTGAAGAAGATCAAATGGATGGTCTAGTAGGTGCAAGCAATAAAGCTTTAAGTTCTACTTCACAGAAGTGGAGAAGCCTAAGGTCTATTTTCCAAGCACTTGTCACCCTCCTCGTTTGAGTTGCATTGAGATTGTACATAATTCAAGAGGCATTGTCAATCGTACTTCTCAGCAACTGGAACATTTCAGGCACCTCATGCCCTAAATGGTGGTTTTGGTTCATTTGAACGGTTCTGTATATATATATATATATTTTTTTTTGTTTAATATAATTTCTGATTTTCTATTTATTATAAATTGTTTATTTGTGTTCTGCACTCGCCGCTATATAATTTGTCGGAAAGAGGACAAACAAGCACAGCGCCGACACACGCTTTTGGACGAAAATGACTGAACTCTCAATTGCTAATTGGCTAAAGTCCAGAGGAATGAAATGGGAACGTGGGAGTCAATTGGACCCACCTCAGACAGGAGTACATGGTGGACCTCCCTCCTCTCTCGCTCTCTCTCACATCAACATTGGCAATCAAGGTCCATACGGTGAAATATGGGATCTATGAATTATGGACCAATTGGGGCCCGCGGGGGGGGGGGGGGGAACTATTGTGCTCACCGACGAGGTGGGTCATATTTCTGTACGAAACAACCCTTTTGGCTCCCGTGTGTCCCCGCCTTGTGACAAGCCGGGTTTTTTTTTTTTTTTTTTTTTAATATATATATATATAACGACTTGAATGTAGAATTGATATTTCAAATAAGGAAAGCGTTCTCTCAAAAATGGAAGCTCTCCCTGAGAAGTAAGGATCGTAATCAACTCGAAATATTGACTTCTGAGAATCTCGGATCGATCCGATAAGGAAGGTAGGGTTGAAGTTCCCCAGCGGAGTACATCTTTCAACGATATAAAATGATCTCTAAGGTCTCAAAACCAGGTACGCTCGTTAGGCCTAACACTCTGGGCACACTAGTCACAGAGAATAACATTCTCTTAACTCTCAATTTGTTTTTTTTAATTGAAAATCGCTCTTTATTGATTTAAGGGTCGAAAACTCCTCATCGGAGTATTCTTTGACAGTTTTTATAAATTTGTTGACCCATTAATGATTACTATTTAGATTAATAAAAAATTAATATTTATAGAGTTAAAATTCACCTCGTTACAGGAATAATTAAAAAAAAAAAAATCCCTTTTGTTATGGCATTGTCCATGGTGAATAATCGGTGGGTTGTCCGATATTATCCAAAAGTTATCAATAATGGAATCTGCAGTCATGATGTGTCCAACTCCAACCTGTTAAATCAATCTCACCACTTCAATTTTTTTTTTTTTAAATTGATAAGAAAACAAGAAAAAATAAATTAAAGAGAAGTGTGTGGTGAGAAGCCATTGACAGATTTTGAAACGTGCACGGTCTTGTGAATCGCAAGAGTCCACATCACCACACAGTCGCCCAAATTATGCACTCCCGTTTTTCCTCCTCACACGCACCCGCTGCCCACATTACATCGCTTTCATCTGCTTGCTTTATTCCTCTTTCCCTCTCTCTGGTAAAGAGATTTTGAATTTTTGAGAGAAACAATGATGGGGTTGAAGAAATTCTTGAAGGCTGTCAAACTCTTGGAAGAAGAATGTGAAAGATCACGAAGGAGTTGAAGAGTGTTCAATGTCTCCTTCCATGGCCTTTTATCCTGCATTCTGTTTTTCACCACCCTTATCACAACAGAAGTACTTGTCCATCTTAATTAACAATTACAACACTGCCAACAAGAAGCACAAAAACAAATTATTTCATCGAAGACCCGCTCATTTGCTACATTCTTCCACTAGCAGCAGAACACCCTCCTACAATACACTTGCCTTCCAGGTTTCTCTCTCTCTCTCTCTCTCTCTCTCTCTGGGGAACTTTGATTAGGAAAATGTTGGATACTTTGACTTCAATGAGCAATTGCTAAGATGCTACACTGGAGAGGAATTTGATAGGTTCTTTCAATTCATATTGCCTCAATATTCTGTTTCATGTATATCTGCTGCACAAGATTGTGGTTACCAACACGTGTTTAGCTTGGATTATTACTAGAATACAACAATTATAAGTAGAAGTGGCTTTCATTAAGATTGTAGATCAAGTTGAAGACAATGCAGCTATGTTTGACAAAAATGTTAGTACAATTAAATTTCCGTGGTGATTGTTTAGGTAGCTAAACTTTTGGGTCCTCCAGCAAGATTTGAAGCTTCAAAGCTCAAAGTGATTTTCAATGGAGAAGAGGTGGACGAGTATTCGACAATTAGGCCGAGGACATACACTCTCTCACACTGTGACCTCACGGCAGACCTAACCTTAACAATCTCAAACATCATCAACCTTGAGCAGGTTTGTTATGTGATCTTTATGTTCGTACCCAGGTTCTTGGTTTAGGAAAATGTTGAAAATTCTGTTGAAATTAACAGTTAGAAGGGTGGTATAACAAGGATGATGTGGTTGCCGAGTGGTGTAATGTAGAGGGGAATATGTGCCTCCATGTTCATTGCTACGTAAGTGGTCCTAATCTCTTGCTAGACCTCGCTGCTGAGTTCAGATACCACATTTTCTGTAAGGAGTTACCCTTAGTATGTTCCTTCTCTCTCTCTCTCTCTCTCTCTCTCTCTCTCCATTGCTTTACAGTAGGATAATGCTAAACAACACAGCCGCAGTGCACCATTTTCTTACAAATTTCTCTTTCTATTTTTCCTAATCCGAGTGTGACAAAAAGATGAAGTTTAAACGGTCATATGAATGTCGTTTGAATAGGTTCTCAAGGCTGTCTTACAAGGAGATTCACTACTCTTTAAAGAGCATCCAGAGCTAATGGATGCCATTGTCCGGGTTTATTTTCATTCGGGTTTGCAGAAGTATAATCGAGTTGAATGTTGGGGGCCTCTTAAGGATGCTGCAAAGGTAAATGTCAGAATATCATCAATTGCAAGCCAAATTTGTTGACCGCGAGTTTCGATTTCTTCATGTTGTGTCACAGGGAAGAGAAGAAGATCAAATGGATGGTCTAGTAGGTGCAAGCAATAAAGCTTTAAGTTCTACTTCACAGAAGTGGAGAAGCCTAAGGTCTATTTTCCAAGCACTTGTCACCCTCCTCCGTTGAGTTGCATTGAGATTGTACATAATTCAAGAGGCATTGTCAATCGTACTTCTCAGCAACTGGAACATTTCAGGCACCTCATGCCCTAAATGGTGGTTTTGGTTCATTTGAACGGCCCTGTATATATATATATATATATATTTTGTTTAATATAATTTCTGATTTTCTATTTATTATAAATTGTTTATTTGTGTTCTGCACTCGCCGCTATATAATTTGTCGGGAAGGAGGACAAACAAGCACAGCGCCAACACACGCTTTTGGACGAAAATGACTGAACTCTCAATTGCTAATTGGCTAAAGTCTAGAGGAATGAATTGGGAACGTGGGAGTCAATTGGGCCCACCTCAGACATGAGTACATGGTGGACCTCTCTCCTCTCTCGCTCTCTCTCACATCAACATTGGCAATCAAGGTCCATAAATGACGGTGAAATATGGGATCTATGAATTATGGGCCAATTGGGGCCCCCCCCCCCGGGGGGGGGGGGGAGCTACTGTGCTCACCGACTAGTTGGGTCATATTTCTGTACGAAACAACCCTTTTGGTTCCCGTGTGTCCCCGCCTTGTGACAAGCTGGGTTTTATATATATAACGATTTGAATGTAGAATTGAGGAAGGGAAAAATCACTAGGCTATCCTATAGCTGCTTAATTAATTTATAAATAAAGTTAAATATTAGAATAAGTTGACAATGAATTTGTTATTATAAATAAACTTAAATTTTATGTTATTTTAACTTAATAAATTTTAATCATTTAATTAAATAAACAGATTGTCATAAATCATTTTCTAACAGCTTAATTTGTTTCTTTCTATTCCTATATCAGAAATTTTGAAAATTTTGTAGATAATAGTGCCGATGCCCATGATGTGTATTATTTTCCTATAGAAATTTTCGAACGAATGGGTTATAGAATTGAAATCATCCATTTCTCTTTAAAGATTTTGAAATCAAATCTCTTATATATATATATATATATGTATGTATGTATGTATGTATAAATTTTTAAAAAATCTTAACATTTCCCATTTTATTTTATCATACTTGTGATGTTCTTTAAATAAAGTAGATTCTTTTAGAAAATATTAAAATTTTAAAATAAAAATTCAATTTCTCAAAAAAAAAAGAAAAAAAGAAAAAGGTATATCCATGTATCAATAATTTTTTATTTCAAAATTTTGACTTAATCTCAAATGTATTTAGACCAGAAATTTAACAGAGATTTTGACGCTCAAAGTCAAATTATTGATGATTGAAAATGTTTGACTTGCTAAATTACTGGAAAATCGTTATTTCTGATATTGCTTTAAACAATCACAAACAAACATAATTATCTTCAAGAAAAATGGGAGATGCGGCTTTTATGTGAGCAACAAATTCTTAATTTCTACTTTTATTTTTCTTTATCCAATTTTTTTTTTTAATGATGTAATTAATAGCCATGATGCACATAAATTTTACCTTTGTAACGTTTCATCATACATAAACGTTTTTTATTTGTTTATTTAATCGTGATTTTTGGATTTGATGTTTTATAATTTTTGTATTTGATTTTATTTGTCTTGTAATTAATAATTGTATATTTGATGATTTTAAAATTTTTATTTAAAAGTAATAATTCTATTATTTTTATAAAATTAATATTTATATAAAGATTGTTATATTTTTTAAATAAAAATATTAAATTTTTGAAATAAAAATTCAAGCAGGTTGTTGAAGAGACAATTAAACCATGCTAATCCACTCAAATGTTCAAATTGATTCCTTACATGCTTATGCTTGCGGTTGCAGGAGATCAGAATACAGAGTTGATGCACATCGGAGAAACATAGAAGATTGCACATCAGAGAGAGAGAGAGAGCCAAACCTGGAGAATGGATCGCGATTGCAGAATCGACACGGCTTGTGACTCCAAAACAAAAAGCGATCACATGCAATTGAAATAGAATATTATTGAAATTGAAATCGAAATTGAGAGTGAGAAGGCAAAAACAGTGTTATAAAAACCATAAAAATTGGTATTTCAATTCAAAACCCTAAAAATTAAAATCTAATTCTAAATACATTGAGACTTGAGAGATGGACTTTACCTTACAGAAGAATACTTTACCTTAGAATCGATGAACGTCAAGCATAGAACTGTGGAGTGTGAACTGTCAAGAGAGAATAGGAATGAAGACGAAAACGAAGAGTGAAGATGAAGACAAGAGTGAAAACGAAAACCATGAGAGTGAGACAGAGCAGTGAGAGCGAGAGAGAGAGCAGTGAGGCGAGGGTGAGAGATGAAGATGAAGACTGCTGTTGTTTTTTTTTTTTTTTTTTTTTTTTTTTTTTTTTTTTAGCCTTTGTCCTCTTAAAATGAATTAGATTTTTAAATGGACTGAAGTGCACAAGTGTTCAATCCATATTTTTTAAGAGCTACGGTATGGAATGATTCTGGTCATAGTTTGAGATTAAAATTAGGAGCGTGCTTGTCACAATAAAAATTGAAAACGTTTGAGAGCTATATGAGCAGGTATTGCTTTAAGGGAAGTGACTTATTAAAATAAAGGATTACCTCATGGCCCTAATCTTTTTGAATCCCGATTTGTAAAGCCATAAGGTTATTAAGTGCTAGCTGTGAATGGGTATTGCTTTGACATATTTGTGGTTACAAGTAGAAAAGCGACGATAACAAGCTGCTAGTGCTTAATTTTGCCATTATTAAGTCACTACGTTGAGTAAGGCAACTTTGATTACTCTCTGTGCTACACATTTTTTCAAGTAGATAATATCTATTTCATTTATATTTCAATAGTAAGTACTCTATAAAGCAAATTCTTGATTTTTATGTCCATATTGTAAAGTACCCATTAAAAAAGTTAAATTTTTTTTATTGCTTATGTCGTGCTGCTACCATGTTGGGTTAGTTTCCTGCATGGCTCCCTATCTACCATGAAATGTCTCGGAAGATCTACTTCAAGGTACGTCTAGTTTTTCTAATAGCTAATTTTATCTATCCGTCACCCTGTCCTTCAAACTCTCTCATGCTTGTGAGTTTATTCGGATTTTATTCTTGTGCTAGATAGAGTGGACAAGAAGGGCCGAGTGCAGCCTACTTAAATAAATAACTCTTCTAATATTACACATAATTACACATAAATATCTTCGCATAATAAAATAATTACACATAATAAAATAAATAACTCTTCTGATGTAGATCAAATTATAAAAATATATCATTTTTACTACACAAAAATAAAATAAATAACTTTTTTAATACAGATCAAATTATAAAAATATATCATTTTTAACGAGATGATATTATTATAGTATATTCAAAAAAATAACTAAATATCTTAGGGGTAGTTTCGAAAGAAAATGATATTTAGGGTACAAAATCAAGGTAATTAATATATATTTTTCTTAGTATGTACCGGTGGAGGGGGTGATTTTAGTAGAAAATGGTATTTAGTCTTTTATAATTTTATTTAAAATAGGATGGAGTACTATTTTGTGAAATGTACGGAATTACCCCATTTCAACCAATTTTATATATTTTTTTCTCATTAATATTTTTTTCTTTTGTTCATTTTTCTTTATTTGAATGCCGTATTGATTCCCCTAATCAGGAATTCTGTCCTGGATTTTGTTTAAGCAATCAAATGGCTAAAGTGGCTAGCTTGAATCCTGGATCGATTGATTTTTAAGAGACTGCTGATTGCACATCTCTGGATTTTTGCAATTTCGTTTGGAGATATACGCAGTGTTCTTGTTTTATTAAAAAATTGTGGATAAAAGTTTTACCAATACAATCGAGGTAATTATTATTTATTTGTTTATTAAATATATAGCATTTATTAAAATTCGAATCTACTCCACTGTTTATGTATATATACATTGGACAAAATTGTATAAAAAAAATAAAAACAAAAATAGCAAATTGTAAAATTGGTCAATCAAACCGTAGCCGAGCAAGTTTATATACTTGCAAGGAGCAGCATTTTAGAGAAAAGAAAGGAGGAAAGGAAAAAATATTCTTTTACGTATTTATTTATTTATTTTTAATGTGATCAAATTTATTATATGAATTTGATTTATATTAGTAAAAGAAAATTTCTTATTCTACGGTATTTTTCCTTAAAAGATGAATTCATTCAAGAGATAAAAGAATCTGAGTATATTACTCGAGAGAAAAGACAACAAAATCTAAGCAAGCAATCTGGCAAACTCTGACACTGTTTCTCTACTTCTATATTTCTATTTTTGTTTTTGTTCATTTTAGACAGTATAATCTATGACTGTAAAATTTTTAAATACAATCAAATACCAAATTTTCCTCATTCAATCACTCCGATGTACTCCAAGGTTAGCATTCAAAAAAATTAAAAAGAAAACCCTTATATATTCCAAGAGAAAAATACAACACTCACCAAATAGGGTTTTTCAATTCATTGTCTGCTGTTAATATTTTGGTTTCCTTAATTTTTTTTTTTTTGGTCAAGTCAGAGAAGGTAGAAATAACATAGCCTATAAATTGGCTCGCTAGGCTTTTATGTGTAGATGATAGTATCTGATTTTATTTATATTTATTTTTTTATTATTTGAGATAGTTATAAAATAAAAAACGTGTGTCTCCCTAATACATCATTTGAAAATAATATGCTGTAGAATCTAAAGTAGGGTATTGTAAATTGGGGGTCACTAAGTATACAAATTTGATTTTTATTTCTTAAATCGGGCGTGTACTCATGTCTAGGGGTAGCCTCTTTTTTAAAGTTTTCAACGATTTTTTTTTCCCCCCCCCCCCAAAAAAAACCACACCAAACTAAAGCCCCCCCAAAAAATTTTTTTTTTTTTTTTTTTTTAACCCCACCCTTTTATAAAAAAAAATTATTTTTAATTTTTTTTTTTTTTTTAAAAAAAATTTTTTAAAAAATAAAAAAAAATTAATATTTTTTTTTTTTTGGGGAATAAAAAGGGGGTGGTTTTTTTTTTTTTTTTTTTTTATTTATAATTAAATTTAAGTTAGTGGGGAGGGTGGAATATTGTGCTCTTGACCGTAGCTGTAATATATTGTGAGAAATCATGATCTAATCTTCAAAATTAGCTGTTAAAAAATAAGGTAACTTATACAATTCTTGTGGGGAATACTCATACAACAGTAACAAATCTAGATTTAATTCTAAATTTTGACATCGGTCATTTAAAAAACTAATATAACAAAGAGAAAAAAATAATAATAAAATAAAATTAAAGGTGTGACTTTATAAACGGGGTAATTTTTATCAAATAGTCACACCTAATTATTTTCCTATTTTGTAAATAAAAAATAATTAAAATTCAATAACTACGAATTTATAAATAATTTTTGAAAATAAATATTTAGTAGCATTGTGTTAAAAGAATATAATTCTCAAATGACGTATCAAATAAGACACTGTGATGGATATAATTTACTGTCGCCACATTGATTACTAAAGATCTTAAAATTAATGTGTACCATGAAGTATAATATAGAAAATGCAAAAACAAATTTTGTGACATTGGTCTCCGGGGCCCAAGTTTTCCTATTCATTATTCATAAAAGTAGCAATCAGTCCATTGGACTCTGGCCCTATAGTTTGGCAAGGCAACCATAGTCTCGTTCTTATGACATTGCCCATGGAGAATATTTGGTGGGATGTGTGACATTATCCAAAAGTTATCAAAAAATTGAATCTGTACTCATGACGTCTCCAACTCCAACCTGTTAAATCAAACTCGTTGGACGGTAAAGTCTTTTTAATTTTTTTTAATTTAAATAAATAAATAAATCAAACTCAACGCTTCAAATTTTTCCAAAATTGAAAATAAAACAAGAAAAAAATAAATTAAAGATAAAATGCGTGGTGAGAAGAAATTGACATGGATTTCGGAATGTGTGGGGTCTTGTGAATCACTAGAGTCCACACCACCACACAGTCGCCCAAATTATGCACTTCAGTTTTTCCCCCTCACACACACCCACTACCCCCATTCCATCCCTTTCTTCTTCTTCCTTTGTCAAAAGAGTTATTTGAAACTTTGAGAGAAACAATGACGGGGTTGAAGAAGTTCTTGAAGGCTTTAAAACTATTTGAAGAAGAATATGAAAGATCATGAAGGAGGTGAAGAATGTTCTCTGTCTCCTTCCATGGCCTTTTGTCCTGCATTCTCTTTTTCACCACCCTTATCACAACAGAAGTACTTGTCCATCTTAATTAACAATTACAACACCGCCAACGAGAAGCACAGAAACAAAATTTTTCAGCTCATTTGCTACATTCTTCCACTAGCAGCAGAACACCCTCCTACAATACACTTGTCTTCTAGGTTCTCTCTCACTCACTCACTCTCTCTCTCTCTCTCTCTGGGGAAATTTGATTAGAAAATGTTGGGCACTTTGACTTCAATGAGCAATTGCTGAGATGTGACACTGGAGAGGATTTTGATGGGTTCTTTTAATTCACATTGCCTTAATTTTCTTTTTCATGTGTATCTGCTGCACTAGATTGTAGTTACCAACACGTGTTTAGCTTGGATTGTTACGAGAATGCAACAATTATTAGTAGTGGCTTTCATTAAGATTGTAGATCAAGTTGAAGACATTGCAGCTATGTTTGACAAAAAAGTCAAAGTCCTATTAAATTTCCATGGTGACAGGTTATATACAGATGTTAAATAGTTTTGTCTAGTGAATGAAAACTTTTGGCCGTGGTGTCAATATCGGTTGCTTAATAATGGATATCCATGGTGATTGGTTAGGCAGCTAGACTTTTGGGTCCTCCAGTAAGATTTGAAGCTTCAAAGCTCAAAGTGGTTTTCACTGGAGAAGAGGGGGACAAGTACTCGACAATTAGGCCGAGGACATACACTCTCTCACATTGTGACCTCACTGCAGACCTCACCTTAACAATCTCAAACATCATAAGCCTTGACCAGGTTTGTTATGTGACATGTTTGTAACCAGGTTCTTGGTTTTGGAAAATGTTGAGAATTTTCTGTTGAAATTAACAGTTAAAAGGGTGGTATAACATGGATGATGTTGCAATTGAGTGGTGTAACGTGAAGGGGAATATGTGCCTCCATGTTCATTGCTACGTGAGTGGTCCTAATCTCTTGCTAGACCTTGCTGCTGAGTTCAGATACCACATTTTCTCTAAGGAGTTACCCTTAGTATGTTCCTTCTCTCTCTCTCTCTCTCTCTCTCTCTCTCTCTCTCCATTGCTTTACATTAGGATAATGCTAAGTAAAACAGCTGGAGTGCACCATTTTCTTACAAATTTCTTTCTTTTTTTTTTTTCCTATTCAAAGTGCGATCAAAAGATGAAATTTTAGCGGTCATATGAATGTCGTGCGTTTGTTTGAATAGGTTCTCAAGGCTGTCTTACAAGGAGATTCACTACTCTTTAAAGAACATCCAGAGCTAATGGATGCCATTGTCCGGGTTTATTTTCATTCGGATTTGCAGAAGTATAATCGAGTTGAATGTTGGGGGCCTCTTAAGGATGCTGCAAAGGTAAATGTCAGATTATCATCAATTGCAAGCCAAATTTGTTGATCGCGAGTTTTGATTTCTTCATGTTATGTCACAGGGAAGAGAAGAAGATCAAATGGATGGTCTAGTAGGTGCAAGCAACAGCTTTAAGTTCTAGTTCACAGAAGTGGGGAAGCCCAAAGTCTATTTTCCAAGCACTTGTCACCCTCCTCCTTTGGGTTGCATTGAAATTTGCACGTAATTCAAGTGGCATTGTCAATTGTACTTCTCAGCGAGTGGAACATTTCAGGCACCCCATGCCCTAAAAGGTGGCCTGGGTTCATTTGGAGGAAGACTAGGGGTAAAGAACATATCCTTTAAGATGATTCAAATGCCAATACAGCTGAAGTTGATTGAAACGAACATGAATTTTTTGGGATTGTTCTCTATGATGATTTTTTTTTTTTGGTAACTGGTGAACTTTTTTTTTTCCTTTATGATGTTTCTTTTGTACCTAACCATTCCTTCAAAGAATCTAAAGGCACAGTTCATTTTGCCACTAATTGAATTTGTCATTGTTGCCTAGTGGTGTGTTTTCTTTTTTTTTTTTGTTGGCCTGAATTGAGTCCATCATCCAGTATTCGAACCTTTGCTAGAATTAATCTAAGTCAAGCCATGGTCGGATATTCAAAGATAAGTCGAGCCGTGGTCGGATACTCAAAGATAAGGGTTCTCTTAATGTAATTTTCTCAATTTCTAAGCTTCGAACCTAAGTCCTTGGTTAAAGGGTTCTAGTTCCCTTTTTATTAGGTCAACTATCCCTCCGGTCTAATGGTGATTTTCTTGGCTGTTCACGAGTTTTATCCAGGATCTTTTAACCTAATTGGAGACGAGCCGTTGGTGGGCGGACTTACGCGCAAGCTAAACCTTGTCGGGCCGAAACAAGTGTTTTAGGCCTCAATTCGTCCTACTTCTTAAGATTGAGCCGGGCCGATTAAGGTCAGTATTTCAATGGTGTTTTAAGTTTCAGGCCTAACTACACAGGGCTTGATGATGTTTGTTTATCTGACAAGTTCCTCTAGTCCACAAAAAAGGCCATACGGGTTTATTGGGGGACCCATCACAGCTGTAGACATGGGTTTATGGATGGTGATTATAACACGGTATTCTCCATGCAACAAAATATAAGGGATTTCAGATTTAAATTTATGTTTAATCAAAAAAAAATTATGATATGATATTCTTACCAATTTCCTCTATTTTTTTTTTTAATTTTGTTTTCTTAAATCTCACATTGGATTTTTCTTGGATTACGCCTTTCTGCGTTTATGGAATCCATTAACATAGAATTTATTTTTATTAGTATTATTTTAAGATTTTCATGAGTTTGTTAAAATGACATTTTAGCCTAATCAGCATATTAACAACAGAAAAACTATAGAAAAAATACAATTGAAGTAAAATCAGTCTTATATTATATACGTACATTCAAGTACAGGCGTAGTGATATATAAAATTATCATCTTTTGGCGCATGAAATGTCAATATCAAAAGAAATGCGAGGGTCATATCATTTGGTTAATTAGAGAAAGCAACCCTTACTACTCAGACATACGTGCGGAGGGGTTGAAGAAGTCGTGTGGGGACCTTCTCAAATCTCTTCCTCACTGATCACCGTCTCAAAAGTAAAACCTGATGGATGGAAATTCCCCCATAAGTGTTCTTAACCTAAATCCCACACAGCATGAAAACCAAAATCTGAGTCACTTCTGCATCATCTACGCGTACATCGGTCAGTTTCCCAATCCGGCCATTAATAACGGGTGGAGCAAAAAAAAAAAAAAAAAAACAATTTAATCTATTTAAAATAATTTAAAATTAATGATTTTTTTCTTGATATTCTATCTTAAATAAGGACCAAGATTACTTGATCTATCTAGTGTTACACTACTCAAGTAAAAGGAATACTTAAATTTGTGGTAAAGTATCATTTCTAAAAGTAAAATGTGTTAATATCTCACCCCCCCTGATGGCTCAAGAATTTTATTTCCAAAATTTTCAAGGAAACAATTATTGGACAAAACTTTTATCTGTCCTCTTTTCAGCATGTGGTTATTTTTTCAACATGTCTTGAAAAAAATTCCTTCCCACTTTTCTTTCAAACATTTGTAAAGGAAATTTGTGCAAGGAACTACGATAATAGTCTCTCTCTCTCTCTCTGAGTTATTGTTAATAAGAGAGAATCAACTTAGAATTGATTTAACTAAAAGTCATTGCATTGGCTGACTCCAGAGTGTGAAGTAGTTTTGTCCTTCAACCACGACATACGCTTCATGCAAATCAATCATAACCTTTTTATAACATCTGGAACCTTGTTTTCAAGATGACAGGTCACACCTCCCTCCCTAATCTGAAGATCTTATATTCAAATTTTTGTGTAACAAAAAACGAAAATATATATATATATATATATTTGAAACCTTTGCATGGAATATGCATTAATCCTTTGGCCGGCCGTTTAGGATCGTTGTCATAAATTATAAAATACAAACTTCCTTAGAGAGGTTGTTCTATATACAAATATACATAAATATATATATATATATGTTATATGTGTATATTATCTTTCTTCTCTCTTTTTGTGAGTATATGTAAGTATATAAAGACAAAAATACACAGAATTTAACGCGTTTCTAATGCTCAAAGTCAAATTGGAATCTACATGCTAGACTTCTCTCATTCTCGTATCCTTAACCTTCAAGAAAAGATTAATATACTAAGGATGTGGAAATTAGAACTTCGACATTAGCTGAAGTTTCGAATGAAATTGCAGTTTTTGAAACTTAATTTGAACCCCCCAAAAATTTGATAAATGATTTGCAGAAAGTTTCTAATGAAAATTTTTGTAATACAAGTCTCTAAGTTTTTGGATAATTGTTTATAAACACGCTTAGCTGCCAAATCCGTGTATTACTACTTGTCATTAAAAGTTTTTAAGAGGATTAATTAATAGATAATTAAGAAACTTAACATGATAGATCATTAAGCAATCTTTGCTGCCTGCAGAACAGGGAATAACTCAATGACAAGGGGTCGACAAGGGGCCCCCAGACCCCTTCTCAACCTACGTCACATGCCCGCGCGCCCACAGAGGTCCACCCTTTTAGCCTTACTAGTACCAAGTAAGGGCTCCTGTGATTTTCTCAGGGGCTAAATTATACTTTTAAAAACTTATCATTAAAAAAAAATAAGGGGGCAATTACTTTAATTACTCTTACTTAACCTTTAAAAATCCCATATGTGCTTGTGAAATATTAGGGGGAACATGGGCTCTTGGGCCACCTCTCTAAGGTCCCCGCATCCCACACCTTGAGTATAGGCCGCATGCTTAATTTGACAACAAAACTATCCGAAGGTTTTCATGCAAACTAATGAAGTTTATCGAGTAAGCAATAGCTAACCGATTATCACAATTCTCACTTAATTGCTTACTACTCCCAAATAATACAAAATCCACTCAATCCAAATTCTTTCTTGAACTGCGAAAACATTGATCACAATTTCTGTTTCCATCATAGAAAGTGATACATATGTTTATTTTTTATTACCCCATGAGATAGTGCCATCATTAAGTAAGAAAATACAACCAGATGTAGATTTTCTCTTATCTAAATTTTCCCCCTAATCAATATTCGTGTATACTTTCAATAATAGATCTTTTATAATGAAGTAAATAATCTAGTGTTTTATTCAAGTATCCCAATATCCTTTTTACAGTAATCCGATCACTCTTTCCTATATTGGACAGATACCTATTGACCAAACTCCATAGCATGATAAATGTTAGAATGAGTACACATCATAGCGTACTTCAAGTTCACAACTGTACTAAAATACAGTATTTTGGACATTTCGTCTATTCATTTGGAACTCTAGGTTATATGTCATCTCTTGAACTATCGCCTCTAGCTACAGAAGTATCAATGGGTTTGCAGTTTTCAACTTATATTGTTCAAAAGCCTTTATAATATAAAACTCTTGAGATAAGTCCAGTAATCTCTTCGAATGATTTTTTTGGGATTCAACTCTCAATCTGCCTTACTCATATCTTTCATCTTAAAATTGAAAAATAATCATTTCAAGATCCAAAAGGCATATTTCTTATCATTCGCAACTAATAATATATTCTCGACATATAGTGATAGAATCATAAACTTATAATTGGGCTTCTTTACATAGATACAGTGGTTTTCATCTATCATGATGAAATTGTAAGATATCACAATTCTGTGAAATCTCATACACCATTATCTCAAAGACTACTTTAGGCCATAAATTGATTTACTCAATTTACTAACTCTATTTTCTTGGTCTTTAATAATAAAACCCTTTAGTTGTACCATACAGTCTTCTTTCTCAAGTTCACTACTGAGGAAGGCAGTTTTCACATCAATCTGACGTAATTTTAAATCCAAATTGACTACTACTATCAACTACACGATAATAGAGATAAATTTCACTATCAGGAAAAGATTTTCTCATAAACAATACTCTTTTATTGAGTGTAATCTTTTACTATCAGTTGAACTTTTTACCTTTCAATAGTTTTATTTGCCCCACGTTTCGTTTTGAGAGTCCAATTGTTCTAATAATTTAGTGTCGTAGTAGAAATTTAACAAATTCCTAAAGTATGATTGGATCTCATTGACTCCAATTCTTCTTCCTTTACCTTTTCCATTCACCATCAGTTGGACAAAATAGAGTCACATCTATATTTTTTTGACTCTTCTTCATTTTCTAGAAAAACAATAAATGTGTACCCATCAATCTTCAAAATGACGTCTGGGTACCACTTTTCTAACACTTTTTCAAGTTTATAACTCAATTTGATCGCTATAATTTAAATCTCTTCCATTGGAATCAACATCATTCCAACGATCCGCAATGGACAGAGTCACCTTCTGAATTAACTAATTCAGATAAAAAGCTCTTTGTCTTTCAAGTCACTTCGATTAGGAAATTCAATATCTAGAAATGTGACATTCCATAATTCAATTTCTACTACAATACAACCATCTTGCTCATCAATGAATACTTAACTCTCAAATTGGTCGGAGTATCTTATAAAAATACTCTTATTTTAGGGATTAAATTTTCCAAACTTAAATCTAGAACACAAACTACCGATCTCCAAGGTCTGAGGTCAATCGGACATAGTTTCTACCAGTTTAAAGTTCATATCATGTCGTTGATACTGATTTTGAAAACATTTTTTCAAAAAATATAAACCGCAGTCAACGAGATATCTTTCCAAAAGAAAACCAACAACTTAACCTACGCCATTATGGATTTTGTCATATCTAACAATATCCTATTTCTTCTTACTACAACACCACTCTGCTGAGTTGTATAAAGAATGGTCAAATGTTAGATTATAAGTTTTTTATTATTCAGATTCTTAAATTGATCTGATAAATATTTACGTCATCTATCTGTTTGATTCTCTACTTTGTTTACATAACTTTTAAAGCATTCATATGTTTCAGACTTGTGAGAAATGAAATAGATATAATCAAACACGTGAAATTATCAATAAACGTAATGAAACACAAACCTCCATGCGTACCCTTCACATTCGTTGGACCACGAATGTCCGAATAAACTAACAGTAATGAAAATTTAGTCCGTGTGGTTTTTTTTCAAACGGTATTCTCGTCATTTTGTTAGTAAGATAACATTCACACGTTGGTAAATCAGTTTTTTATGAGTGAATCCAACGGGTCTATTCTCACTAGTTGATTTATCCTATCTTACCTTAATATAACCAAGTCCATCATGTCATGTCACATTATTAATATTTGTGAAATAATGAAACCACTTGCAAACTGTTCACAACCAATATACATGTCATTCAAATATAAATTGTCCATATATTTCTGAAAATTCAAAATATAGCCACATTTCAAAAGAACAAGAACAAATAAGGTTCTATCGAATTTCTGGCACGTAGAGAATATCATGCAAAATGAGAGTTCAGTCACTTTATAATTCAAATTTATAAGTGTCAACTCCTTTAATATTCACTCTTGCATTATTCTCCATATTAATCTATCTTCTATTAGAAGACGCTCGATGAAAAACCATAATTATCTTTCAGTGTGTTTTTATATTCAGAGTCGTTCTTTCATAATCAATCTCCAATCTTCTTTCCTTTTCTTACTTTTATTACAGTTCCTCTTACACTTAGAGTCTGAAACTCTCTTAGAACTAGATTCTACAACAAAAGTATTAGTTATAAATGTTGTAGTATCAAACCGCTTATCCTCAAGGTTGATGTGGCAAGCAACGTCTGAGAAAATCTTCGCACTATCATTGTGAATCGAACTCACTTTCAGGAGCTTCCACTTGATAGGAAGGAGTCAGATTAAGGTTTGAATTTTTTGTTCATTGGAGATGACATAACCAGTTGATTTCCACTCTCTAATCATGTCAGACATGACCTTCAAATGCTGTTTGATACTGTGATCACTTTCCCTTTTTATAGGTATCAAACTTTATGGTCAACTGTCTAAATGAGTCACTAGCACCTCCATATTTATCTCTGAGGTACATCGAATTATTATGAGTAGTCACATATTGTTTACACTCGGACATCACGTCATCAATTACAAAACTAATTAGATTCGCTCGAGCAGTAGAATCTATCTTATTCCATGCCTGGTAAGTATCTTGTTCTCTTCTCTACAGGGCAGCGTTGCTCTCAACAAGATCTTATATGACGTGTTTGACACGTTTCAAAATATCTTATTCTTTCAGCATATTTTATATTTTATGGCATCATATTTTATGATTATCGCAATTTAATTTGCCACATATATTTAAGCCCGTAATAATGGACTTAAATGATATGATTTGGGTTTTCTAAGAGGGTGAACACATGTACCAATACTTATATCATACATATAATTTTGTATTTCAAAATTAACATTCATGATAAATCAATATCAGGTATAGAATCGAAAGTTTACTAAATTCCCAATCAGCATCTATAGTTCTAATGTATCATCATCATAAATTTAATTTAAAATTATAAAATTCTATAAGTTTTAGGTAAAAATTATTTAAATTCCTCCAACATAAAATCTCTCACTTAAATACACAGAGTATTTAAATAATATTATAATTTTAGATAAGAATTACTCAAATTCTACCAAATTCAAAATTTTCATTTAAATACACTAAGTATTTAAAATAATATTTCAATTTTGGATGAAAATTATTTAAATTCTACCAATCCAAAATTTTCATTCAAGAGACCCTAAAATTCTTTTGCATACAGGATCATCAAATAATGAACATAGCTAACATATGTTAGGAAGAAACTTTACATTAAAATTTTAAAATTCCTTTATTATATAATCATGATCTTAACAAATATTCATTACATGCAAAAGAAAAACATGCAAATGAATTATTTGGTTCAAGTTACATCTATTTGTGGTATCATACTTATAATTCTATTAGAAAATCTATCTCTAGGAGTAAATCTCCTTACAGCACATGAAAAACTATTTATACTTTGGGAAAGTCTTGTCTTCATTTGGATCTCTATTGTCTAGTATTCTCATTTTTCTATGAGTAATAGTCTTACATCGTCAAGTATCATGTCTTCGTTCTCGGCAAACAACTCATCAACCACATTGGCTCAATAAGGAAGTAGAGAATTTCTCAGTATATATATGTCATCCCCCAAAAGGTATGACCTAAATAAGTTCCAAGTGTTTCTACTCCATGATCACTAAATGATTTGGCAAAGAATGAGATGAGTCCATTTTTTATGTTAACATTTGACCTAATTTCATTAAACGCTCTAAATTTCTCAAATCTCTTTCTCTTCCCCAGAGGTTAGGAAAAGTTTCAAAAAAGACATCCGATTATTACTATTTTTCTGAAAATGAGAACAATATTAAATTAGACATGCAACCAACCATAATATTATAATAAACTTTAAAGACATTTGCTTCAGACAATATACTCATATTCTAATTAATTTTTTTTTTATGTTGAAAAAACAAAATTTTTAAATATAAAAAAATGAGCATAAAATCAAAAACATGTAAACAATTTACACTTAGATAGCCATGATTAAAAAAATATATATTTTTTCTTAACATATAAAATTTTTTTTAGAATTTTATGAACCGAAAAAGGATTTATCTATAATTTTCTAACAATTTATTGATTATAAGTCAATAAATAATAATTTTCAATTTGAGAAAATAAATTAAAATTTATAGAAAAATCTATAATAATTTTCAGACTCATATAAATTTTTTTTAGAATTTTTTAGATTGAAAAATGATTTTTTTTTTTTATAATTTTCAAATAGTTTATTGATTTAAAATCAATAAAAATAATTTTCAACTCTGAAAAATAAACTTAAAATCATAAAAAAATCACAAATAATTTATAATTTATTTCGGTAAAAATTGGGACCGAAAACAGCCTTGCATATGTCTCCATGTGCTGTCAGACTTGGCTGTTACTCTTTACATGCCCACAGTGAAGCATGAAGTACACGCATCGCCTTCCCGGCGGCGAATGGTCTCCAAAATTGGGCTACCCCCCCCCATTTTTGATATTTTTGGGTTTAATGGTGGTCTTGAATTTCAAATTGAACATCTTTAGTCCATGGGATGAATTTTACTTGTCGCGACCGAGAGTGGGATTGGCACGGGGTTTAATGTTCATGTTATTCATAAATTTTACAATTTGAATGAAATTTTGACACACTATATTTTTCTCAATTCTTAACCTTGCGATTTTTATATGATTGAAAAGTATTTTTCAACAGAAATCTAACCATATAATTTTTATATAAGAAAATATAGTATTTTAAAAGTCATGAGTACATTAAATTTTGGTTAGGGTTTGCGATATCTGTAAATGTACTCATTCAATGCATACAAAATTTTGCAAATTAGATCCTCATATTATATGCATGCTACCGTGTTAAATTGAGAGCATTCCGTCAAGTATTTTGCAAGATGCCATTAATGATCTTCTAACATTATTCATGACAATTTTTTTTTTTAAATACCCAAGAGGTAGGAAACAACCCTTAAGGGTTCTGATATCAATGAAGGTTTTTATACAAACAAATGAAAAATATTTTGCAAGCAGAAATCTCGAATTTAAATTGAATTAGGATCACTTATCTGTTTTGACGATTAAGTATCATAGGCTGAGAAAATGTCATAAATTTGGAACACTTTCTATTGTTTACAATCAAAATGTCTCGGTGAACAAAATGATCAAAGAATCTTCAAACCCTCACTTTATGCTTCAATCAAATGTGTGAAGAGCCCATCTTTTTTTTTCCATACTTCATTCCCAAAAAGAGGAAGTGTTCTTTTTCTCCTTTTTTTTCTTCACGTGTGCATCCTTGAAAAAAAGGGCAGTTGGGCTTCTATTTTCAAAATTGAGAGGGAGTTCTTTTGAGGAAAGTTGAGCGTGGTTTTACAAGATAACTACCCCTCCCCTCTTGAATTCCACTACCAGAAAACACGATTTTAGCGACGGAATACCAAAATTTCCGTCGCTGAAAGTATCAGTGACAGAAAATCAGCGACGGATTTTTCTGTCGCTGAAAGTCACATCGCTAATTTTAGCGAAAGATCAGTGACGGATTTTTTAGCGACAGAATTTTTCCATCGCTAATTACCGACGGATTAGCGACGGAAAATTTTCGTCGCTAATCCATCGATGAACTTAGTAAGACCAAATCTAAATGCCGGAAGTTGGACGTCCAACCCACTCGCCCGCCCGACCCGCTTCCACCACCATCCGGAACCCGCCCCGCCTGCCTGCCCGCCAGCGTGTAAATGTGCTAAAAATGTTTTGAAAATATGCTCTCCCCCAGATTCGAATCCAGGTGTGTAAGAGAAAACTTGAGAACCTTAGCCACCATGCCACCATTACATTTGTGTTAATGGTTTATTTGTTTTCTATTTCTATACTTTATTTGTAACTCTCAATATTAAAAATACAATACTCTTATTTAATAAAAATATAAAATTTTATTTAATAAAATATAAAATTTTATTTAAAAAATAAAAAATTATATCTAATAAAAATACAAAATTATATTTAATAAAAATAAAAAATATATTTAATAAAAAAATAAAATTATATTCAATAAAAACACATAATTATATTCAATAAAAATACAAAATTATATTTAATAAAAACAAAAAATTATATTTAATAAAAAAAATAAAATTATATTTAATAAAAATATAAAATTATATTTAATAAAAACGAAAAATTATATTTAATAAAAATACAAAATTATATTTAATAAAAATAAAAAGTTATATTTAATAAAAAATAAAATTATATTTAATAAAAATAAAAATTTATATTTAATAAAAATAGAAATTATATTGAATAAAAAATAAAAATATATTTAATAAAAATACAAAATTATATTTAATAAAAATAAAAAGTTATATTTAATAAAAAATAAAATTATATTTAATAAAAATATAAAATTATATTTAATAAAAATAGAAATTATATTTAATAAAAAATACAAAATATATTTAATAAAATACAAAATTATATTTAATAAAAATACAAAATTATATTTAATAAAAACCAAAAATTATATTTAATAAAAAAAAATTCGGACCTATTAGCGACGGATTTTTTCCGTCGCTAATCCGTCTCTAATAGATCCGAATTTTTTTTTTGTTTCAGCGACGGATTAGCGACGGAATTTTCCGTCGCTAATTTTTCTGTCGCTATTCCATCGTAATTTTGTTATTAATTAGCGACGGATAACTATCCGTCGCTAATTTCCGTCGCTAAAGTCGTGTTTTCTGGTAGTGTTCAAACATCAAATGGTGGACCTGCACCCCATCTTTCCAACACTAACTAATGCAATATAAATGAGACTTATGGTAATTTAGGACATGATCTTTCGATGCTTGATGTGTTTCAACTAATCCATGAACAAAATTTTTCATATTTAGATCGTTAGCAATGGAATAAATGCCCAATTTAATTACAAAAACTTCCATTTGAAAATATCAGTGTTATTTAAGGATGCCCGTGAGGGCATTTCTGGGAATTGCATGGGGTTAGTGGGATAACTCATACTTACCCATAATTCCCATATATATCTCCCTTAATCCTCTCGGACGAACATTTTGGTAAAAGAAAATAACCTCTCTCAAATTCTTTTTTTTTTTTTTTTCTGAATAAGGATGAGTCAGCTATTGAAACAGTGTGAGTTGCTTGAGAGAGATTGAGGGCTTGAAAAAAATTTTGAGTAGTGAATTTTTTGTGTCATTCGGATCGCCAGACTGATGGTTGCGACGTCGTGACATTGCGGTGGTGATTCGATTAACATTGTGATCACCATCCCGATCGCGAAATCCGTTCGAGAGACGCACGGTTCGATGATTTTTGAGAGACCCTACACATTGAGGTATTTATCATATATCCGATTCTATTTTATTTTTCTCGAAAATTATTATTGATTGCTTCCGCTGCACGAGAACCCTAAAATTTCCAACAATCTGTGAACAGTTTTACTTTTCAGAGACATTTATCTTTTGTCACAAAATTTAATTTCATTTATGCGACCTAGGATGTTATTTCATAGAAGACATATACTAAACGCTAAAGGTGCAATAGATGAATATCCACAAGTGCAGAAACAAGTCAACACTTCCACCACGTAGAGGAAGCATCAAGCGCCCGCTCTTCAACAGTGAGTTCAATGAGATCAGAACTGTATCGGCAAAGATTGCTTGTTTTCTGTTTTGCAACAACAGTGACTAGACTTAGCTCATTACTTATCTTACATCTTTTGGTTCTTATTGATCATGCAAATCAATTTTTTATGTTTAAGTGATCATTGTGTAAGTTTTTGTGCATGTAAAGTTCAAAGTTTTTATTTGTACACATGGACATGGTGGCAACTGTGGAGTTTCCAAAAAAGGAGGATAATATCTCAGAACATGTAAATACAGCTAAGAATGAAAAACATGTATACATGTTGATTGATCTCTGTCTTCTTTCCTATCTCGAAATTGTGTTGGTCGTAGACAAATTATTTATCAAATAATCCCCCGTGCATGTGGAGGTATTAGAATTGCTCAACGATAGAGAAAATAATAGAACTGTCTATTTCTAATTTAAAAGGTTTGCAACTTTTGTAGTTTCTTCCTAGATTAAATCCTAACTTAATTGATACGAGATATGCATAACGATATTCAAAATTTAATCCTCGATAATTAGTGCATTAGATGCTTTTGAACCCACACTTACAAAGGATATATGTCTAATATGTTTGCCTTTTTTTTTTTTTATAAATTATTATATGTTCGATGAATTTATTAATATACGCCCTCTTTGTCAAAAAAATAAAAGGGAAAAAAAAATCTTTTCCGGCCTTACCCCACGTATGTGGCAAAAAATAAAAAATAAAACCCGACAACATCATCTCATTACCTCATTGTATGTATTAATATCATACTCAATCTTTCCCTCCCTTTTGGCAACCATATTACTAGCTAAAAGGAGCTCCCTTTGAATTTAATATAAAAACTTCTGATGGGTAGATAAAAGATCACTGGGAAATTTCAGTTTTAGCAATAAAAATGATGATCAATTTGGTAGGATATCGACAAAAAACAAATAATTAACAATATAAAAAAAAAATTATAAAATTGATCAAGTTTTGGGAAAAAGTCATTGCTTGAGTTGAGCTTCCATTGCTGCGGCCGACCATTTACGGAGAAGGTGTAGGGACCCCTTATCTCTGCCGAAGATATCATAACTATAACTATTCCCACTCATCACACAACATTATCTCATTTTTCATTCATTCTCTTGTATCTCTCACTATGATTCCTTTGAAGTCATGTCCAAATTCATAGTCATATCCAAAGTGGCTACAATGGAAACAAACTTTGTCAAAAAGTTTGTCCTTTCTCATTATTAGAAATTAATTATCAGCTTTCGTGATCATGAAAACTAAATTTGGTGTCAAAGTCATAATTTCATAACAAGTCCTAGCAGAGTAATTCAGTTAAAAGAAAACACCCGCTCTGGTTGTGATTGGATAAAAAAAAATGTCTACAAATCATCAATTGCATTACGTGTCACATGATATAATGTATCCAAATAAAATAAGTAATACATTTGATTTTAAAAGTATTTAATTTTTTTATTTTTATATTTTTATATTTATAATAATGAATTCTCTATATAAATTTAATTTAATATAATAATTAAATCGAATTAAAAGATCAATAAGATTTCATATTCTTGTATTATTTCCGTATTCAATTTCTTTGACAGTCCCACCTAGATTTTGCTCAACTAGATGGCGAACTTTCTAATTAATGTATAAAGTTACTTTCCAAAATATCATGTAAAAGCCATAAATATACGTACGTTAAAACCTTCCCATGAACAATCACTTTAAGAATAAATGTTTACGTATGATTGCGTCAAACTATAACTCAATGACGTAGGACAGTGCGTAAACTGACAACATTGAAAATTTCATTTGATGGGAAACCTGAGAAATTCCCTAATGTTAAGGTACCCTGAAATTATATGTAGGAACAATGGAGACCCACACAGTTAGCCATTTTCCAATTTAACGCGCAGAGACCCAAAAACTTCCCTTCTTTTACACGACAAATGCTCACGACATTTTTATTAAAAAATCTAGAAAATCTTATTTACCTTAACTACATTGTAAAGTAATTTTATTTTGCGTGACAAACAATCTACCTTTTTTAAATTCTGATATGTTAAGATATGGATTATATTAGTTTCTTGAACATTAACTTAGGTTTTCCCAATAAAATGATGTTAAAATTAATTACAACCAAAATTCAGGAAATGTTAGAATGGGATAAGTTTAGCAAAATGACTATAAAATAAAGGGAATCACAACACAGATTTTAAGTTTCGAAGAAATAATACTTTCCATATCGCGTGACTGAACCCTGATTTTCAAGAGGCTGGTCCTACTAAACCATACAGTTCCAAACAACTAGTATGATTAAGTCATGCCCACCTATCAAAATAAGACAAAGTAATATAGTTAATGTAAGTATGATTAGCACATTTTCAAGTACGAGCACCATAAAAATTGCCCAAGAGACTTTAACAGAAGGGGGTACGAAATTGCCAAACGTAATGTTGAACATCTCTCATAGTCACACGACTGAAGGTGGCGCGAAACTTCCTCTCTCTCTCTCGAGTCGTATAGATGCACACAAGGAAACAATTTGGTCTTTTGTGGGTGCGTCCATATTAATATTTGCATGCAACAACCACCTCTCTCTCTCTCTCTCTCTCTCTCTCTCTCTCGCCCCACACACACAAAAATACATATAAATATAGGAGAGATGGGTAAGAAGATCATAGCAACAAGGGAAATGAATTCCTACTTACAAGAAAAGGTGGCTCTATTGAATGCAAGAAGCCGGAGATCATCATATGTAGTCCCTCCTATTAGAGGAAGAATTAAGCGTCACATATTTGCCACCATGTCTAGAAAAATGAAGCTTATAACCTGCAGCGCCATTCACTTTCTTCTCCGCGGGCATGCCAAGGAAGGCTATGTATTTGGCGATCTGCTTTGATCTGATCTCTGTGTTGAGGAATAAGAAATAGATGGTGAGTTGGATGGAAGGGTTTTTGAAGTGTGCTGTTATTCTATGAGTTTGGCTCACATTGGGTCATTGAACTCTACTTCTTCTTCTTAATTATATATATATTTTTTTCTTTTTGGGATCAGCTAATTTGTATTTACATGTTATTTACATAGCTTAAACAAGGTCAATCCATGGCTTGTTTGACATATAACTCCCAAAATTGTTATATATGTTTTCTTTAAATATTGGTGATATGTTTGACATTTTGATGAGCAAAGGAGAATTAACCTAAACCTGAAGGATCAAACTGTGTACTTTTTCATATATTCTGAATAATAATAATAATAATAATAATAATAATAATAATTTCATCATCAAGACCGTTACCCAATTTCAAACATGGCGCGGTTGCCATATCATTATTCTTATTCTTGTTTTATAATTGTATTAATACGCATTTTAGTAATAATTAATAGAATATGCAGACATACACATTGTGTTGAGGCCTAATATATATATATATTTTGTATTTGATCGACTAGTATTTGAATTCATACTCCCACTAAACTAGTTCGAGTTACTATTAGAATTTTTTAAGAGAGAACTCTCCCAATATAATTCTTTTCATTCTCAAAATTTGAATCCGGGTCCTAATTAAATGATCTAACAATCTTCCTACTATACCAACTGTCCATTGATGTGTTAAATTGAGGCCTAATATATTAACACGTCTCAACATAAAATAGGCATGTGATTGCTGAAATAATATTTTTGGTAAGAAAATCCAGAAGTGGGAAAATGAAAAGAAGATGACTGAAATTGAAAACTTCTTAAAAAAAAAAAAAAAGGATATGGGTAACTCTGCTATTACGTATCCTAAATTTCTAAATCTTATAAAGTTTCGTAGAATAAACGTTGATGAATTTATATAACTAAGACGCAAGTCCCGAACAAGTAGCCCTTCAAGCAGAGTTGACCAAGCCCACTGTCCATTGGTCAGAGTGCAAAGTCCGACGTGGTCGAACATTGACTTGAGTTTCTACGAAAATTCAATAATTGACTCAAAATATTCGGTTTCATTTAAATATTTTTTTGGTATCATCATCCAGTATTTAAGATTTTATTTCAATTAATCCAGATTAACTTATTATTGGACCCTTAAAGGGTGAGATCTCCCGATAATATCTTTTCATGTCCAAGAGACTCGTTTCAGTTAAATTTTCAAATAAGAGAAACTGAACCCCACAATTGAGCTACTTGGGCCTTGATTGCACTTAGGTAGGTCAAAGAAAATGTGCATTCCTAACTGATTTTGGTTTATGGGAATTTGATTAAAAAAAAATGACGAAGGTGAAAATCATTATGAAATAATTCCGCCAGTGGGCTTCTGCCAGCCCGCCCGATTCTCCTCCTTCAGAGCCCAACAGATTTTTCTCCATGCTTGCGGTGATCAGCCTCTGGCCATTGATCTCTCTCTCTCTCTCTCTCTCTCTCTCTCTCTCAAAGAGAATATTGATATGCCCACAGAAAATCTATGGACTTCTTGTTAATCCAGTCATTAGCACTTCAGGTTCATTTAATCAAATTTTTGAATTCAAATCTTAAAAATAAAAAACAAAAAAAAATGGATATCAACGATTCAATAATTAACTCAAACCAAATGCAATCAAAAATCAATATCGCTTAATTAAGTGTGAAGAGAGAGAGACCAACTGTTTCGTTGGTCTAGTGAGAAGGGCAATAAAACTCTACATTAAATGTTCAGGTTTGAATCTTGATAATGATAAAGATGATATTAAAAAAATCACCTCCTAATGAGCAACTCCAAATACTAGGCGATAGACCAAATCCGAGAGAGAGAGAGAGAGGACCTAACCCTTCTGATACAAATAGGTCCTCTGTTTGAAATATTATTTCTCGTGCGTTATGTCAATCAGGGTTGCCCCGTCTCATTCCAAAGGTATAGCCCGTCTCACAATCTCTGTTTAGCAAGTTCTATAAACAGAACAATGATGACACAAGTAGCTATTCTACTCTTGGATGGAAAACAAAAGCAACCAAAAGAAGGACAAAACTCCAGATATGACGAGAAAAAAGACGAAATGAAGAAGAATGGACAAAAAGTTATAATATGATACATCCACAAAAGAATCTGCAACCAATATCTAATCCATCTCCTTCTAGCTACAAGAGTGTAGCCCTAGGTCCCAAGGCAAGCTCAAAATGTGCCGAATTTATTCCATAATAGGTGGCAATATAATGCATAACCTGATGAACTAATAATACCACATCATTATAACTACACCGAGGCAGATGATCCACACTCGATGAACAATCAAAACGACCTGTTTGGTTTTGAAGATGATGAGGACTTGGCTTTGGCAAAATCAACCAGATCTTTAAAGAGTGCATCCTCTGGTTTCACTTGCTTGGTTGGAGTAGGTGGATTGAGAGAGAGACTCTGGGTCCGTCCCACTAAACTGTCATAAGAACCAGAACCACTACTGGACTGAGATGTGCCCCCTGAGAAAGCATGTTGTTGCTCAAAGAACTGCTGTCTTTGGTTATACTTGGATGGTGGAGGTGGAAGGGCGGTAGGAGACTGAACCTCCCATGGAGCTGGAGGCAGTTGGTCTGCAGATTTGCTTGTTTGCTTCGGTTCATCATATGCCGGTTGCCCCATGAATGCAGTAGGGTTAACATAATCGGAGGATGCGGTGGGGTTAATGTAATCTGAGGATGCAGTAGGGTTTATGTAATCAGAGGAAAGGGATGAAGACACGGTAGGAGTTGCAGGAGGTATTGAGGGATTGTTATTTGAATGATTTGGAGGTGCAAAAGGTGCAGACTGTGACGTCCCAGTCGATCTAGCATTGTAAGTATCGCCACTAAGATAATCAATCATGCCTGCATCTGCTGCAGTTGGCTTCTTTGATGGTGGTGGTGGAGGAAGAAGTGGGCTGACTTGTGCTGGTACATTGTGAGAATTAGCAGTTTTCCGTCCCTGTCCCGGCATAGGATCCCTGGAGGACCTGCAATAAGGTGGTCAAACAACTAATTAGGAGAACAGAACAGCTAGTTTAGTATTCAGAGTTAACACAATTGGAATATCACATATCACCAGACCTTGGTAGATGATAACATGATATGATAAAAGGCCTTTGCTTAGTGATAAACGCTTTAAGCAAATCTGTACTGTGCCAATAGGAAGCCACTCAGTTCAACACCGATCAAAGAAGCCATAAACCAGATCACGTTTTGCCTATTCACCCTGCTCAGGCCTACATTACCCATAAATCAAGGTTAATGATTTCACCTTCCTGCCTACGCTTATATGGGATACATCTTCACCTCAGAGGTGGAAACTTTCCAAGAGAGGACATCCAATTACTACTGCTGTTTCTTGTACTATGACTAATATAATATCAACCATGGTTATCGAATCGGGATCCGAATTGTGAATCACAACTCATTTTTTGAATCTGAATTGAATGGAATCGTGAAGAGTAGGATTTGATATTGATTATGTACATAGGTAACTTTTAGAATCAACGAACATAATACATTAAAATTATGTATTCAGAATTTATCAAATTACATAATTCAAATAAATAACTACTAAATGGTAAAAACTTAATTTAAGTTATGATATCCAAAATACTCCAAAATTTAAAAATTTTAAATATTCAAGGGATCATTCATAATTCTTGAGCATTAAAAATCATATCATAGACTAAAAGCTAATATTTAATTAATCCAAATATTGTCTTCAAGTTTTGTTAAAATCATTAATCCTCCCCAAGATATATATCACCATCACCACAATCTTCAATCACTTTTATATCTTCATTTTCAGTTGCTTATTCAATTGCCTTTTTCCTTTTCTTTTTCTATCGTTATTTAAGTTTCTTGGACTTATTAAAAAAAAGTAATGTAAGTATTTATAAATATATATATTCTATTATAAATTATGAAATTATAAAACTATAAATTATTTAAGTTATACTTCTCTTCCTTTGAACTGCCGCACACAAAATTTAAGATTAAGGCTCAGGTTGTTGTTGTATACTTCTCTTCTTTTGCTAGAAGCTCCTTCACCATCATTAAAGCATTCAAGGATCTCCATGGGTTATCATTTGGAAAACAAGGTTCCCCTCATCATCAGATTCTATATCCAATAAGCAAATATAATCATAAAAACAGAATCTATTTCTATTAGAATCGCATCAAATCTTACGATTCGAATTGTAAGATTCTTATATATTAAAGATTCATCTGTTTGAACCCAATCTATTTCTATTCGAATTGAATCGAATTGTAACATTCAAATCACAAATGTAAGACTCTAATTACCATGATCTCAACAACCACAGAGTAGAACTGATTATTCTACTTTCAACCTTTCCCCCCTTCTTTTGCTATTCAATTCCCCTTGTAACTTCATGTATCAATTATGATAACATGCTAATATTGAAACGCCTTCATCAGCTCTAATCCAACTCTGTTTCCTTCTCTACAGATGACACTCAATTGCATGAAGTCTTGCAGCCTATCAATAATCTGTCGAATAATTTTAGTTTGCCTAATGTTCAACTCCTTACACTATCTTCATCCCCAGTATCTTACATCAGATCTTACAGCCTAATAGCTCCAAGTATAGACTCCAACATTACTAATAGAAGGTATAAATCTAATATTTTATGATGTCAAATGAGCTACAGAAACATTCCATTACCCAGGCAAAGCTAGAGTAGGATGTAGATCTTCTCAAGCTCTAAAGCATAAAATATAGGAAATGTAAAATATCATTTTCAACTGCAGATAGATTCAATACGTGTTTGTTCAGATACATATAAATAACAGACAAAGCTCAGTAGGCTCTTCCAAAAAGAACAAAATCACATGAAATTTATTTTTAATGACGTTTATCTAATTGAATGAATCTTGCATTCATTAGTCGATGCACTTTTACAGATCTTATTTTACACAAATCAAAGATCAGTAAGGTCTTTGGCTCACCCTGGGAAAGCAAAGGACCTTCCAGAGAAGGTCAGATAAGTAAACATCAAAGCCATCACTTGAGCAAGATCAGTAAAATCAGTATAGCCCCGGATTTTGAAGCAAAATATAACCATCACTTGAGCTGTTAAAAAACATCAAAGCCATGCACCCCCAGTCTTAGGATAATTCCAGGATTTCATCACAAAATGATATTAATTAGTTATTATCCAACTTGCTGGTGGCTGCAAGATAATGCATAGCCAGACATGAAATAACCATCAAGTGTAAGAGAAACATCAAGCATGGGCTCAAGCTAGGAGTCCCCGACTTAGCCCCCCCGGGCAGGGGGGGGGGTACAGGGGGTGAAGGAACTGTTGGCTGGTGATTATAGGGGAGTTGCAACTCCCAGAATGAGATAAGTTCTTGTCCTTTGTGCTCCTCTCCCTCTCAGTCCAGAAGAAAGAAGGAAGAATATCACCTTGATGAAAAATCCATGCAGGGGATAATCGTCAATCCAAGGATTGCATGCATAATGCCAATTACATATCCAACTTGCTAATCTTCCTCTTCCGAACCCAATTACTCATCCAATGGTCAAAAATATTTTACTGCTGGACAATGTGGATCACACATTAAACTTGCTCACACTATTACAACCCAGGAAGCCAAATATTTTCTCTGCTCTTCAGAATTACCTTTACCCTATGTCCTATATTTTCATTCTCCAAATGAGCACACTACAAACATTAATTGTCATGGCCATATCATGTATCCAAAACCTTGTTGACATACAAAGCAAGTTCAAGTGCAAAATATTCATTTAAAGTAACACTGAAGACATCTCAAAAAGTTGAGGGAAGAAATGATATGGCATAAACTGGAAAAGGATGTAATCAAATAGAAGACAAAATACAACACCATCAAACCCCCCCCCCCCCAAAAAAAAGTTTCTTTAAACTTGTTTTGCAACTTCTTCGAGGCATTATAACTATGATTTTTCTAATTTCTTTGAAGCAAATAATCCATAGAGAGATAGAATGAGGAGAATTCAATAGGTATACGCAAGTATCCACAGACACCAGAGAAGATTAATGAATATATGCTTTTTTTTCGCAGCATAATTACCAAAGTAACAATATTTTCATAAGATGAGCCAGTCACAGTCATGCAGTAGAACAAGCAATATTAAGAAAGACTGGTATTCACCTATGAGAAAGCTGTGCAAAATCATCTTCTGTTTCATCATCCTCATGATTTACATTCACAAGTGGTGTAACTGAAGTCTCTCTTGTTCCTACAGTAGTAGCAGGAACTCCCTTTGCCATGTCATCATGCCGGCAAAGCACACGCTGCAAATTATCATTCAGTGCCAATCCTTGACATAGAAGTTCCTCATCTCTGAGAGAAAATTAGTCATATCACACATTATCAAAGTTTAGCAATGCCTAAAAACAGTTATGAAAAAAATTATGTGTCTTTAGGAGGAGGGGAAAAAAAAAAGCCGCACCCAGTATTGTTCACAAGATGCATCACATGTGTTTGGTAAGAACGGCATTGTTCAACAAGGTCCACAATCAGTTCTTGCTTTAGATCCTGCAAGAATTATCCACAATCATGAGAATCTAGTTAAAATAAGCACATGGAAACATACAAGTTTCTTGCTACGACATGCAATGCAACAAACATTAAAACTCAATGGGAACAAGAAAGAGAGCAAAACACCTAAGCTCCAAGATAATTCCACAGAAGAGAAATACAATGCTCGAGAAACTGACTCTGAACTCAAGGTGGCTCATGATATGGGAGATGTCAAGGAGGCTTGAAACAAACATTTAATCATTAATTCCCAAATGATATGGCATTACTTTTGAGTGAGATGTTTATACAACATGTTATAGTTTAAAAATTTGGGAGTATCTAAAATACATGCATAAAGACTAAAGAGATGAAACTAGGCATGCCTGTGTGTCCATAAACATGGAATAAAAATCATAATACCTCACGATTTTTAGGATCCAAGGCACGGAGCATATCCGTCAACACATCCACCACTCCCTGAGCATTTTTTATCTCCTCCAAGCTGCCCAAAGAGAAACATAAAAAGACAACTAAAATCAAAACCTCAATAGATCAGGTTAAATGGCAAAAACATTGAGAGAATTTAACAAAGAGTAAATATTTCAGTTGTCACAGAAACCTGTGCATTTGAAAACAGCAATAAGAAAAATAGTGAAGAAAGAAATTGAAATGATATGACCTCTGTTTTTAGGCATTACTAAAATTTAAGAATTAATTTTGGAGTATTTCAAGGATCCCAAGTTTTGCTTAATTTATTGTCGTTCCTTTCATTTAAGTCATGGGACCTCTAAAACCCTAGGGGATCTAAACATACATCTAGAAATAGAAATAGGATGATTCAGACATAATCTGGTTTTTTACTTGCACAGATGTGAAAAAGGAAACATTTTTGCAATCTTTCAAATTACATGTCAATAAACCAGATTTGAAATAAAATAAAGTTTAGCAGCAATTCATGTGATGTAAAAGTCTTAAACTTGAAACGACATGATTTATTAAAATACTATTTACATTGCCCGAAATGAACAAAGCCTAATAAAAAAGAAAATTGCCAATGGATTCTGCTGCTCATTTTTAAGGTAAAACAACAAGGAGATCATCTTGTAAATACCAAGAAATTCTGATGCGGGAGCAAACAGATATTGGGTTGACAGAGGCAGAATTTTTGGCAATAGATGTTTCATGCACAGCAACAAGGGGCTGAGATTTCAAGTATTTCATTTAATTCTTTCAAAAGGTCTGTGAATGTTGTCGCCCCAGGCATCAAGTTCTTTGTCAGACTTGGAGATTGGGGTCCCTTCCCTCCTTTCTTTGTGGATGCTCTTTCTGGTGATTTAGTTTAATGAATTTCCTTTTTCTTTATTAAAGAGAGAGAGGGAGAGCAAGAGAGAGAGGGAGAGAGACAAAGGACTGAAATATATCGGGGAAAACAGCCCTTTCCATGAACATGAAAAGGTAAAAAGGAGAGAAACCAACAGCATAGTTCTGGTCAAAGCTTACAAACAGTGACCAATCCATGGATATCATGGCATAGATCAGGGATACCTGAGTCCAGAAGCATCAGTTGGAAGAGGGCTGAGTGTTGGATCTTCATATACCGGGGCAGAATGAACTATTGGGTGGCTCTGAGGCGGAGTAAATAGTGGTACACTGTTCTCTTCCCGGGGAGGAAATTCTACTCCTGCGGCCTATAGATGGGACAAAACAGCCAGAAGTTTAGAAATCACTTTTGCATACTGCTACTCAAAATGGTGAAATTTTTTGGGCAAATTTATCATTCCAGTCTTTCTCATAGTTTTTCTTCCTAAAAACTTTCAATGGTGGGCAACAGTCTTCAGTCTCCCTTTATCCCCCCATTCAGAAACCTAACCATCCATCTTCATGAATTCAAAACTTCCATCACCCAGTTTTGAACAAGAAAATGAAAATTCCAGAACACCATGATGACACTTCCATGTGTAAATTCTACTAGAATTCAAATACAATGAATAGATAGCTCTTGTCGAAACCTAATGCATTATAACCAATATTCTGGAGTTGCAATGTACCAGAATACCATTTATGTAAACCTGAATCTCAAAATACAGAATCTAAAGGCAAATAGGTCTTTTTACTAAACTTTGGTGACTAGTGCCAATGACAGCTTTATTATGAAAATGCAGCAGTTATAAAATGAATCTTCATCTCCTTCTAAGGCTATTCTAATCTTTGGGTCATCTAAAAAAAGTGGCCCTTTTAAGCAAGACTGGAGTAACTAAAGGGAAGGTTATCCCTGATTCTATTCCATTGGAGGAACTGACGTCCAAAAAGGCATATACTCAATCTTAACTAGAGAAATTCCTGATTTACAAATATATATGTAATTGAAAGAGAGGATTGATTATAACAAACATAAAATACCAAGAGATCGAAGAGGAAATAATTTACTGGTCAATCACCTTCAATTCGTTATATGCAGCATGGTACTGAGGATACCTTCCCCTAGGTCCACCAAAGGCTTCCTGCCATGTGTCTATTAGTATCAGAATTTTTTCCCGTACATTTAAGTCTGGCTGCAGAATAGAATAGGGATGATATGGTTAAAGTTAGTTAGGAGAAGAATAAATTAGACAACAAATCAAAATAAGGAAGCAACCACCTTTTTCTTCACTATTTTGACCATTTCATGCAAAATATCACGTTCAACGATCTGCTGAAACACACTCTCACCACAATTTTTGCTCAGGGTCTCTAAAACCTGGACCATAAGTTTCCGATTAAAATGCCAAGCTTATGCAATTGTTGATAGATATTTCTTCTGATTACCTGCCTGTCTACCAGTTACCATAACAGTTACAGAATTCAGACATACAGAAAGCTAAGATGCAGTCCTCACTTTAAACACCAGTTTAAACTTGCACAAAGCTTCCAAAACAAATTTATGTGAGTCCATACATAATTGGCCCAATCAGAAAATCTAAGAATTCAGATGATGCATTCGAAAAGGGGTTTATACATGTTTATGCACGTGTCAGCATGTACGGGAACTGTGCAATTCCTGACATCCCATACCTATAATCCAATCAAAAAATCTAAAGTTTGTCAATGACACAGTTACACAACTATATTATGTGAGAATCTCAATCCTGCATGTGCCTGCACATACAAGTGAATGAGCATCTTTACCATTACTGGATCTTAAGATTACAAAATTATGAGCTAAACGACATCCCAGGGATATGATCACATCCGAGACAGACTGCTCATCCTGGAAGAGATAATTACAATAGTTGCTCCTATATATGGCACTCGGAAAAGGCATTTAAGTTATAGAAAAGGATTTCTTCACAAGAAAAGTGAGATCAATATAAAGCATTATTACAATGTGTAATATGGTGATACTGAGGTCACAAAAAGTCCCATTTGGCATGAAAACTACAGAATTCCTCTCATTACAAGGAATTAGTCATTCCAAACTTATATAGGCAATATTTCCTCCAGATTACTTCATCACAGACTCCATGGCAATCACAAATCCCCACAACCAGTTCCCTCAGCATTAGGTAAGAAATAACCAAAGAATCGGCCCGCAATTTCCATCCAAGATCAGATTCTTACCATTATTCATCTAGGCTGCTAAAAGCTGAAGTCAATAGGAGCCCCAAAGAATTCTTTCCCAAATGTGATCAATTTTATTATTTTTCTTGCAAAATTGAAACCCAATTGCTGGAATGCACCACGCCATAATCATCCTGCGTCAGAGTTGGTGCTTCATGGGTAACAAACCATGTTCTGTGAAGGAGACGCTTGCACTCATTCCCCTCATCTCAATGGCTATATTGTCCTATTGTGTGTAGCACAATTACACATCCTTGAGACCTTAACAGAGAACTCTCACTTAGTTTTGAATTGACACCCGAAAAGTTGATCATAAAGACGAATCTGAATGAAAGCATGCCTCATGTTCATTAAGCTGCATGGCATGCTTTCAATAGCTTGATCTTTTCCTTCATTTATTCAAGAAAACTTTACCAACGCACAACATTCTATCATATTGTTCTTAGCATTCTGGAACATTCCTAGAACCTGACACTGAATTGCCATTAATTCATAAAAGAAATAATGAAACAAATCATTTGGACTTCTTCCTAAAAGTTTGATAATTTTCAGCATGCAACAAGTCTATAAAAAATATCACGGCATTTGAGAAGATAAGAGTACTGACAAAAAGAGCAAGCAGTTGTATCTTAGGATTTTTACTCCCCAAGCGCTTCTTGAGTATCTTCAGGGCATCCTTCGCTTGCCTGTAATCCCAGTGTTGTCCAAAAGCAAAAAAATATATATTAATTTAGTCATGGACTTACACAATAACAAAAGAAATGACAATTGCGATTATGGATTGCCAGAATTTGAATAAGGCAAAAAAGTTTCTGCAACTAATCAATTCCAGATCACAATTCTCTAGTTGAATTCGCAACACCAGAAAGGCACCAGCTGTTCAATGGCATCATAAACAACAAGCTAAGAAGAAAAAGAGCTAGCATTTCAAATTGGCTCACAGTTAAAAGAGCAAACCACGAATGATTTTTTTCCCCCACTCATGAGATTTGGCAATGGCTTGGCATACTCAGTCTTGCAAGAGTACTCATGCTAAGATAGAAAGACCACAACAAGACAAATGATGTTACTATAGAGAAAGTTTTGAAAACGCCCTTGGTTTTGCATGTATGCTAAATTCAGGTCATGAATGTGGAAAGATCTGAGAAAAACATAAATAAAATAAAATAGAGAGGTAATGGGAGACTTAGACTATTCAATAGCCATGTTGGCACTTTTATGCTTAGGGAGCTATATGTGATTAATATAATCGACATATGTGTAAAAAGTGAATGGTAGTAAATCTTCAACTTTAAGTAAAATACGTCGACCGCAAAAGTATAATTCTCATGGGTCTTCTTTCAAATTTGGATGGCAAGCCAGCGGAATCCATGCATTTGATCAGGTGGTCTATAAAAGAGATTATACCCTCTGTGATAGGGAGAAGGTCCCCATCCCCTTCACTATTGAAAAACTATAACAAGGAAACAAAAAAGAAGTTTGCATAGCTTTGCATTATATTGATCCCTTAAGGCATTTTAAATACCAAATTATCCAAATTGAAATGCCTAGTACCATATCCTTGTCTTTTTCACCAATCCTCAATATTCCCATATAATATTATGTAAAAAATCAAGGCAAGATCTAATTCTTGGGAAGGTTACCACGGAAATGACTCCATTGTCAGAGAAATAAAAAATTTCAGCCAAAATTGGAGGCATTTCATAAGCACTCATATGGCAGAAAATATCATCTGAACTTTTATTATTACTGAAGGAGGATTCATAAATCAGGCAATCATTCTTAAATGGAATTATTTTGTAATGCAAATCATTTATCCTTTGGCTCATCAGAATTTGTAACTCACAACCCCCATTAAAAACCAATGCATGAGAAATTTACTACACATGCCTAGTGGGAACAAAACACAAAAATTAAAACCACCTCCTTTGCGCACAACTGAAGCTCTTCCTTGCCCACACAAAAACAATTCCTACACATGTTACAGTTCTCATAAAAAATAGAATCCACAACCTACAAGAAATAAAAAGAATCATAGAATAAAATGGAAGTCGAACTTTTATCGCAGATTTGATGGCTTGGCCGAAACAGGTGATATATGACAGAAGCAGTTACCGAAGAGAAGACTACCATAATAGTCCCCACAATGGCTTTCAGTTATTAAATCTGGTTGTAATGGCCTCAGTAACGGACATGAAAACTGAGCATGTGAAACATATGCTAGACTATCTTGTTTCATCCCTCCATACTAACTGCAAGATAGTGAGGGGGAATAGAAAGCAGAAGCCACCATTCTTTCTGCATACAGTAGATGTACTCCAAGCTAACCATCACTAATGAAAGCCCAAACTAGAGAAAACAATGTCCCAAAGCCAACTCAATTAGACAAAAATCAAATTACATTTGCACCTTCTGTGACGCAAACCTGCATCACTACCGTACCACATTGTTTACTAGGTAACAAAGTACACGTGTTCCCCTCGGATGTACCATAACCTTGCCGAGTATCTTTGAGAACATCCTCAAAGCATAGATCAACGAGTCAAGATCAACTAATTAAAAGTATGGGAAAGACTAAAAAACCTAGGTGCCAAATTCATAGACAAAAAAGAATAAGCAACAACATAAAATCAAGCATGAAAAACACAAGGGAAGAAGCAGTGATGATATACCCAGGATCCATGTTGATAATATCACATAGTTCAATGTTGATTGCCCAGTCAGGAGCAATCAGCATGTCACTAGTAGCCCTCTCAGCGCAGGCCGCTGCATTGTTCGCCATGCCTTCTGTGACTTGCTCCCCTCTCCCTCGATCCAATTCTGTCACAATTACCTACAACCGGCCACATGAAATCAAATCACTTTACAAATTCTTCCTTCTTTTCTTAAAAACGGACAATAATTTCAATCCTAAACAATAGTTGGCACAAACAAGAAACCCAAGACCAAAACTATCACAGTCGTAGATGATCACTAACTAAATTCATATGATCGACTGTTTAAAGACTCAAATTCGAACAACAGATCAATCAGCATAACCAAAAAGGCGACAAACCTGGTCAGTTTGGTGTCAGGGGAAAACCCTAGAAGAATCGGCTCGGGCAACGAAATTGAAGCACACGTTGTTCCGAGATTGATAAAAAACGTGATCGATTTCCGTCAATTGACTCGCGACTTGGATAGAAATCCACAAATGGAGAACTGCAGGGAATAGAAATTTGACGACTAGAATTTAGAGACCTAAAATCGGAAAAGAAGTAGGTCTAAATTGTTCAAGATAATTGAAAGCTTTACTCACCTGGAGAGCGAGCGAGCGAGCGATCGAGAGAGGGGTTTAGAATTAGAGAGAGAAAGAGAGAGAGAGAGAGAGGTTTAGAATTAAATGGGGGTGAAGTTCAGTTCAGGGAAAAGGGAAATAGAAATAGGACTGGGTTTGCGTCAGCGATGGTTCAGTTGAACCGGCTTGGACTTTTTTGTTCTCAAATTTTTATTCCACAAAAACTACCGTAACAGCTCGTGAGCAATGATTATATCACAGACCAATGGAAGATGTTAAAAAGGAAGGAAGGGGTGATTGGAATGCACGCGCTTAAAAGAACGAGTTTATATTCGACTGTGATGGAGAGAAAAGAGGAGAGGGACAAAATTAGGAAAAGTGCTGTTGTAGATGGCATTGACTTTTAATAGGGTGATGTGGGAAGTTGACAAAGGTTGGTGGTAGAAATAGAAATTGAAAGCGCGTTTCACATTTTGGGTTGGACCAAATTTTATTTCCTTGGGCCTAAATTTCATTTCCTAAAAACCCCTTCACTATATATATAGATTTTTTTTTTTCACCCAAACGATCAGTAATTTAATTTTATTTGTTTAATTTGATTCAAGTACCGTAAGACTCATTAAAAAATTAACTCTCTCAAATCACATTTATTTATAGATATAAAACCCTCTTCCCTATGGTGTGTGAGTGTGAACAGGTTGACTATTGGCTATGACTCATTATTTTAGTTTATTATTCTAAATTTAATTTTTATAAATTATATGTTTATATTCTTCAAAAAAAAAAAAAAAAACAACATATAAGAGTGACTGGTTTTTAAACATGAATATTATATAACATGTAAAGTTCACCTCTTATTAATTGAGAGAATAAATTATGTGAAATGCTAATTTATTTAGATAATCACATAAATCACATACAAGTAATAGTCAAAGAAAGAAAGAATGGGTTTTAATATGTGGGGTTCTATTCTAAATACATATAAATCTCTAATTATGATCCAATCTTCATTATTTGTCTACGATTAATACAGCCAAAACATTTTTGATAAAATATGTTGGTTTGTCCCCTTGGGACAGTCCAGTAATAACAGTCTCTCTTCTCTTATCCCATAATTTAAAATTCGATTTCTATTATAACAAATATATATATATATATATTTGTTGGTTTACTCTCCATGAATTAGAAAACTCCATTTTTCTCATCAAGAACCTCTTAGGCGCCACTCCTATTTGCCTTGAAATTCAATATGCAAATGCATATATATATATATATATGTGGCTAATAGAATCATCTAAAACTCATGACTTCTCTTCCCTTTTTAAAATATATAATAAACATTTAAATTCAGATTACCAAATTGAAGCAACTTTGTCAATTCTTTGTAAACCCTCGAGCGCAAGCCGCAAAAACCAGACAAGTCAGACTACTACAAACACAAAACTTTTCTAAAATTTCAATCAAAATTGCTTTTTATGGAATTTATGATTATTAAATTATCATCCAAGATATTAATATCATATTTATTATATTCTAAAATAATAGAGAATGCAACGGATAAAAAATTGAATTGAGTGGAAAAGTAACCGTAAAAATTGATTTTGGCAAATTTTTTTTTTTTTTAAAAAAAAGACTGCATATAAAGTTTGAAAAGAATTTACACTTTCTAATTAATTCTAATATCTATGCCCATTAAAATTATAAAATTACCCGTGAACACAATTGAGGTTATTCATGATGCTTGACCAGCACCGAACGGGGGAATGCAGTTTCAGCATTGTAACAGGAGAACACTTGCAACGTACGCACGCAAATACATGTCATAAAATACAGCTTGAGGCAAACAAATTTACAAGAAAAATTTATTAAAAAAAATTATACAAAGACATTTTCAACACAAATACGATTTCAAGAAAAATAGGGTGTATTATGAAAGTCTCCTTGCGCACATGTAATGCCTAAGAAAAGTAAGCCCATCTACATCCGCATCACCATCTTCTTCAATTACATATATATGTTCTTCTCAAGAAGTGTCATCATTTTCTTCTCCATGGTGGGAACAAGGTTATCTTTACTTTTGCTCACTCTGCCAATGGCTTTGAGTTTTATTGCAACACAATTCAACAGATGTTTAAGATCATACATACACACACAGACATATATATATATATACCAACATCCTTAGGGTGTAATGATCATTTATTAAATTTTTTTAATTAAAATCTTAAATTTAAGTTTTAAAAATAGAAAAATAGACACTGAAAAAGTGAATCCCTAAAATGAATTTCACAATATTCAGACCGAATTTAATTAATATCAGTTGATGATAAATATATCTGTACCAAAAATAAATAAATAAATAACAAGTTGATGTGAAAATAATAATAAATCTTTTCTCAAATATGAACACGTACAATGTTCAAGAGAAAAGAAAAATATTGAGGAGAAAACAACTTAAGACAAGTAATAACTTATGAGTGCTATGGTTTAATTTAATCTGTTGTTGAAATGAATAGAATTGTTTAGGCTTTGGGTAGCTAGGGTCGGCCTCTATTATGTAATAATTATGGTTAATAGTTAATCATAATTAGAAATATTAGTTAGTAATTAACAAGATTAGTTAGTAGTTAAAGAAGCAGTTAAATGGATAGTAGATTTAGTTAGTAAAATTACTATAAATAGTAATATCCAATACATGTAATAGTATTGAATGGAATGATATTGAAGTCTCTCTCTCCATCTTTATTCTCTCTTTGTAGTCTCTCTCTAATTCTCTCTCTCTAACTTCTCTCTCTCTATTATTCTAACCCCTCTTTCTTTTTCTATCTTTCTCTCTCGCTCTCTTTCTTTCCCTCTCTCTAAAGTTGGTTCATAACAAATTGGTATCAGAGTTTATGATTCTTGACATAATTAATGGCGAAAGATAATTAATTTGAAGAATATAAAAAAGAATGAGAAATTTACAAACAAGAATGGAATAAAAATAGGAAAAATATAACAAAAGGATAGATACTCTCATGACACGCATGTTGAAAATGTTTGGTATTAATGAGAATATCAACACCTTGGTGAAAAGAAAAAAAAAAAAAAAATCAGATAACGAAGAAAAGCATGAAAAACAGGATATTAATACACTTTTTGATTTTTCCATTTTACCTACTTCTAGCTATTGATGGTAGAAAAAGGATCACCAGCAATCAAGAAAGAACCTATTAGGTGTTTTCTTATCAAAATTTTTAAAACTTGAAATTTCGGAATTCATTTTGAAAATTTTTTCACTAGAAACAAAATTTTAATTGTCCAAAAAAGAAGATATTGATGAAGGGATTTTGTCAAGATCTCCAAATATTGAACTTTCATTGTTTATATGGCAAAATCTTTCACCTAAAAGAAGTTCAAGAAAAATCTTCCTTAAACTCTCTCATATCTATTTTTCTCCCATCACTCGCCATGCAATTCAAGTCATATCGATTATTCATTTTTATCACATTATCTCTCAATATAGATGCAAAACTTGATTCAAGATTCATGAATTCAAAGTATCAATTCTTGATTTTCCATCATTAAGGATAAGAATATTTTTAAATGAGGAAAAATTATAACAATTACTAACCATAGGGTTAGCAGTTAATCAAGATTAATAAGAATAATTAGTGATTAATTATAATTGTTAGATTAGTTAGTAGTTAAAAAATTAGTTAATGATAGTTAATAGATTGATAGTATAAATTATTAGAATTAATTAGTGAAATTAATATAAATAGTAATATCAAGACATTAATAGATATTGTTTTAGAATTATATTAAAAATCCTCTTTTGTCCTCATGTGTTTTCTCTCTCTATCTCTCTCTACTCTTTTTCTTTCCCTCTCTTTAATTTTTATCTCTCTATAGTGGGATTGTTACCCATTATTATAGCTGTAACTGGACCCAAGAGCCCAAGCTAAATAAGCTAAGTAACATTGGAGGGCCTGCTTTTGCATTTCATTCATTAGAAGACTCCTCATCATGATCCTTGGAACTCACGATTCCTCCTCCTCCCAAATTTCTAAACCATACGAATCTTGTACTAAAAGACAAATACAGCTATAAGTGGTTTTTCTTGTCCTTTCTAGCATGATTTTGATGATTTGGAATCGTAAACCCTGAACTATGTGAAAAAGGAATATGATGTGGAAACAAAAAAGAGTAAAACAATAGTGATAATTTTGTGGGTTGATCTCACGACAATATGTCAATATTCTTGTACCTTATTTCATTCCTTAGAAGCAAATTTATAGAAAACTAAACCACCATGGTAAGTCATCATAACTTAGAAAAATGGGAGAACCGGTGCAAGTTGCGTTTTGGAGAATTCCATGAAGTTGAAGACCGTCGTTTCCAACAGATGGATTTTAACACAGGTTTTTTTCCCCCACGCGAAAAAGAGACTAGGCTGTCCCATATTTTGGGATTCCACGAAACGTTTTTCTCCGAAATTAAGAGGAAAATAGCACACAATTTCCGAGAATTTGAAGATTAGAAAACACAGGAGAACATTCGGTCAATTTTTGGACGCTTGACCCTTTTTCCCCAAAATTAAGAAGAAAATAACATACAACTTCGAGAATTTTAAGATGGGCAAACATGCAAGAACATTCTCACAATTTTTGAACTCGTTAAAAAATATATTACATATCAAAATCAAATCAATAATTAATTTAATTTTAAAAATATTTAATTTTATTTATTTTTATATTTATAATAATTATTTTTATATTTATAATAATATGTTTTATATGTAAATCCAATATATTGTAATAGTTTACCAAAAATAATAAACTATTAAAGTTTCATAATATTATTATTTCTTCCTATTTGTAATATATTATGAAAGTCATATTCAATGATTCTTAATATGGTATCATAACTATATTTAAATATTTTCTAATAAAATTAAGACCAGGTGCATCAGACACACAAGATATTAGATGCCAAAAAAATCTCGTATGAGCTACCATACACCTCTTGAAAATCATAGGTCCGACTTGTTAGATCTTACTGTCCAATCAAAAATGACTCAAAATGACGTCATTTTGATCCTTCACTATTCTCTCTCCACTTCTACAACGTGTCTTTCTTTGATTGGTCACGAATTGTACGATCAGCACCATGTGTGTTACACTTAACACCACATATTCAGCTACGTCAATACCAATGTATTGTCACATTATAATACATGTATCGATTCTTTAAATTTAAATAATTTTCATCGCACCGCATTAAATTTGAAGAGATATTAAAAAATATGTTATGTATCAAAATCAATTCAATAATTGTTTGAATTTGAGCATATTTGATTTTATTTGTTTTCATATTTATAACAATTGTTTCTATATTATAATATATTTTGTATATAAGATCAATATATTATAATAGTTTATTGAAACAATAGACCTTTAGAGCCTCATAATATTATCATAGATTTCTATTTCAAATATAGTATCAGATTTATGTTCAATTATTCTAATAATTTTTAATATTTTATTATAAAGTCAAGACAACGTATCTCGATCACATACCACCAGATGCAGAAAAAATCTTGCACAAGCTCTCACACGCCGCTTGAAGATCGTTGGTCTAACCTACGAGATCCTACTGTCTAAAAGTCGAAAACGACTCAAAACAACGTCATTTTGATTTTTCACTATTCTCTCTCAATCTTAACAATATGTTCTTTTCTAATTGGTCACAAATTGCCTGATAGGTACCGTCTATCTTATAGTTAACGCCACTTATTTAGCCACGTTAGCATCCACGCATTTCCACATTAACATACATATATCATATCTTTCAAATTTAAATGGTTTTATTATATCATATTGATTTTGAGAATATTCGATTTTATTTTTCTATATTTATAATAATTATTTTTATATTTATAATAATAAATTTTTTATATAAATTAAATATATTATAATATTTTATTAAAATTATGCGCTATTAGAATTTCATAATATTATTCTAACAATAGTTTCCTGGTACCAAAAAAAAAAAAAAAAAAAAAAAAGCTACCTAGCTCAAATTTGTCAACGTGGCATTAAATTACTTCATCCTATATAAAAATTATATTTTTGAAGAAAAATTAATTTTTACTTAAAAAATAAATAAAAATAAATCGAAATAATTTGAGGTATCTGAAAATGTTTACCAACTTCGCTGATCCAAACAAACTTCTGATCATTCAATTGGCAAGCCGCATAAACTATGATAGCTGAATAGTGATCAGACGGTTCTGCCCTTTTATACAAAATTGGTAGGGAGAGCCATGGACGAGCAAGGGTTTGCGGCAGGCCGGCCAGCCAGCCAGCCAGCTGGTCAGCTAGCAAGCAATCTCAAAATCTGTTTTTGCTTCACGAGGTTAGAAAGAGTCGGTGGTTAAGGCTACCCTACCATCATATTGTCATGTCCCCATCACTTTACCTCATCGTCATCATAGTTTAATTTAATTAAGAAAGATCCCTCCCATTTGCTATCAACCTTAAATCATTCAAAAGGTGCTCCTTTGAAGACCTAACTATTTGATCCTCTCTGTTCATTCTTTGATTATAAACTACTCTTGGATTGTGGGGTTGGGTCGGCCATGATTACTTCCCCTCCTTTCCTCTCTCGCCAGGGAAACTCTACTTATCACACGCAAAATAACCTTGGTTTCCTATAACTATCGCTTTTTTTAAAAAAAATTAAAATTAAATAAAATTTTAAATTAAAATTTATAAGCATATTAAAAATTTAAATCTATAAAAAAAATAATTTTTATTTATAAAATCTATATTTTTATTAAAAATAAAATAATAAAATTTGCAATCTTCCAAATAGCACTCATCCAATAATATACTCTATTAGTTATTCCAAAATCTTTTTCATCCGGAAAAAACAGTATATTAATATAGACATTTTACGTGAGAAAAAATCTAAAACAACCGGGCCTTTTTTTTTTCCTTGTCCCTATGTTGCCAAATGCGAAAGGCAATCGGCTTTGCGTGAAAAATTACGCCTCTGCCATTGTCTTTTTCTTTTCTTTTGCAAGTCATCAAATTTATGTTTTTGAAAACTCACATTTGTCCTATTTTCAAATCTCAGAGAAGTGCCTTTCACTAAAATTTAAAAGAAAGCATAGAAAAGGAGTGTCTCCGGCACAGTTTATCATAATTATTTTTTATAATTTAATTTTTTTAAATTTAAATCTCAATAAAATAAAAATAGAAGGCACAATCTTGGGACATAAATGTCCATGTTCTGCTTTGAAACCACAATCCCTCAACTGTCTCTGCAATTTCCTACTTTTGAGCAACTTCAATTGTTAATTTTTCATCATTGACTTGAAAATCATTTTTTATGTTACTTAAATTTTATATTAACTAAATATTTTTACTTGATAACAATCCAATGAAAAAATTGTAAAATTAAATTTATTAATATCAAGAGCTATAGGATTTTATGGATTGCAGAAGAGTCGCTCCTTATAATATAGTTTATTGTGGAACTCAAAAATAAAATTTAACATATGTCAATCCAAATATGAATGATTTTTTTCTTTGATCGGTCAAAAGAGAAACCCAAGTTGAAAATCAAGATAATCTTCCTGCTGAAAATCATTAATCACTCGACTCTTTTTTTTTTTATTTTCCTTTTTCCTTCTAAAGGTACAACGTTGGGAACATGTGTAACGGTTAAAATAGCTCAACCTCGGACAAAAAAATACAAGAAAAACTGAAAAAAAAAATGAAGGAAAAACTCACTGACTCTGGAAATTTCTGTAAAGGAAGAATATACAAACATAAAACAACACCACAAACATTTCGCATGAAAAGCTTTATATTCCTATTTGTCTTGACATCATGATACATGGTAAATACTTACAAAAGTACAGTTTTTAGTATCTCAGCTCAGATCGTGACGATGCAACTCTTCTATTTGGTCTCCTCGCTTTCTTTGGTGGCAAAGAAGCAGGAACACCAAAATTTTGGCAGAAAACCATTTCTACGCCTGCAATTATAATTCGAAAATCCGCATCATAATTACGATAAATAATATATATACACACATGCAATCAACTTATGACGTGATTAATAGGGTTGGATGACTAATAATTGTATTCAGGGCAAAGACAAAAAATCTATCTAGCAAATACAACATTTAGAGGAAGAAATAATAAATTTTTAATTGGATAAATAATATTTGAAAATATAATTTCAAAATCATACGCAATTTAAAAAAAAAAAAAATTAGGGGATAGCTACCTCCTACCCACCCTCATTCTTTGCCCCTGATTAAGGCTTTCTTCAAGAACTCGAGTTTAGGTTCCAGTGGCATAAAGTGAGGTTTTTAGTTTTATGTAAAATTATGATTTTATATATGCAAAACTTTTTATTAAAAAAAATATTTTAATTTAGAAATAAAATGAGATAAAGATAAATAGAAAAGATTTAAATATTCAAATGCTGCCATCTAAAAATAATTTGAAGGCCCATCATTTTGATCACTTTTAGTGCTCTTTCTGGAAAATCTACCTCGTGCCCTCCGCGGCTTGGACCAAGGTCGCGTACGTAACCTGGGACGTTGTTTTTTTTGAAGTCTATCGAGATTTTTCTACGTGCGTCCCAGGTCAATGTCGTGTGTTTCTGTGTGTTGATTTTTTTTTTTTTTTTTTTTTTCAACCTAACACTGTTTTTCATAAGTGGCATATACTTTAATTAGACTACCACAAGCAATAATTGAGATGAATTTTTGAAGATCAGGGCATCTAATTTTTCTCCATAACCTATGCAAGCGACAGATTTGAGGGAGTATTCATTTGCAATTTTCGAAATGAATCTTTCAATCTAGACCTTTAAATATTTTTCAAATCAATGGAAGCCGTGCGATTGAAATACTTTTCCACTCATGATTTCTTGAGTTTTGCAAAATGGAACTCAACTTTAACATGCTACGCAATTCAAACAGCAAATGGTTATGCAAATCGTAATTACTATAAAATTATGATTCTATCTTTAAAGTTTAATCTTCTAATTATAAAATTTCCAGGATAGATTATAATAAATAAATTTGCAAATTTGTGATAAAAATCATTGAATAGCTTCAAAATAATAGTAATAATAATAACAAACCTGCCATTGTTACTTATGCTGCTTCTACTACTCCCACCGCTGGTTCCGGAGTTTCCACTGCTGCTATTCCCTCTCTCACCCTCCATTGAAAAAGAAAATCTCTTCTTCCACCACTCCTTGTCAACCCCTTTCTGCGATCCCTCCGGTTTCGGCGAAACCTTGGAAGAATAATTCCAGCTTCCTGACAAATTCTTCTTCCCCTTCTTCTCCTTCTTCTTCATCGTCTCCGGTCTCAGAGTTGCAGGAAGCAACATCTTCAACAAAAACCCTTTGTTGTCTAGACTCCCAGTCCCACTTCTCGTCCTTTTATGCATCGTCGTTTTTCTCTCGCTCTTCTTCATACTATCGCTCCTCTGTTTTCTCTCACTCTCTTCTCTGATCACGCTCTCCTGTCTCTCTTCTACACTTGGTTTTTCCACAAGGTCTTTTAGAGTGAGCTCGTAGGATGATTCGGGCATGTTAGTCACCATGTCCATTAGCTCTCGTCGACCTCGAGCAATCTCTTGTGTTCTCGCCGTTGGAGACATCGATCGATATCGAAAAGGGGGATATTGGAATTGAGATTGTAATAGTGAATTTCCTGATTTTGGACTTGATGGAGGACTTGATTTCCATATTGGTGGTGAATAGATTCCAGAATTATCTTCTTCTTCATTTCCCAAATCCAGTTTCGCTTGAAACTGCAATCCATCGAAGTTGTAATTCCTGGGAAATTCACGATTCAGAGGTTTTCTTGGAGTTCTGGTATTGAAATTCATTAACCCCAGGTTAGAATAATGGATGGAATTTGTCGGGCCATGTGAATCAGAGGAGTATGCTCCGTTTTTAGGGGACTCTGTTTCAGGATCAAGCATGTTTTTTAGTTTATTTCCGAAGAGAAGAAAAATGGAAATTTTTAGTAGAGAGGAGAGAAGAGAGAAACTGTGAAATCCGCGAAGGAAAACTGTTGCGTTGGCATTATCATAGTACCACAAGCACCTATATTGGTTCCTTTTGTAATTATCTAAAACCCCATTCATTTCCTTGAAGGTTTTTTAGAGCCAAAAAGGCTACCCTACATACCAACTTTTTCTAGTCAAGAGATTCTAGATTGTGTGATGATCATGCTTTCATTTTATTTAATTTGTTATTAATGTTGTCCTTTTCATTGAGGACCTCTGTTTCTATATTGTTTTCCTATATTTGGAAAATACCGGAATAGACTGTTTGGGTCTACCCATATATTTCGTGTGCAATTTACCTTTTTGTATTTTTCCAAAATCTATAGATTTTGCCAAGCCAATCATGTGTACAATAAAGCTGCCTCTTTGTTAGGATTGCAATTCAATAACTTTTTTTCAAAAGATTTTTTTCCTCATTTAAAACCAAATTGTTAAAATATTTTAATCAAAAGAATTTTTTTTCAATTTTTAATATAATATGACCAAAAAATAATATTGGTAGAACTCAAAAGATAATAATTTTACATTATCTCATTATGTGGATAATAATAATTTTTGTGAGAAATGTATTGAGTTTGAGTTTTATCTCATTCTCTTACCCAAAATTATGAAAAAAAAAAAAGAAGAATGTTTGGTATTATGCCATTAATAGAAAGATTAAAGGGCCAAACTGTGTCTAGACGTAGTTCAAAGTCACGTGTAAAAACGTTTTTCTCTCACAAATTCAGACAGACTTGAACCAGGAACATCATGCGTGACGAGGACTCCAAAGCACGTGAGGCACACGTGTGTACCGTAGTGACTTGTCTTTCAAGCGAAGAAACCACGATTGTATGGTTTTGCTTGAGCCGTAATCTAGAAGGTCAACATCCTCTTCAATTACAACGGTGAAGCATACTTGCCCTCGTTTTCTGGTTTTGATTATTAAATGCTTCTTGTTGAACAAGGCTGTCTTTCAGAATATTAAGGTTAGATTTATTTAAATCTAATAAAATTGTAAACACAAAATCATCAATATAATAAAAATTTTATTTTTATTAACAAAATAATTTTTTTACTTAGAGTCTATTTGAACGAGGATTTTAACGAAAAAGTGAAAAAAAGAGTGGGTTATTTGACAAAACAATTAATTAGAGGTGAGAAAAAGGAAAGGTTTTTATGAAATCTTTCGAGCCTAATATTTCAATTCTATAAAATCGGTGTGTTTTAGAGAAGATTGATTTTTTTAAAAAATTATAAATATTAAATTTATTTTTATATTTTATGATGAAATAATAAATTTGTGTACTTTTGATTATATTTCCTCCCTTTTACTCGTATAACCAAATATAATTTTTTATTTTATTTTTTTCTCTCTCTCTTTTTCTCATCTAATCAAATATAATTTTTTATTTTACTTTTCTTTTTCTTTTTTTTTATTACATATTTTGTTTTTAAATATAATTTTTAATTTTATTTTTCTTTTACCTCAGTTTTCAATAAGATTACCAAATGCACTGAATTTCTAGATTGACCTTTCATTTTTCCCCCTTTTTTTGGAAATAAGATTCTACAGGTCTGACTATTCGATTTTATTTTATGTCTAAGATTGTAGATTGGGTGAGTCAGGCTTTGGCAGCCGGACTCATTTGGAGACCATGAGGTTTTGTCCGTCACCTCATCTCATGACCCCCCTGGACTTTCTACGAGCAAATTCTGCAACATTTTTATTTTTATTTTCTTCTTCATTTTGCAAATAATTCTGCCCATAAAACCTACCCTTTTGTTGCAAAACTCACACCTCCTTCTTTTTTTTTTAAAATTTTAAATTTTTGATATTTATCGGTCATGTCCTGTCAAGATTTTGTTGTCTTTAGAATTTGTAGAATGAGATTCTTTAATTATGTTTTGGAAGTTCTAACATGTTATCGAGATAAAAACTTATTATTTGAATATTAAATGTTGTAATCTTATTATTTGTGAAAAAATTTTAAAAAATAAAGATAAAAGCTTAAATATTTCAATAAATTATGAACAATTTTTTCTTTTTATAAAAAAATAGAAGCACTTAATAATTTTTTCATATGCACATAATTTCACTTGTCCATATATCTTTTTTCAAATTTTACTTTTTTTAAGACCCTTTTTTCTCCAAATTTATTTTTTGTTCTAGATGGAAAAATGGAGAGTCTTGAACGTTTCACGGGACCACGAAGGATATACTATGGTAAGAAAATTGCATTCTATTTTGGGTTGTATTTAAATTTATAAATAAATCAAAATTTTGTACACCCTCAACCTTTTCATATTAACCATAATCACCTCGTATTTCATATTAACCGTCCATATATTATATTATATATTATATTTGTGTATATTGTATACTACTTACATTAAAACTATCTTTTACTTTGCATTAAGAATATGTCCTCGGGAAAGACCTGTGGTCAGGGCAACCTAGAAGGTTTGGAGAAACACGACCCATATAAATAAAAGTCATTAGTCTGCAATTTGGGGCCCCCATCTTGGATTGTCAAGCCTTCAAGACTAGCAAGTCGGAAACCCAATCAGGGCATCAGCTCCCCGGATTTTTTTTTATTTTTTTTTGCTACAGGGACAATACCTAGGATTTCGTCTTGACTAATCCAACCCTAATCGCTGGAGGTCTCCCTTCAGAGAATGGGGCTCTCATAATATAATCTGCTCTATTTTCAAGTTTTAAAATTGAATTCTTAATTAAGGGATTTGAGACCTTATCCACTAGACTAACTAACCATTAGATTACTTTGTTCCGACGCTGGTATTGCTCATAAAATATGATATCATGTCTTGATTTACTCCCTAAACTTCATAAAAATTTGTAACTTGACCCCTAAATTTTTCTTTAATTCAATAAATGCCATTGGATCTATGTTGAATTTCAATTCGCATCACATAGCTAAAATCGTCATTATGAAATTTATGCATAACATTTGGCTCGAAAAAGAATTGGTCGTTAACATGATAAATTTTGACAAATATATTAATATAATGACAATTTTTAGATGCCGTTATTCATTTTTTCTTAAAAAAATGTTTGCCACTCTGTTACCCTTTCCCTTATAATAAAAAATCTTATGGGATTTTCTGTAGTGAAAAACAAAGAATAAACTTTTTTCTATAAAAAAGAAAGTATGAAAATAGGTAAAAATTTTAATATAATACTTAAACTTTGTCCTTCTGGGTAATTGAATTCACTATATTTGCCTGGAAATCCATATCAGATGCGACTAGATTCACAAGTTGCAAGCAAAAGCACTAACAAAGTCCTTGGCCACATCATGTTCTTCCATCAGTACTTTTGATTTGGGCCCAACATTGAGATTTATTATTTGCATTATCCTTTGTATCATGATAAAAACCTTGACACAATAAGTGACACAGTGCTATATATAAATATATATATCACATGAGCTATGGGGATGGTGTGGAGTCTTAATCATTGTTGGCTCATGATTCATGCCATGACAAAAATACTAGGTGGTTGATTTCTTTTTCTAGGCCATAGCAAAGCAAAAGGCTCCACCAAATGTTCCATCAATGTAAATAGACAAAATTCAAGGAGAACGAAAAGACACCACCACCTGCCAGAAAGTTGATTTGAGTCTACCAACAAATATAAACCATAAACTAGAGCCATCTATCCCATCCTTTTAAAACAAAAATCTCAAATAATGATCACTCTCCCCCTCCTTTTGTCACTTCTTCAAGGCCTACCAACCTTTTGTGTTTTGAAATCACCATAATAGTTTCCATTCATTATAAAATACCTAAATTTAGTTGTTATATCATCTCATAGCGCCACCAAAATATTTTGTTACCTTGTTCATTCATATAGTGATTTGTTCTAGAATTATTACACTAAAAAGATCCAAAATACTAGTCCTAGTTGCCACTAGTTTTATTATTAGTTTTTGTCGGAATAACTTACAAGCTACAATCAAAATATATTATGAAAGAAAAGATTAAATAAACAGAATCATGTTTATAATCAGAACCCACTGATCTATAATTTTTGAGTAATTTACTAGCTGAAAGATGACCTCTGACACTAAACCATACTCCACTGGGGACAAGTCTTAAACGAGTTACTTATAATGAGATTGCGATTTGGTCAAATTTGAGAAATCAACACCGGTTAAAACCCGTACGTATCATAAAAAAAATTGAAAATAGGATGGGGCTGTTACCATATCCTCATTTGTCAGAACTACTCTGAGTAAATTTCTTGGCATGGACAGGATATTTAGTTCATGTCGCTATTCCTGGATCCGAGGGGGAGCTACATTCTCTCTGGGGTAAACATTCTGTCAAGAGGGTTTACAATTATTGAAACGAGAGAAACAATTAATAATTTAGACGATAGATTTAATCAAAACTATCAATCAATCTAGATTCTAGATTACATAATATCAGAGTACAAGACGGCGGACTCTGCAGTGATATCCATGTTGTTGTGTTAATCCACGCATCACGACTGAGTACAAATTGTCCCCAAGGCAGTGGATCTACATGGAAGAGGACTTCGTTCCAGAGTTTTGATCGTTTTCATACATAAACCATACCATGCATGAGCACTGGTCCCTCACAACTGTTTATGCTATTCCATGATCAATATTAATGTTTTTTTTATTTTTAAAATATTTTTCATTTTTATAATATTTTCAAAACATTTTAATACCCTAAAAATTAATTAATATTTACATTAAAATTTTTATATTTTTTATATTTATATATATTTATATATTTAATGAATTATTTATTGATTTAATTATATTTTTATTTAATTATATTTTTTATAATTAATAATTAATAATTTATCATTTTAGATTTTTATTATAAAAAATAATTATTCTATTTTCGTTTTATATTTATATTTATTTTTTATATTTACATATTTATCTATATTTTTATTTTTTATATTTTTATAAAATACCATTTTCACGTACTATTTCGTATTCGTTTCTCTTTTCGTGTTTTCATTTCCATCCAACCGAGACGTATCTGTCAGTTCACAATTTCAAATCGATCTATATGTGGGTCGGGTTGCCTCCTGTAGTTATATACACTTTTTGTATTTTCCTTAATTCGTAAATTGTGATTATATACATAATTATATACTTATATCATGTTTTAATATAAAATTTTGATTTGTAGTAATTTTTTTTTTATTTTTATGTAATTTTTAATTAATATTTACAGGTTTTTATTACGGTATCAACTTAAATTCTATGTTTTAAATTGGAGATATGAATTTACTTCAAATTATACACTTTTATTATTTTTTCTTTATTTTTATCATATAGTATGATCATTTTTTTATTAAATCAACCATTGACGATTTTTTATTTTTTATTTTTTTGATAATGAATGGTTCTATTGGTTATAGCTTAATAGTCAATGTGCCAACCTCGGCACTTGATCAATATAAATCAGACGGTTTAAAATGAAAAATAATAAGTAAATTTAAAAATTTGGCCAACCATTCAAATCGGCTCAAATTAAATTTTTTATATGAATATGCCCCAAGTGCAACAAAAACCAAAAAACACAATGATTAGGAGGATTAAAAATTTAAATATAGGAGATTTAATAAAATATAAAGATAAATCGTTAAAAATTTGGAAGCGTGAAGTGGGAAGAACTTAACCATCTCAAGGTCAACTCTTTGTTTACCTTTGCTTTAAGAAGTTGAGGTCGATCAGGAGAAATTAAATTTTATTAAAACTTTTAACGTAAAAATAATTCAAATAATCAATTTTCTTATTTTTATAAAGAACAACACATTATATTATTTATCTTATGCATAAAACTAAACATTCTAAGCGTATTTTCAAAAATAATATTTATCAATTAAATCAGATTTACGCTATTAAAATTATGAAATATTTATCATGTCCACTAAAATAATTACCCCGGTTATCGCTGATAATTGAGATTGTCATCGACAAAATGGGGAAAAAGAAAAAAAGAAAGGAAGAAAAATGAATGATTATAATTGGTTCAGTTATTGGATATTAGAGATGGACCTGATTGGTCTAGACCTAATTGGAAACATTATAATTTTAGTTAGGGATTCAAAGAAGATGAAGTAATCAAAATATTCCCTATCCAATTATCAAACAAAGTATTACTAATATAGGAAATAAAAAATATTATAATTTTTGTTAAGGACTGAAAAAGAGAGAAAGTAATCAAAATACCCTCAACAAATTATCAAATAAAATATTATTAATAAGAGAAATCAAATCGATAGAAAGAGTGGTATAAAAAAGAATGTGTTGCAATCATTTACTTTGTATTATATATTTGTGAAAGTTACTTCGAATAAAGGAAAAGAAAAGAATTTATTTTACTACTTTATCATAAAAATCATCCAGATTTTAAATTTAAAAAGTATTGTTAAAATTAAAATATTTAGAAAACAAAACAAAATTATTTAAGACAAAATAGGACAAATACAAAATATAAGATTAATAAAATGCAATATTGTAAAAACAAAAGAAACAAAGAAAAAAGACTGTGATAAGCCATTAAAAATATGAAAAGTACTTAATTTTTCTAAGTATTGTTGTTCCATAAAATAAAATAGTTTACCATTTTGCATTCATTATTATTATTTTTGTCTGATTTATTAATTTGCTTACATTTTGTATTTAAAAATTATTATTAGATGGTTTTGTTTTATTTTTAAAATTATTATAATTTTTAAAACATCCTTTTGATTTAAAAATATGAATGATTTATATATACAAAATGGTGCCACAAATCTTAAAATTATTACAATTTTGACAAGGCATTTTTAATTACTTAACAATCGTTCGAAAAATTAAATTTTTTTTGTTCATCTTAAAAGGAAGATACTTTTGATCAGTCATCCATGAGTAAAATATTGCCTACGCCTATCCAAAAGAACGCCACGGTCCCATTTTTTGAATGTGCGGACAGAGTGTAAGCTCTCTACTCAATCGTCTTCTTCAAAGAGACTCCCGCAACCTGAAAATCAGAACCCTGCCAGCCAAAACCAAAAGCTCAACCGGCACAAACCTCTCTCACCTCTCTTCAAACCGTCTCAAAAGGGCCGTTTCCATCCTCTTCTCTTCCACCGAACCCGTCCCCTTCTCTCTCTACGCTCGTCTCTTCCCTCTCTGTTCCTTGAATGGCGCAAGTTTTGAAGCCCGTAAACTCGAATAAGCCTTAGCTAGACATTTTGAGGAACCCTCAGTGTTCATCTTAAATAGGGCTATTGAAACATATGGAAAATGTGGGTAGCACGCGACGCAAAAGAACTGTTCAATGAAATGCTTAAAAGAGAACCGAGGCACTTGGAATTCGATGATTACCGCGCATGCACAAAATGGGTGTGAGGAGGAGGCTTTATGGTTGTTTCGGCTTATGCAAACGTTGGGAATTTTGCTGCCAGTGAGGTTACATTGGCAGGCGTTTTGGGGTCATGCTCTATGGTTTTGGATTTGTTTGTCTCTAGGGAGATTAATGGGTGGATTGTAAAATGTGGGTTTTATGGGAATGTGATTTTGGAGAGTGCTCTTGCTGATGTGTATGGGAAGTGTGGGATGATGAGCGATGCGAGGAGGATGTTTACTGAGATTGAGAGGCCTAATGCTGTTTGTTGGAATGAGATTGTGAGGAGGTATTTGGACATGGGTGAGGAAAAGGAGACTTGGTTATGTTTTTTAGTATGTTAAAGGAATGTGCTATTAGGCCCATGAATTTTACTTTGTCAAATGCTTTGGTTGCTTGTTCAAATATTTTTGCTCTTAATGAGGGGATGGAGATTGATGGGGTTGCTTTAAAAATGGGTTTGAAGGGGATGACGTGGTGCTTACTTCTCTCATTGGCATGTATGTCAAATGTGGATATTAGGAGGATGCCTGGTAGATCTTTGAGAAATCAGAGTCAAGGAACTGATTTCTGGGATGACCATGGCATTGGGATATGCAATGAGTGGTAGGATTATAGAGGCAAGGGAACTATTTGATGAGATGAAAGAAAGGATTTCATGGAATGCCATGTTGGCTGGTTAAATGAATTTTATGCAGTTTGAAGAAGCGCTGGACTTTGTTTTGCTATGTGCAAAATGTCTAGCGAAATGAATCTTGTAACTATTGGGGTGGCACTCAACTTGTGTGCCGGTTTGTCTGACATTGAGTTAGGAAAACAAGTTCATGGGTATATTTATCGGCATGGTTATTATTATAGTAGAACCGTCTGCAATTCAGTACTTGACATGCGTGGGAAGTGTGGGAACTTGAGAAGCTTCAAAATTTGGCTTTTCAAAAGGGATAGTGTTTCTTGGGATTCTTTGATTCCTACCTATGTTCAGCATCAGTTAAGTGGTTATGGATATTTTCTCAGAGATGCTATGGGAGGCAAGGCCATCTAAGTTTACCTTTGGAACCATGTTGGCAGCTTGTGCAAATATATTTGCACTTAAGCCAGGGAAACAAATTCATGAATTTATGCTTAGGAATAATAATGAACGAAAAGTAGTAATTAAGGGAGGTTTTGTTGACATGTACACCAAGTGCCGAAATATTGATTATGCACTCAAGGTTTTCAAGGATTCATGATCAAGGGATGTGATTATTTGGAATTCAATTCTCTTGGGATATTGTCATAATGGAAGATGTGATGAGGCACTTGAACTCTTTGCATTGATGGAGAAAGAATAAATATCCCCAGACCATGTCACCTTCCAAGGCATTTTGCTTGCTTGTATATGTGAAGGTCGTGATACATTGGGTAGGCTGTGTTTCAATTCCATGAGCAATAAGTACCATGTAATCCTGCAGTCGGAGCACTATGGTTGTATCATTGAACTCTATATTACGAATGGAGGCATAGATGCGCTTGAGAACTTTGTCAAGGCATGTAGACATCCCCATGTTGACCAGAGCTTTTAATGAATGTAGAGAGCATGGGGTCAAACTTTGTCAATGCAGTTTGTCAAGGCATGTGGTCAAACCTTTTTGACATCCCCGTGTTGACCAGAGTTTTTAATGCATGTAGAGATGTAGAGAGCATGGACGCAAGAGGTTGGGAAATGGTCTGCTGAGCTGCTTAATGAGACGAACCCTCCAGTTCCTTCTCACTTTGAAATCATGACAAATATAAGTTGGGGCTGGGCTTATAAGCGCAATTTTGACAATCTTCACATGGCATCGGGTAGTTTATCATCAGAGTTGTGCAGGAGAACCAAGCAGAGATGTCAACAAGGCTAAGTTGTCTTGGGTACTACAGTTGTTGCTAGTGCTATTGGTTAATTTGCATCCATGGGCGTATTCATATCTGACTGGCTGAATTGGGAATGCTGGGCATTGCGCATCCCTAGCTCTGCATGATTAAAGGGGAGCTCTGAATCCATTAAAAGAGTCCTGTACTGTACTTTTTGATGTAGTGATCAAACTTTGGGTGTCAGTTAAGAAAGCTGCTGTAGTCTTTTGTTTTCTTTACTAAGCAATTGGTTCATAAATTTTAATAAGTTCCGTGTGTTGTCAATGAGGGATTTTTGAAATATTCATATATTAAGAGGAGAGACAAAAAAGAAAAGAGAGAGGGGGAGAGAGAGAGAGACTCTCTCTCCCCACCACTTGTTTATATTTCTCCATTAATAAATTACGTTTCTCAAACAATCAAACTCAGTCTATGCCGACCTGGGTTTGACTATTCTTGTTGGCGCAACTTTTTGCCCCCGATTCTGGACTTCAACACGAAGCGATACAAATAATGAACTACACTAACCCAGTTCAAGAATGGAGATTGACCTGCAATCCTGCATTCAACTATTGCATTCCTGCAATGCCCACCATTGTATTAGTCAAGGAAAGCAACTCCACCTCCTTTTTCTCAAAAGGGGTATTCTCAATTCTACCATATCCATTGGAAACACACTGCTTCAGATGTACACAAAATGCGGGAGCCTTACAGACGCGGTTCGATTGTTCAAGGATATGCCTGAAAGAAACTGTTTCATTTGAAATGCTTTGATTGAAGGCTATATGAAATCTGGGCATGGAAACAAGTCCTTCGAAACATTCAATATGATGCCTAATATAAATCATTTCTCATGGAATGTGCTTATTTCGGGCTTTGTGAAAGCTGGTGAGCTTGGCGTTGCAAGGCAGCTGTTCAATGACATGCCGAGGAAAAATGGTATTGCCTGGAACTCAATTATTCATGGTTATACTCGTGCTGTCCATCCATTGGAGACTTTGAGGCTGTTTAAGGAATTGAGTTTGAATTCGGTTGACTCTGCACTGGTGGATACTTTTGTGATGGCGACTGTGGTTGGTGCTTGCACTGATTTGGGATATCTAGATTGTGGGAAACAGGTGCATGCTTGTATTGTTATCCGCCATGTGGAATTCGATTCGTTATTGGGAAGTTCTTTAGTTAATGTATATGGAAAATGTGGCGATTTGGGCAGTGCAAATCAGGTTTTGAATATGATGGTGGATCCAGATAACTTCTCTGTGTCAGCATTGATTTCGGGATATGCAAATTGTGGTAGGCTAAGCGATGCGCGAAGAGTTTTTGACAGAAAAAATAATCCATGTGTTGAGATATGGAACTCTATGATTGTTGGATTTGTAGTTAATAATGAAGAACAAGAAGCATTAGTTTTGTTTGATGAAATGCGAAGAAAGGGAATTCATGATGATTCATCTGCTTCTGTGAGTATTTTGAGTGCCATCTCTGGTTTAGGTATTCTTGAAAATGGAAAGCAATTGCACACCCATGCATATAAAGTTGGCGTGCTTGATGACATGATTGTTGCCGGTGCTCTTGTTGACGCTTACTGGAAGTGTGGAAGCCCAAATGATGCTTGCAAATTGTTTAGTGAACTCAAAGGGTATGACACAATCTTGCTCAACTCAATGATCTGTATCTATTTGAATTGTGGAAGGATTGAAGATGCAAAACGTATCTTTGAGATGATGCCAAGTAAAACCTTGATTACATGGAATTCAATGATGGTTTTAGTCAAAATGGTCTCCCAATGGAAGCATTAGATCTGTTATGCAAGATGCAGAATTTAGACTTGGGGTTTGACAAGTTTAACCGGGCCAGTGCAATCAGTGCTTGTGCCAGCATGTCTTCACTTGCAGTAGGTGAACAACTCTTTGCTAGAGCTACAGTGGTTGGGCTTGAATCTGATCCGGTTATATTTTCATCTCTTATTGATCTCTATTGCAAGTGTGGATTTGTTGATAGTGGGAGAAAGTTGCTCAATAAAATGGTAAAATTCGATGAGGTCCCATGTAATTCAATGTTGATGGGATAGGCTACAAAATGGGTATGGAGTTAAAGCGTTAGCTCTGTTTAGAGATATGCAAAGTGCTGGAGTTCCTATCACTGATATTACATTTACTGGAGTTTTGTCTGCCTGTGATCATTGTGGCCTCATTGAAGAGGGAAGGAGATGGTTTTGGGCACTGAAAAGTGAATATAATATTGATCCGGGGATTGAGCATTATTGTTGTGTGGTTGATCTCTTTGCACATGCAGGTTGCATCGAGGAAGCTGTGGATCTTATTGAGCAAATGCCATTTGAAGCAGATGTAAGTATGTGGTCATCAGTTTTGAGAGGATGTATAGCTCATGGAGACGCAAATCTTGGAAAAAAGGTAGCGCAGAAAATTATAGAGTTTAATCCATACGATTCAAGTGCTTATGTACAGTTATCTACCATATACGCCAATTCTGGCGACAGGGAAAGATCAACAAAGGTTAGGAAGGTGATAAGAGATAAAAGAATAGCAAAGAACCCTGGTTCTAGTTTGGTGAATGCCTAAGTGCTTCAGCTGGAGCCAGCTGATAGTCCACATTGCTGCCAGAGACAGGTCTGTCAGAGTAACAAAAATGCATCACTTAAGGCAGGCAATCGAGTGCACTCACAAAGAATTTGTCCTGCAATATGGGTATTTCAGACTATAATTTGCTTTTATCCCCCATGAAAGATGAAGATCCACCGCTTTGATGAGAGATGGATTTGGAGTCTTCGTTGTACATTAGGGTTGGCAAGATGATGCTTTGATGGATCTACGAGAGTTTAGAAGTAGCCATCTGATATAAAAAGTAGATACTATTGCAGCTGATCCATGCATATGGTAGTTTGCTATTATTTAAAGATGCTGTAAGGGGCATGTCCATGACGTGTTTCATGATAAAACTTTGAAACTCCACTCCGCAGAACATGAATTTGGCATAATATGTCATCCATAGACCAAACCCCACCACAACTTTAGGGGTAGTAACAAAATATATTACTTTGAATCAACAAAGTCTTATTGTTGTTCAAGGGTTATTTGAGAGAAAAAAAAAAATTCAGCTCGATTGATACGAGATGCATTAAATTTCAAAATTAAAAATACTAATTTGTCTTTTTTAAAGGTGAAATTTCAATCTAAATAACATATATATATATATATATATATATATATATATATATATATATATATATATATATATATATATATATTTTCCCTTCCTTATTCTTCTTCTTCATGGGGAAGACTCTCTGAGAGAAAGGAAGTTATGCCAGTTGAGCTGTAGCTCGTCGGCCTAGTACAACTTAACTTTTCGTGAAAATCATTGCACTTCATCAAGTCTGTTCGTGAAACACTAATGGCATTTAAAAAATTACTCGCTCAAGGTCCACAACCTGATGAAACAACACTATTGGAGGTTCTATTAGCTTGCAATTATGGGGGTTTCATGGATGAGAGGTCAAATATATTTTCTTTGATGGAGAAGGAATATGGAGTTAGGCCTAGAGATGAGCATTATGTCTGCATTATGGACATGATGAGTAGAGCTGGTAGACTTGAAGAAGTATTTGAAATCATTAGAACAATGTCTTATGAGCCAAGTTCTTTGGTTTGGGGAGCCATACTTGGTGATTGTGGTGTTCATGGTGACTTGAGGTTCCCTGAAATGGTTGCAGGTACATAAAAGGAGTTAAAACCAGAGTCATCTCTACTTTATTCGGTGTTGGCTCGCACGTATGAGGCAGATAAAAGATGGGAGAGCTTAATAAAAGTTAGAAGAGTCATAAAAGAGAGAGGTGTTAAGGGGGACATTGATTGTAGTTGGATTAGCTTTAGAAACAGCATATTTGTTTTCAAGTCTGACGAAATAATGCACATCAGAGACAAAGACACGCATCAAATATTGAGCTTACCAGATACAGAGATAGAAGATGAGTTCTGCTGTCAACAACACAATTACGTGGATGAAGGGGAAAAGAAACAGAAAAACATTAAATATGTTCATTCTTGTTTTCATTTATTCAGTGTGTTTATAATTCTGGTATGATTTCTTTTGTCATCTATAGAATTGGATGAAATGTCGGGGAGTTTCAATTGAAATACTCAGCCTTGTGGTGACATAAACAAACCGTCAGAGGAAGTTTAGTTTCTCTTACATACATTCTTTGGTGCTTATTCAAGTATGAGGTTGTAATTCTGATCAGATTTTGCATAATGCAGAATGCATTTGTCTTTGCTAGCCAATAGTTGGATTCATAATTATAGAATACTGAATTTACTAGAACTAGTTTTATTCTTGCTCATTCATTTAAGATGACTCCATTTTCACCTGATTCCTTGAGAGCTATGTTGGACAAACACCTAAGTGTTTGTTGTGTCGTGGCTGTGCTTCATAGTTCTGGAATGAGAAAGGAAAACTTGAAAAGTTGTAGTGAAGATGCCATTAGAACTCTTTCGTCTCTAAATTGTTGCTAGGGCTCCGGGAAGGTCTCAATGCTCCCCAACCCTGATCTTGTAGCACAGTTTCCTTGTACGTTCATCTTCTTAAGATAAAAGCTAGTTAATTATTACAATAAATGGCCCATTTCTTTTTCAGGAACTGGCATTTTACAGCTACCAAGAATGTTAATGTGTCATGCCATTGACATGAAGATGCCTGTCTCATCGACTGCTTGACTACATGCCATGCATATGACTTTACTATGTCCCACAGGACTATACCGTCCAAGCCAGTTCAGATCTGCCTCTGCAATGGGGAATATTCTGCTGCCGCAACTATTGCGGCAAGTTCCTTGATTTTCACTGATGAATGCATGAATTAGAGTTGTTTACAACCACTTTCTTCTTGTTCAGCAAGTTGAGGTTTTATTGTTATTTAGCACTTGGCGAGAAGTTCATTGAACAGGGTCGTTAGAACAATTAAACAATAACCATGAATTAGAGTTGTTTACAACCATTCTCTTCTTGTTCAGCAATGTTGGATGTGCCCACGTGGGGTAGTTGAAAATTTGAAATTCAAATGAGGGGTAATGGTTGTTACCCATTACCCCACTTCCCTTATTTCTCTCTAGAGAACTCCTACGGGAGTGAAATAAATGAAATTACAAATTTTTTTTTTTTGGTATTGAATATAGATACATTTTCCTTACTTTTGAGATTGTCGTGAGAACAATTAATTGCGAAGATTTTTCGATCGTTTATGAATCATTGGGTTAAAGGGTTGGATCGTTGTGATATTGCGGTGATAGTTTGATTACTGTGACTATCATCCCGACTTCGAGAAATTCGCATTGGGAGTTCGCGGTTCCAAAGATTTTTTGCATCACCGATTGAGGTATATCGCGAACTCAAACTTTTACGATTCTGAAAATTTATTTATCTATTCCGCTGCGTGTTTGTGTCACGAAATTTCTAACATTGGTATCAGAGTAAGTTAGAAATATTTTTAAATAATTTTTTGGAATAAAATTTGGGTATAAAAATATATGGTATAAAATTTGGGATCCGGATCACGGATGAATTTCGTGAATCCAATTATACCATTGTGTTACCCAAATCACGTAGAACACGAAAATAATTTTTTCGTAATTTTCTGAGCACGTTTAGGTCAAGAAAATTCCGGTTGAAGCATTCGGCCGTGAATAGTGACAGAACCCTTCAACCCCAGATTTGACGAGATTTAGGTCAAATCGATTCATAAAAATGGTAGATCTGTGTTTGACTCTGTTAGATCTACATTTTGATATATATATTGCATGCATTCTGTACCGGAATATGAGATTTTCAGAAAATGGGTCGGAGAAACCCGAATTGTAGACATTCGGGCGAAGAAGAAGCAGGCGTGTGAGAGACACACACGCGGAGGCGCGTGTCACCCAACAGGCTGGCGCGTGCACCACACGCGCGAGAAAGGCGCGTCGGTGCACAGCGCCAAGGCGCGTGCATCTCACGCGCGCGTAGGCGCGTGAGATGTCGGGTTTGGTTGGGTCAGACCCGAACCGGGGGATTCGGACCGGGTTTCGGGTCCCAACCCACGTCCGGATCCGGATCCAACCCAGGGACACGGGCGAGCGCATGCAGGCGCGTCTGTGGACGCGCACCTGGAGCATGCCGGACGCGTTGCGCATCCTGCACGCGCCTAGGCGCCTTCTCGGCGCGTGTGGGAGCGTGAGACGCACCGCCAGGGTCCTGGCGGCGCGTTAACCCTCCCGGCGGCGCGTAGGTCGTTTTAAAATTGGATTTTTCTGATTTTCTGAGGGTTTTGTGATAAAAAGTGACTATTTGTGGGTTTTTATGTACTTAATCCTATTCCGAATGGTGAGATGCAATCCCGGATTGTGGTGTATGGTGTCCGTTGACTCATACGCTCGTCTTGAAATCTGTATTCAAGTCATTTTGGTTTTGGTGATTGGTAGAGTACATAAAATTGTGAACTAAACATCAATATGTCACTAATGTCTTTTTTTCTGTGTGATAGAGACATGGCTGCAACGAAGACTGTCGTTCTAGATCTCGTAAAGGGAAACAAGCTGAACGGTGACAACTATGATATTTGGCACCGGAAGGTTCAGTTTGTCTTCGAGAAACAAGAGATCGAGGAAGTTCTTAAAAACGAGATGGTGGACCTCGGGGAGGGTATCACGGCACAAGCACGACGGGATCAGGAGGTGTATCGTGCTTGGAAAAAGAAGGATGGCCAAGCGAGAGTGATCATTCTTAGCAGCATACACGATGAGCTGATTCCGATTTACGAGCAGTATCCTATTGCACAGTCGATCTGGCATGTTCTGAGAGAGCACTATGGCGCCCCGTCAGCTCCTAAGTTGAGGATGCTGACCTATAAATTCATCACGTACAAGAAGAGGCACGATCATACCATGAAACAGCATTTAATGCATATGTCGAGTATGATCGCCTCTCTGAAGAATATGGGGGAGCCGATGTCTGATGAGTTTCAGGTACTAGGTGTGATCCAGTCCTTGCCTGACTCCTGGGATGTGGTTAAGACCTATCTCACGCACACCGAGAGTATTCGTACTTTCATGGACATGAGTAGGTATTGTGAGCTTGAGGAGCGTCAGGAGGTGGCTAGGTCTTCTTTTGCTCATGCTAACATTGCGGAGTCGAGTAAAGGCTCCCGAGAAGTAAAGCGCAAGTGGCGCAAGCATGAGAAGAAGGCCAAGGGCCAAGGCAAGAAGAAGCAATCTGCCAAGACCGACGACAGAGGACAGAAACGCAAGAAGAATGAGCTCGATAAGAGCAAGATCCAATGCTACGTGTGTGGCAAGACTGGGCATTTCGCACGCGAGTGTGGCGAGCGAAAGGTAAGTCCTTCTTCTTTACATGGTTTGAGTTACGTGTCATCTAGTGTGATGCTCGCTAACTCTTTTCCTTTGTGGATTGTAGACTCAGGAGCCACGGACCATGTAGCTCGCGATAGGAGTGCATACGTGGAGTTTCGCCGTTTGAGTCCCCAGGCGAGGAGGCTATACGTGCGGAATGAAGCATTTATTGAAGTGAAAGGGATTGACACTTGCAAGCTATTGCTACGAAGTGACCAAATCTTATATTTTCATGACGTTTTGTATGCTCCTGAGATTAGGCGGAATCTAGTATCTGTCCGATGTTTGGATTTGTTAGGATATTCTGTGCTTTTGGGAAACTCTAGAGTTTCCATTTCTTATGACAGTACTTTGATATATTCTGGTTTAGTCTATGAGAGACTTTATGTACTGGATATGATTTCCTTTTGTGAAATTTATTCTTCTTCTATTATTGCTTTTGCATCTGATAGTGTAGTGAATGATGTGAATGTATGGCATAGTAGGCTTGGCCATATAGGGCAAGAGAGGATGACCCGGTTAGCTACGAGCGGTTTGTTGGGCCCGCTAACCAAGGTCCAGTTGTCCGTGTGTGAGTTTTGTCTTGCGGGCAAAACTACTAGAAAATCATTTGGGAAAGCAATGACAGCTGAGACTCCATTGCAATTGGTCCATTCCGATATTTGCGGACCCATGAATGTGAGAGTCCGAAACGGAACCACGTATTTTATTATGTTCATAGACGACAACACGCGTTTCGGTTACGTCTACCTGATCTCGCACAAGTCTGAGACACTAGAGTGTTTCGGGAGGTTTATCAGCGAGGTTGAAAATCAGCTAGACATGAGGGTGAAAACTTTCAGAATCGATCGAGGGTGCGAGTATCTGTCTGAGCAGTTCAAAGAGCTCTGTTTCGATAGAGGCATTATTAGACAGTTGACTATTCCTGCTACTCCTCAGCAGAACGGAGTAGCCGAGAGAAGGAATAGGACTCTGTTGGAGATAGTGAGGTCGATGATGGCGCAGACCAACTTACCTATCTCCCATTGGGGGGATGTGTTGTTGACTGCAACCTATTTCCTTAACCGTGTTCCGACGAAATCCGTAGTCAGCACCCCATACGAGCTTTGGACAGGGAGACAGCCTGACCTTAACCACTTGAGGCTATGGGGTTGCGCCACGTATGTTCATGATTCCTCGCATTAGTACGACAAGTTAGACCCGCGAGAAAAGAAGTGTATCTTTATTAGATATTCTGAATAGTCCAAGGGACATGTGTTCCTAGGAGAACATGCGGACGGCACTGTTACTGAGATAGAGTCTCGTGATGCCACTTTTCTCGAGAGTGATTTCCCTAAGAGATGAGAAATCGATCGAGACTTCACCTTCTATGAGATGGATGAGCCTAGTGGCTCAGCCGAGCCCAGCAGCGGGACTCAAGACCCTATTACGGATCTTGGTCCTAGTGGGAGCGGTCCATCCGAAGGTGTGATGGCTCTCTCTCCTCGTAGGAGTAGTCGAGGACGAGTGCCTCGTCGCCGTTTTCCGATTGAGGATGAGATCCTCATTTTGACTTCCGAGGATGATGGAGAGCCAAGAACTGTACAGGAGGCTCTCGAGGGTTCAGAAAAGGACCAATGGTTACAGGCCATGCACGAGGAAATGGAATCAATGAGAGTCAACGAAATCTGGGAGCTAGTTGACTTGTCTGAGGATAGAAAGGCCATTGGGAACAAGTGGGTTCTCAAGAGTAAAAGAAAGGCCGACGGATCGATTGAGAGGTACAAGGCCTTTCTGGTAGCCAAGAGTTACACGCAGACTAAGGGCATTGACTACGAGAAGACTTTCTCCCTAGTAGTCAAGTTTACTTCGATCCGTTTACTTTTGACGATTATCGCTAGTTTGGATCTAGAGTTACACCAGATGGACGTTAAGACCGCTTTCCTTAACGGGAGCCTGGATGAGGAGATCTACATGGAACAGCCCCCCGGGTTTGTTCTAGTAGGTCAGAAGGACAAGGTCTGTCAACTTCGGAAGTCGATATACGGCCTAAAGCAGTCATCCAGGCGATGGTACCTAAGATTTCAAGAGGATGTGATATCTTACAGTTTTACGATGGTCGGGGAGGATCATTGTGTCTATCTAATTCGATTCGATAAATCTTTTGTGATCCTGTCGTTGTATGTGGATGACATAATGTTGGCTGGGAACGATATTCAGTATTTAATGACCATCAAAGCATGGTTGTCATCCAGTTTCGACATGAAAGACATGGGTGAAGCTGAGTTTATTCTCGGAGTTCAGATCCAGAGGGATCGCTCGAGAAAAATGTTAGCTCTTTCACAAGAGACCTACATTAGGAAAATTCTCGAACGTTTTGGGATGAGTGACTATAATTCCATAGATACTCCGATCGCTAAAGATGAAGGCCTGAGCCTAGAAATGTGTTCGAAAACTCAGGAAGAAGTAAGGGAAATGCGTAAAGTACCTTACTCCAGTGCAGTGGGAAGTTTAATGTACGTAATGTTGTGTACTAGACTGGACATTTGTTATGCAGTTGGTCTGGTGAGCAGATATCAGACAAATCCTAGAAGGGGTCACTGGAGAGCAGTGAAAAGGATTTTTCGATATCTAAAAGGAACTACAAACTTCTCATTGTGTTACGAATGAGGCGATTTGTGCCTTGTGGGCTATTTAGACGCCGACTGGGGAGACGATTTGGATAAGCGCAAATCGACATCAGGTTTTGCTTTCTTGCTCAATGGCGGGGCCATCTCTTGGAGCAGCAAGAAGCAAACCTGTGTTGCTCTATCTACGATGGAGGCTGAGTTCGTGGCATGCTCAGTTGCAGTTCAGGAGAGTGTTTAGCTCCGAAAACTACTAGATGACTTAGGGATTATAGCGGATAGTAGGAGGCGAGTAATGATTTATTGTGATAATCAGGCCGCTATCGCTTACACTCTAGACCCTAAGTTTCATAGTAGGACCAAACACATTGACATCAGATTCCATTATATTAGAGACATCATCGAGAAGGGTGAAGTGACCATTAAGTACATTTCGACACACAGCATGGTGGCTGACCCTTTCACCAAACCCATCACTAGAGACTCCTTTCTAGGGCATAGAGAGTCATTTTGTTTGAGTATTTTTTGACATTTCTCAGTTTGTACTTTTTGATGACATTGATGCTTATCAATTTTCTATATATATGATTATAGTGAATTATTCAGTCAGTTTTGTGTTATATTTTCATTTAATGCACTTGCTTTTGTTGTCATATATATTCTGTGAAGTGATAATAGATATGTCAGGCAGGCGAAATCGACTTTCTCACACGAGTGACCATTTCCGACTCTGAGTGAGCGGGGATGAGACGGTTTCTAGTTATAAAAGGCTTTGAGAGTGACCATACTAAAATATAAGTCGCCCTGATATGTGTTTAGGATGAGGTCATATGCGATATGACCGACATGGACGTACCCACATTCATGTTGTCTGTTAGTAACCAGATTTGAGATCTCGGATATCACATGCGACTTGTGATATTGTCTCTGATGTATTCTCTTTGAGATCTCTGGGTAAAGTTTTATGTGTAGACTGAGTCCCTATACCTGCACAGTGTTGGAAAAATCTGACATATGCCCTTTTGAGAGATGGGGGAATAACATTGTGGTACGTGTTTCATACCACGTGTGAAAAGACGATTTGGGATAGTGGGAGCCATATTATTTGAGATAATGACTCGACATTTATCTCCGAGCCCCACTGTGTGAGACCCGAGATCCATTGGGTGAGATCTCTTGTGCCCTTATTACTTTTGGCTATTTCTTGAGGTTCTGATTCAGTGTTTGCTACTTTAGTCTGTTTATCGATGACCCGGAAGATAAATTGAGGTATGAGGGACAGGTCTAGGAAAGCAGCTGAGTTGGGATCGATAGATTCGAGTTTGGGAAAAGGAAGACCAATTGACATTGCATCATTGTTTTGTATTCACCGACCGGTCTTTTATATTTATCCATTTAGGAATTTGAACATAATAGTGGATATATAGTCGAGCGATATCTGGGGATTACTTTCGATAAGGAAAGTAGCTCGATAGATGCAATCTGTCTTGGATCTGGGGTACTGCGAGTTTTCTTTTGATACTAACGGTGACTACTCGATCATCCTAATAGGTGTATCGAGAAGTCTTTGTTTGCAGGTGTACTCGCTAGTCGCACGACGTCCAACCCTGTATGAAAACCCTGTAGGGTGATGTGGTGGATCACATGAATTGTGATCTTATGACGGAAGTAAAATATCCTCGTGTGCAAGTGTGAGATATTGGATGTGCCCACGTGCGGCAGTTGAAAATTTGAAATTCAAATGAGGGGTAATGGGTAGTTACCCATTACCCCACTCCCCTTATTTCTCTCTAGAGAACTCCTACGGGAGTGTGAAAAAAATGAAATTGTAAATTTTTTTTGGTATTGAATATAAATATATATTTTTTTACTTTTTAGAGAGAATTAATTGTTATGGGAATAATTAATTGTGAGGGTTTTTCGATCATTTACGAATCATCTGGTTAAAGGGTTGGATCGTTGTGGTATTGCGGTGATAGTTTGATTATTGTGACTATCATCCCGACTTCAAGAAATTCGTATTTTGAGTTCGTGATTTCGAATATTTTCTGTATCACCGATTGAAATATATCGCGAATTTAAATTTTTACAATTTTAAAATTTTATTTATCACTTTCACTGTGTATGCGTGTCACGACAAACAAGTTGAGGGCAAGAAGTTGATTGAGCAGGTTTGTCAGAACAAATAAACAATGACCACATTTGCCTTAATCATTGCTAATTGTTGTCCCAAGCTGCTGTGACCTAATTCATTTTACAGATAAAATAAATTGACCTAGAACGTGATTTTCAGAGTTGTTTTTTATTAATCCACTAAATTTAGATTTAGATTATAACATATTCGGGAAAAAAAAAACACCCTTTCATTTCATGGCTTAAAACATTCTTCTAAATTATATAAAAATTTTGGGTTCATCCATAAATAACTTTTGAGTGGGCCAGAGATTATTTAGAAAATGAGTCAAATTAAATACCTTCTGCCCTCCTAGATTATATTTTTAAATAAGTTTAATCTTTTTTTTTTTATGAATACTAATACTCTAACGTGTCTTGATAAATTCTTAATTATTTGAAATTTTATGATAATGACGACAATTTGAATTTTAATATCAAATTTTAGGATCAGTCATTTGAAATTGTTTAAAATTTTATTTTATTTATTTTATAAAATTTTAAATAATTGAAATGAAATCTTGATTCATCTAACGACCACCTTTGTTTATTTTTGAGATTAAGCTTCGGGCCCTTTGAGTGGTCCTCTTACGAAACATGTCACATGTGCTTTCCTCCATTTCCCTGGAAGTGCATTTAAAAACACTTGAATCTCACGCGTGTGGGGCTGTCCACTTTCCAGTGAGAATACAAACAAGATAAGCCAAAGCTTCTACATGAAAAAGGGTCAAGTGCCTATGTTTGGTCTCATTTGATCTTAATCGAACGTTTCATTTTCTCCAACTCGAGCTTTCCTCCGTTACTAGCCATATCCCATTGTGAGGCCATTCTCTTTCCTTCTAATCATAAATGGCAATTCGGTTTGCAAGATCAAAAAGCATAACCCACTACGTAAACAAAAACTTGGGTTTTCATGGTTCTTGTTCCTTAGATTCAAAAAAGTGCAGTTTCATGTCTTCAACAATCCCACCGGCCATGAAACGTAAAACCTCTCTTTCTGACCCAGACAATCTTGTCGCTTCCGCCGCTCGGAGATTTCAATCTGTCAAAGCTGGAGGGCGTGCCGATTACCAGCTTGCTCCTGACAATGACCGTGAAATTCAGGTAACCAACTTAATCTTTATGTGTGTGTAAATATTATGTAAAAGCAAGTCTCTCTCTTTCTCTCTGTAAGGTGGTTACTCCTAGTTTCTTTGGACGTGATTAGTTTTGGATGAGTCAATTCTAACCTGTTGCTGCATCGCAAGTTATGAAGAACAAATTTAACTTCACTATTTTTTTTTTGGGGGGGGGGGGGAGAGAGAGTAAAATATCCATAATCGAACCATATGCTAGGCACTGTAAATTTATCATGTAAATATTATAAGTAGTATGAATTTTTAGTGGTTCTTTCATTTTAATATTTTAATTTTAACTATTTTAAAGAGTGAATTATGAATATTAATGCATGTACTCGATGTTGGGACTATTCAATATATGTGTGTGCGTATGTGTGTGTGTGTGTATAGCCATTAATTGCTCAAAAGCTCCACACCCCACTTCTCCGGAAAGACCAATTCTGAGTTCTAACAATTTATGTTAGGCTTATTTTATAAAATATCATAAAAATTCAACTATTAATCACTTTTATTAAACAGAAAATTAATAGTTTATATTATCTGTTGATATCTACTTGTGCATATTAAATAGAAAGTCATATTTTGTCTCAAATTTAGAAAAATATAATATTTTCGCTTAGGTTTCGGTGAGAGCAATCATGGGGGTAGGGAGGTGAACGAACACAATCAAATGATTTTGATAAGAGTTAGGTTTTGTGATTGACATTCAGGAATCTTCCTTTGGCCCCCTTTAATCAATCTGAGCTGGACGGATCAGATCAGATAACTCTGACAAATTGACGAGGAAGAAAACATGAATCGTGTGCGTTTGGCAGATTGTTTGATTGACCTAAATAGGATATGTATGATCCCAAGATGTGCGAGTTTGGCTGCACCTTTTCGCTTGTTGATGTCTCGTCATATACAAAAGGTTCATCGACTCGTGTTGTACCTATCCACTCTTTTAGGACTTCAAACACATCCCGCAACTCTCATTTTAACAAGATTGACTATAATTTTAAATTCATGAATTTAATTATCCTTAAATTTACAAATCAGATATATTATTTTTTTATATCATAGGTTTAATGTAGTTTGGTTTGATTCTTGTAATAAAATAAAATAGACAAAATATGTAAAATTGAATTCTTACATCGTTGATCATTTGGCATTAAATCATGGTTCTAAAAAAATAGTGCATTGATTTTTTTTTTTTTGGGTTTTTGGGGAGTGGCGTTTTTGCGTAGATTCACCTTTACTTCTTGGTCATTTCCAGAGAAGATGAGTGAAAATTTTGATAATCTTTCCTTTCCTTATTATGTCCTTCATTCACTCAAAAATTACAACGCCATTAATGATCAACATGTGTCAATTATATAACCACTCAGTGGCAGATGTTATAGTTTTGTACGGGTTTGCAGCTTCCCAAATAAGATGAAATCAATTTTGAAAACTAACAGCGTATGGCGTGGGAAACCAGAGTAGCCATATAATCCTCTGGTTGTTCTGCTTTGTTTCCTTGGAATTCTTTCTCTATCTTGAACGTACAAGCCCGTAATCTAGAATTCCTTCTTGCAATATCTATTTTGGTTCATGGAAACAAGCAAGTTATTAATGTCGAAAACCTTATTACCACTGAATCTCATCTCCGACATTCCTCATACCTTAAAATGGACATCATAGGATTCACCACCTAGTTATTCAATGTTTCAATATCATTCCGTTTGCAATTTCTTTCCATTTAAAGTCTACTAGCATTCAACAACCACGCATCTGACTAATCAGGTACATATTTTAGAACAAGTTCAAATGACTGAATCGGCTGTCAGATCCTTCAGCATGTACATTAAATATGCAAATGCAACAAGGTTAAAACTTCGGACGTTCTATGAATGAAATGAGCACACTAGTTTTCGTCTGCATATATCTGTACATTTACTCCTGAAATGTGTCTGCACACCACAGGGCTTGGATTTTCCCGGTGGGAGGGTTGCGTTCACGCCCAAGTTGAGATTTCTTCCGGAATCCCCCGAAGAAAGGGTACCTTGTTATCGTGTTCTTGATGATGATGGTGAACCAATTTCTTCTCACGGTTTTGAAGAGGTATGTTATCACTCAGCAGCCAGCCATTGTAGAACAAAAATGTACACACTTGTTCCCAACACACTTATCATTCAATAATATATGATAGGTTAGTGAAGAAGTTGCTGTGAAAATGTACAGCAAGATGGTCACGCTTCAAGTAATGGACACAGTCTTCTATGAAGCTCAAAGGCAAGGAAGAATTTCCTTCTACGTCACCTCAACTGGGGAAGAAGCTATCAACATTGCCTCTGCAGCTGCTCTCCATGATGACGATATTGTTTTGCCCCAGGTAAAGTAACTTGTAACATATGTCAATCTGGTGATAATTTGAATTATCTTCTTTCCACAAGCTATGTAGTGGGATAAGTTTAATTTTGGTGTCATGCAGTATAGAGAGCCTGGAGTTCTACTATGGAGAGGTTTCACCCTGCAAGAATTCGCCAACCAGAACTTTGGAAACAAGGCTGATTATGGGAAAGGCCGTCAGATGCCGATCCATTATGGATCTAGAAACCACAACTACTTCACTGTCTCATCACCCATTGCGTAAGATTTTATTTGTTTCCATCGGCTAAATAACCAACCTTTGTGGGATAATTGAGGCTAAATGTCTCTCTGTTTTTCTCTTATGTTTGTTAGTACTCAGATTCCTCAAGCTGCAGGTGTTGCGTATTCTCTGAAGATGGACAAAAATAATGCATGCGTGGTAACGTATTTCGGTGATGGAGGCACCAGTGAGGTAATTCTTGGATCAGCAATGTTCTTTTTGGTGTTTGTGTGGCTTTTTCTTTTTTTCTTTTCCCTTGTTTTTTTCTTGACTGAACTTTGTCTCAGGGAGATTTCCATGCTGGTTTGAATTTTGCGGCAGTTATGGAAGCCCCTGTTGTCTTCATTTGTCGCAACAACGGATGGGCCATTAGCACCCCAATTGAAGATCAATTTCGAAGTACTTAAATCTCATATTCCCTCTCACTGATCTCTACTCATTGCTGTGACTAGTACTTAAATCTCTTTTGCTCCATCTAATATTTATAACAGGTGATGGTGTGGTTGTCAAGGGTCAAGCTTACGGAATTCGAAGCACCCGTGTAGATGGAAATGATGTTCTTGCTGTTTATAACACCATCCGTGTGGCAAGGGAAATGGCTGTTACTGAACATAGGCCAATTCTAGTTGAGGTACACTTGAAACTAATTATCTTCATCATATGAAAAAGGTCAGATTACAGAATACTAATCAATATCATCTGCTTATGCTTTTACACTCGAACTCTTAGGCCCTAGCATATCGAGTAGGTCACCACTCCACATCTGATGATTCGACCAAGTATCGACCGGTTGATGAAATTGAGCACTGGAAAATGGTAAGAAATCCAGTGACTAGATTCAGAAAATGGGTGGAGAGAAATGGCTGGTGGAGTGAAACAAAGGAGTTTGAACTTCGTAAAAACGTCAGGAACCAAGTAAGTTCAAGAATGCTGTTGAATTTATCTGGTTTTAGACTCACAATTCTTGCCTTACTAATCTATGTTAATCTACTGTAGCTGGTGCAAGCAATCCAAGTTGCGGAGAAAACTGAGAAACCTCCAATCACAGACCTGTTTACCGATGTTTATGAGTCGCCATCTTCAAATCTTACTGAACAAGAGGCTTCATTAAGAGAGACCATAAAAAGACATTCACAAGATTACCCTTCTGATGTCCCAATCTAACGAGCACTTGGCTGACAAGTAACAAGAGATGGTTCAGTCATAGACTGCATGTACAGTGCAAATAAAAAAAAATGTATGTATAGAAATAAAATGTATATGCTGATGGTTACAATATGATTGTGAAATAAATCCTTCGAGGCAGAAAAAAGGATATAGAAAATTAGAAGTCGACTTTCCTGGTGATAGTTTCCATGTTCAAGGACATGAGTGAGCATCATGCAGAGCTGAATGGATTTACAGGGTTATAGCGATAAATTCCTAAGGTCCAACGTGCATTTTACGAAGCAACTGTTGGGGCCCATTGACTCTAATCAAACTTCTAAGTTTTCAATTTTAATACTTTTTTCTGGGGTGAGTTCAAATAAATAGATTTCAAGAGAGAATTCATATATATATTTTTTAATTTAAAAATTTTACATCTAGAGAGAAAAATATAAATTAAATCAATTTTTTGGAGTTATAATCAGTGGGAATTAATTTTGGAATGTTGAATATTTTGAATTGGAAATATAAAATTGAATGAGGGTAAGTTAAAGAAAACCATTAAAATTAGAGAATCTAAATAAGTAAATTAGAGGGGCAATTAGGGGTAACTACTAATAGGTTTGGACGGAATTATACAAGAAAATCAAGAGTTCTTGATTTAAACAACTATATTTTTAAATTGAATATATCATTTTATCGTTTCAAAGCTCGTAATTTGTATTGATTGAGTACAATTTTGTCAGATCATTAAATCATAATAAATATAAATATTCATTGATCAATAATTGATTAAAAAGTATTACTGAAATAATATATAAATCAATGATTAATTAAATTATAAGGTTCTCAAAGCACACATCTTCAATAAGAATATAGAATTTAAGTTCTTCATATTATAACATAAAATTTGTAAGTATTAATTTAAAATTACATCAAAGAAAAAATAATTAAAGAATGAGAAAGTTATTATAAAATGAATAATATGATTATACTATAATTATAATTTTAGGTTCCTATAACTATAATTATAATTATAATCAAAAGCTCCATTCATAAATTGAATTTTATTATGTGGTAATGTTTTTTTTTTTTTAAATTGAATTTTTGATATATGTTTTTTTTTATTAAATTGAGATTTAAATTTAAAATTATCACGAAGAGAGTGATACTAAACTAAGAGACTAAAATTTTGATCAGAATTTTGATCACCGAACGGTTTGTTCGGGAGAAAAAGCTTTGTAAGTTGTTAGTCTTGTAATTCTCCACATCCAACGAGGAGAAAATGGGAAAAGAAACCTATTCAAATTCGTCTGGAGCCGATTTTGTCCGTTACACTTCGAAGTTTTCCCAACGTCAATATTGAGGACGGCAAAATCTTCATCGTCTTCCTTCCTCCCTCAGCATATCCATGAGCATCTTAGAATCGACCCTTCGATTCCCCTCTCTCTCTCTCCTCGATGCAGGAGAGAGAGAGGACAGAGAAGGAGAATGGGGAGAGGGAGAGAGAGAGAGAGAAACGGAACCTCAAAACATCATTGGACGACCACCTACTCTTATACACGCCTCCCCATGCAATGTTTTCATGACCCGATTGTGGGAAGTTCAAGAAATAAGTTATAACTTCCAGAGCAACCCCATTTTGTTGAATTTGCAATGGGTAGTCCTAATTTTGTTTCCAATGTTGTTCTCGCTTTGGATGCGACTAAGGATCACACGGAACATGAGATTCAGTTGACTGTCAACAATGTAAGATCGAGGGGTGACATTCTTAAAAGTGGGGATAGGTTCATTGTTCTCGGGATTTTGCATCGGGTTCCACATCCGCGTAAGTGTTTGATCATTTGCCTCTTTGAAAATCAAACTATCTTTGCTTTGCTTTATGGCGATTGTCTATATTTAACGTGGTTAGATTTTATTAGGATTAGCTTTTTTTCATTATTTATAAGGATATAAATTACTTTTTTAAGACCAATTTCTATTACCATTTTAATATCGACAGATATCAAAATCCGATTCTAATTGACATGGTTAAGACAACTATAAGTGACTGTTAGCTCTCTAAAACACTGCCAATTTCCTTGTCAAACTGAGAATCCATGACAACGTTGGAAATTTTTTCTACAGTCTCATACATGTGGCAAGGGATTTGTTGTATGCAGTCCAGCATCCAGACATATGCATGCCATGTTTTTGGCTGCCATGGCAAGCCATGTGCATGTGTTCCTTTCAACTTTCAAACATTTGGTGCATTTGGTACCAGCTTTGTTGATTTGTCACAGTGTGTTGCCAGAGGTTGAGCTTCATCTTTTATTTATTTATTTTGCCTATTAAGGAGTCACATAGACACGCATACAACAACAACAACAACCTAAAACTTAATCCAAAAATTTGGGATCTAAGATGATTAAAAAATAAAAATAAATAAATAAAAACACACTATCCAAATACATTTATAATATAAAAAGTGATAATTTAATTTATTCTAATTCTTTTATGTCATTCGTTCCTATCCGAAATCATCTTTTCAGTTAACTCCTTAACTGTCATATCTTTGCGAATACATTATATCCAGATTTTTAACGATCTACCTCGTCATTTCACTAAATTTCCTACATTTAAACTCTCGATTCTCCTAACTGGTGCGTTTTTAGGTCTTCATTGCACATCTTCAAACCACCTCAAGTGATTCTCCCGCATCTTATCCACAATTGAATTCACTCCCATTTTAATGTGTATCTCTTCATTTCTAATCCTATTTTTCCTAATTTTACCACATATCCACCTTAACATTTTTATCTCAATTACTCTCATTTTCTTCTTTTGTTGTTATTTAATGACCAAATATTCGGTATTATACAATAGTGCAGATCTTATTGTCGTTCTATAAAACTTTCCTTTCAGATGTAATGGCATCCTGCGATCGCAAAGAACTCCATATACTCTTCTCCATCTCATCCAACCCATTTGGATTCTATAATTTATATCCTCATCTATGTTACCGTCATTTTGGATAATGGACTCGAGATATCTAAAACGTTCACTTTTTAGTATATCGTATCCTTCTAAACTAATTGTTTATTCATCGTTATGATGATTATCACTAAACATGCATTTCATGTACTCCGTTTTAGATCGGCTCAATCTGAATTCTCTGGATTCTAGTATGTCCATTCATAACTCCAATTTAACACTAATACCCTCTCCAGTTTCATCTATCAATACTATATCATTTACAAAAAGCATATACTATTGTATTTCATCTTGGATGCTCTTTATGACTTCATCTAGCGCTATTGCAAACAAGATTGGATTTAAAATTGATCCCAGGTGGAGTCCAATGTTTATTGGGAAGCTATTATTTATCCCCCGCAAATTCTTATATTAGTGACAGCTCCATCATACATATTTTTTATGAGATTAATATATCTAATGGAAAATCCCTTCTTCATCAACGTGCATCACAATATATCTTTTGGAACCCTATCATACGCTTTTTCTAGATCAATGAATACCATATGCAGGTCTCTCTTCCGTACTCTAAACGTCTCCATCAAATGTTTTAGTAACTGGATTGTTTTGGTGGTGGATATTTTTGGCATAAATGCAAATTGATTCCGAGACACGCTTATCTCCAATTTTAATTTATGCTCAATCACTTTTTCCCACAACTTCGTAGTATGACTCATAAGTTTAATTCTCATATAATTAGAGCAGTTTTGTATATCCCCTTCATTGTTATATAATGATATAAGTGTACTCTCTTTCCATACTTTGAGTATCTTCTTGGTTTGTCAAATTTTGTTAAAAAAATCCGTTAACATTACTATCTCGACCTCCTTCAAACATTTCCACACCTCAATAGAGATACCATCAGGTCTTATGGTTTTATTATTCTTCATTTTCTTTAAGACTTCCTTTGCTTCATGAGGACGAATTTTATGCTTGAAGTACCTATTAATCTCTTCTACAGATATCATGATATTGCCTATATCTTTTGTATCCTCCATGTTGAACAGATTATCAAAATAATTCCTCCAATGCTTTTTTATATTCTCATCCCTCACAAGTATACTATTAGTCTTACTCTTGATATACCTAACACTATTTAGATCTTTTCCCTTCGTCATCCTTAATTTGGCAATTTTGTAAATCTCTTTCTCCCCATCATTGGTTTCTAACTTCTTACATAATTCATTATATACTTTATTTTTTGATTCTTGGATAATTTTTTTCATTAGCCACATAGACATGCATATAGGGCAAAATTGGTGTGCTGCATTAGCTTGTGGTTCTCCTGCGATGTGGGTTATTTTTCCAGCAGGGAATCTTTTGCTGATAAGGGGCTTCAGATAGAGATTTGGAGTCAAAAAAAAAAAAAAAAAAAAAAAAAAAAAAGAAAACATTTTGATTTAAGTGCAATGTGATGTTTCATCCTGTTATCCTATTATATGTCATGACCACAGCTACTTTACTATATTGAAGGAAAAGATGAAGCAAAATTGTATGCTCAAAATATTGATTAATTGTTTACTTCATAATGCACTTTTTTCTTGGTTGGTGCAGTGGGATGTCAAACTGTGGCATGCCCCACTTCTTTTGCGGGAACAAACATCCGCGCAATGGAAGAAGAAGTTTTAAAGAGAGTTGATATTTACACAAGTTGGCTCACACAGACTGCTGCAAATTGTGAAGGTGAAGGGGTAATATACGCTCTCGTTACCTGTTTTGCACATGCACAAGGTGCATATCATGAGATTTCTGTCTCAGAGTCCAGAATGTAAATAAGTATCAAATCTTATTGCTTTAGTTCTATCTCATGTTGGGAGCTTAATAGTTATTACATGAAAGGAGTTATGTTAAATTGGATCTGCTTTTTCCCTTCTTCATTGATCCTGCAAACATATTGCATTTGCTTATCGATTTGACAAATGTCTTTTTAGTTGGCGGGATCTAACGTGTTCAAAAGCCTTTGTTTCACATTGATCAAATTTTATGCTTACATTTTTTAATGCTACACATGTTCATGAGTATAAGATGATTGCCTTTGGAACTTACTTCGCAATGGGTAAGATGATTAGAAAAAAGAAATATGATCTTCAGTAGAATGGTTGGTTTTCCTTTATTAATTGAAAGAAAAAAATTAGGCCTCAAACACTTGTTGGGGTTGCTGCTCTCTGATTGTCTTTAGGTTGACAAATGTGCAGTGCAATATGAAGTTTATTGTTGAATAGTGTCTATAATTCCAAATGTCTATTAAAAGCATCCCGTTTTCTTTGCTGAGTGCGATGCCAAACGTAGGATTGTCACCAGAGTTGTGATATTCTTCATTGTTATATTCTGTGTGTGACATTTAGCCTAATAGCCTGTCAGTGTTTCATGTTTACTTGCCAGTCAATGTCATCATAGTGTTTGCCTTATTCCCCTGTCAAGGGGGCCAATTCCATGGTTGTCCTGAGGTGGACAGGATGCAGTCCTCCGAATTTTCTTGTTTAGGGGTTTGTCGTAAATATGTCTTGTTTATTGGAAGATGAAACTTTTGAGGGCATATTTTCTTAGTAATCTTGTGTTATCTTCTTGAATATTTGTTAATGCCCCCTTTTCTAAATCAATGTATAGGTCACCATTGAAGTCAGGGTAACTGCTGGAAATCCGTTGAAAAAGATTCTTCTGCAAGAGATTATGGCATGTAATGCATCCTGGGTCATACTTGATAGGTACTTTTTCCCTTTTAGTATTTAGTAAACATAGTTTGGATAAATACCTTTCTATAATTTGATACATTGCAAGCAAATCTCTGCAGTAACCTAGTTGTATAATTTTCAGCTGTTTGTTCCAGCATGTAATTTGGATTGCATATCTTCTCCACCTTTCTTGTGAAAAAATGCCTTAATGATGAGTCTTCGCATCTTCTTCAAGATATATATCGGAGCTCCCACTTTTTGTTGTTCCTGAAAAAAATTTAGGACAAGCTGGTCAAACTAAAGGAAAGATGAAATTGAGTGATTTCAGGTTCCTTTCTTCTATTTGCTGAATGCAATGTTTGAGGTAGTAAGTGACATTTTCATGACCAGCCACCTCAGTGTGTCCATTTTGATAGAGACAAATTTTCCATGTCAGGTATTTTGACCAGTGTTGGAACCTTGTAGGTTTGTAATCCATCTGCAGAACAAATTCTATTCTGTCCATAAAAGGAAATAGTAGAACTTTATACTGTCTCAATCAAGCAACTCTAGTAAAGGTATTCAAAGATGAAAATTGCCCATAATGATGATTTAGTAACCGACATCTGAGTATTTATTGAGTAATTAATGCTGCAACATCTTCCAATGATCTGGTGAATTCGCCGATCCTGAAAATCCTTAATCATTTCTGTGGGTTAAATAGAGTATCAATTTTCTTTTTTCATGTCTTATTTGTGTTTAAATGTTTGACGTTCTTTCTCCTCTTAGCAAACTTGAATCTTGTTCAAATGGTTTGATATGCAGAATCTCTGATAAAAATTTCTATGGCGGTGCAAATATCTTTTGACCAATTGTGTGATTTCACTTTTGACCAACGGTTTTTTTTTTTTTTTCTTTTTATTCATTAAAAAAAATAAACAAGTTTTTAGGTAGACGTTGTTCACTTCTTTTGCCTAATCTTCTTTCTACTCGTTGTCAATGATATTATGTTTATTTGGATTGTATATGCCTAGAAGTTAATGCAATCAGAAGAACTGAAGATTAAATATGTGCATGCACATTTGTTGCATTTTTTTAACTACATTTTTTGTCAGAGAGCATGAAAACGGTTGTCTAAACAGTTATCTCCATTTGCTTCAATATCTATTCTTGTTTTTCATCTCCTGACAGACACCTTAGACGGGAGACCAGGGCACTTGTTAAACAAATACCTTGTAAGGTAGCAAGTGTTCTAGATTGCTTGGCTGTGGAAATTCTGAGATCTCAGGGTACTGAATACGCGAATGCTACAGAGCATAAGTTGTTTTATTCCATTTCAAAACCTGTCCATGTTTCCATTGGTCAAGATATTGACCACTATGCTCTCCCTAGTAAAAGCTACTCTGCTTCAATCAGTTCCTTGGAAAGCTCTGACATGCTTAGGAGCAGTTTCAGGTCCTCAACTGCATATAGTTCGCGGGATACTAGCTTTCCAACTAAGGATGATTTTGGCTCTTCTAGTTTTGAGAGATCAGGTCAGAGAGCATGTCTTTTTCATTCCCTGCATATTTTTTAGTAAGACCATGTGCCCTTTTCTGTTCACTAAAATATGCATGTTCTTGTATTGGATTTATGATCTTTTATCCCTTTGATAATCATCCCTGCAATTTACCATCATGCTGCTTATATGCTATAATAAACCCCCAAGATTGGATATTTATTTTTTGTTCCCGCTCGACTAGCTTTTGAACTACCTACATTTATCTTTGTTTGCCTTTACTTTCTCGTAAGCTTCTTATTTCCTTTGCCAGTTTGTTAGTTTCTTTATTTCTGGGTTCACCAAGAAGCTTGTAATCCATATGTTGAACAAATTTCTTCTCATAGTTCAACATTATTAAATTGCAAAGATGCTGAAAACATTTGAAGGTTGTTTATTAGTAGCCACAAACATCATGAGTGTTTTGTTCATCTCTAAGATCGGATTAGAATCTATGATCCTCTATATGTGGAAGGCTCTGTTTTTGTACCCTTTTCTTCAAGAGTTTGATCTTTCAGTTGTGACAAGGATAATTTCTTTATCCATTATCAATACAACCTCAAATTTTATGTATCTGCTTTTCATAGGTTCGTAAGGATGGTTGTACTTACTACCAGCCATTACTTTTTATTTACGTCTGCTATTTTTTCCATGTGGTATTTTGATTCAGGTGATTTTGACAAATGGTGCAATTTATCTTCTTACAGATGTGCTGCACTTTTGTATTGATACAACATTGGCTTGTCCTGTATTTGTAGGTAGATATAGCAAAGAAGAAAATAGATACCCTATTGCTTCTCAGATCATCCAGAAACCATGCAAAATTCCTTCTAGACAAAGATCTTCAGAGGGGCTTGTCCTTTGTACTGCTTGTGGGACAAGGACTGAACTGTATATCAAGGAGTCCATGAAATTTAGTTTTTCTGAGATACAGACTGCAACAGATAATTTTTCTAGTGAGAATCTGTTAGGAGAGGGTGGATATGGTTTTGTGTACAAAGGTGAGCTCAAGGATGGACAACTTATCGCAGCAAAGGTTCGGAAAGAAGCTAGCATGCAAGGATTTTCTGAGTTTCATTCTGAAGTGTATGTCTTAAGCTTTGCACGACACAGGAACATTGTGATGTTACTAGGTTATTGTTGCAAGGAAGATCTCAATATTTTGGTGTATGAGTATATCTGTAACAAGTCCCTTGAGTGGCATTTATTTGGTAAGTTAACAACTGAACCAACTAACTAAAAATCATCTGGTCATTTTTCTCTTATTTCATTGGTAGAGTGATAATTAATTCTCTTTTATTTCTCCAGTTATTTGATGTTTTTATTTTCCTCGTATGTTCTTTCCCTTTGTTTCAATATTACTGTAGATAAAGAAGCCAGAGTTCTTGAGTGGCATCAAAGGCATGATATTGCTATTGGAACTGCCAAAGGATTGCGATTTCTTCATGAAGAGTGCCGTGGTGGTCCTATAATACATCGTGATATGCGTCCAAGCAATATACTTCTCACGCATGACTTTGTTCCCATGGTAAACAAACAAGACAATTTTTTTTATCCTTGTGTTAATCATCAGGAGCCTTCATATGCTGATGCTTCATATAACCGATTGGTTGGTTGAACTTTCCACACGAATACAACAAGTCTCTTTTTTCTTTAACAATAATCTTTATTATTTTTTTTTTATCTCATTCTTAAAGTCATTCAAATATATTGGGTTGAAATATCATATATCAGAACAGTTTGTCACATTCATTTTGCAAATAAATAATCTTTAGTATATGCCAGACTCTCTCAAGATTGACATCAAGGCCCAACGAATTAATTCTAGGAGTCTTTACTGAATAAAATGAGTGACTCAAACTTAAGTCATTCACATTTATGATGTATATAATCAATGAGAACTTTAACATAGTTGTGGTAAGATTTATGTTTTTAAAGAATATGATTCATGGTAGGGATTTATTATATTTTATTATTATTATTACTATTTTTTTCAAAATTGACGTTGAACTACGATGGTAGGTTCATTCAGGTTAACCAACAATGGCACCAAGCTTTGACTTTTGTTAACCAAATGTAAGATAGAAATTATCTTGTGGTTTTTCCCCAATAGGCATCTCTTTTTATTTGCAAATTAATACAATCAAAGCGAACAATATCTTTCAGGAGTTTTGATTTCTTTGCTCTTCTTTAGTTTTTATATTTCTTTATTCCTGTGAGTGCAATTTGAATATCATGTTGTTATTCTTTATGAAATTAGTTTCTATTTTATCTGCTTTTGCCACAGCTGGGTGATTTTGGCCTTGCAAAATGGAAACATAATGAAGATGCCTGGCAAACAAGAATACTTGGAACATTAGGGTGGGGATTTTATTGGCATGAAGTTGCATCTAGGTGATAAGATTCAGTTGTGCATCCATATGTTTTCAAGAAGTTCCTTTGTGCAGGTATCTTGCTCCAGAATATGCAGAAAATGGTATTGTTTCTGTGCGGACAGATGTTTATGCATTTGGCATTGTTCTGTTGCAACTGATATCAGGACGCAAGGCAGTTGATGGAAAAAAAGAAGAAACCCAAACTCTGCGAGAATGGGTATGTTGATCCAGTCTTTGTGCCTTTGAACTAAAACCATCTTGAAGAATCTTGAACTTTCTAGTCAAATATTCAGAAGTGCAGTTTATGGATTTTTACTTTTTCACCCTCTCCATTTTTAACCATCTTTCTTCTGACAATTTGTAGGCAGAATCAGTGATTGAAAGGCTTGCATTGCATGAACTCATTGATCCTCGCATAGGGGATTCATATGACACATATGAATTGTACCATATGGCTAAGACAGCATACTTCTGTGTGCAAAGAAGTCCTGAAATGCGTCCATCAATGGCAGAGGTAATTGAATTTTGATGCTCACTTATTCTATTAACTTGAAGATCTGGGTGCAGGATTCTTTGCATCTATAAAATTGAATACAATTTCTTATAGCTTTGTTGTTATAATAGAGTATATATTATATTTTTTTTTCCTGGACCAATTGAAATTAGATCTGCCTCTGAACTATTTATATTCATCAAGTTCTGCCTTATTTTTATATCTTGAAGTGGGAGTTGGGAGTAGATTTAGAATCTTTTGTTGACAACTTGTGTTGTTCTTAATACTGGTTACTATGAAAACTCTCTCCTTCTCTCTCTCTCTCTCACTTTCTCTGTATGCCTTTTTTTTCATCGTTTGTTACAAGCAGTAATGCCACAATGATGTTCATGATAGGACAAGACATGCTCTGGTAAATAAGAGGTTTGTTTCAATAGCTTTACACGATGATGCACAGATTTGAAGAGAGATTTCTTTTACGTGAGAATACCATTCAATAGATTCTTTATTTTGTCATGAATGGATGAGAAATGATCTAGTCTTTTGCAAATTATTCTTTTGCTATAATATCAGCTATTTATTCTCCTTTGAATGGTGGGGGAGTGAGGAGCGTTTAAGGGCGAGGAAAGTTTCTCAGTTCTCTTCATAAATAGGTTCTAGAAGGCTTTGTTCTTTTGGGTCAATGTTATTCTCTTTTCCTATAACATTTCTTACAAGCTTCTTAGTTATGGGTTCTGCACCCTTTTCTTTAACAAACTTCTTAGTCTCTAAATAAAATTTTTGAATTTTTCTGCCTGTGAAAGCACAAATGAGAATTCCTACGTAGTTCGTTAGGATGAGATCTTGGATTGCTGAAATGGCATGATGCAGATCCATACGTCCATGTGTGAGTGAATGACTTCGATGAAGGAACTTTTTGAGATGTCAACAGGCCAGTCTTTGGTGTTTATGTTGGTGAGCATACCAGAAGGAAGAAATCATGAGAACTAGTACGTAGGATGTACAAGAAATGAAGGTACTTATATGGAACAGAAATCTTTGAGCGACTACCACTTGGCCAGGCCTTCCTCATGTGTCGTTGAATCATTATCTTTGTCATTTAGCTCATAGCTCCGAATATTGATATCCTCACTTGTACCAGATGATAACAATGTTGGGTCAGAAATATCATCAGAAAAAAAAAAAAAAAAAAAAAAAAAAAAAATCAATTTCATCTACTTGAAAGGATATAGGAAACTACAAATATTTGGTGCCATCAATTTTATGTCATTTATAGAATTTCTAAAACATTTTTCTTCATGATATAATATATGTGAAATGAATGATACTCTCAATTGAATCATCCAGAATTTGTTATTTTTGTGCATCTGATGGCAATGCCCTATCTTCTATGTTAGCCTCATTTTGGGATTGCATTCTGAATATTCTGTTTGTAATGATAGAAAAGACAACATGATTGTGTCTTCATTCTATTTGAATGGTTTCATTTTAATTGACGGCAGGTTGTCCGCCTCCTAGAAGGAAAAACCGACCGCTTCCACCAGTTTGCGGAGCAATTTATTCCTCAGTTACAGAGTAATTTGGACAGCATTATGGGTTGAATTCAGTGACGGAATTTTGATCCTTTTCAACCTTTAGCTGTGTCGAATATTTTACCATATCCTTAAATTCTCCTTTGGTCCTTGACCGAAGGGACTTAGATTACTAATGAGGAATTAATGATCTTGGGGGAAAAACAGCCTGCTCCCTACCCAAAACAGAAATCATAGTGACTGTAAACGATACCCTCATCAATGCAACAAGATTATTTGTTTTTGTATATATTTGTCGGTAAATTTCCTTTACAACTTAGGTCATTTAGACCATTCTACTTATGAAATGATTTAGTTCATACTTCATACCCTTTCTGAATTCTAAAATCTCTCCTAGTCCTACTTGCTAAAGAATTCTTTTACTTTTCTTATTTACAAATTTGCTTAGGCAGGAGTAAGGGCATTATTTGTGCCAGATACAATTGCATTGTTACTGTCTCCCTTCGCTCCCTGTATCATTTATCCTGTTCATATTCTCTTTGAGATCATATGAACCTTATCTTGTATGAATTCATGTTCTGCATTTAACTGGGAGAGACATCATCTGGAATTAGTTTGAGTAGCAGTATTACTGCACTATGACAATTTTGGAGTTCATAATTGCTAATGCTCTTCCATCATCTAGTCTGATTCTGTCTGTATATTTTTATTCCTAGTTCTGCAGTACATCTACATGGGGAAAAGTTGAGAACACCAGTTAGAACCGATGGTAAACCTGGCCACTCTTATTTGCTGGTGCAGATTATGATAGAATTAGGGTTACCTTAGAAACTAGGTTCAACCTTGTTTGGAAGAGTAGAATTGCGGTTCATCTTTAATTTTTATTCTTTAATTTGGAGTTCAGACTCCTGGTTGTGATCTGTGATGCTCTTCGTGCAATGAGCACCACTGATGTTTCAGATAATCAGCCATCGCTACAATTGTGTAGGAACTATGGCACATCTGTTTACTCCACTGTTTGATCATTAGAGTAGAGAATTATGGGAAGGGATCAATAGAACAAAACTAAGCCCTACTTGCCTACCTCTAACCATGCTTTAATATTTGGACTGGCTTGAGTTGAGACTTGAAGGTTGACGTAATCGAGGTGGCTAATCTTGTTGATGAAACCTTGATCTGTCTGCTGTAGTCTGGATTCTACATCTAAGAGAATTACCCTTTTGGGGTTTGAACTGAACCCTTACAAAATCAGAAAGAGGAATCCTAAAAGTGGCGCAGGGACCCAATTGACAAAAGAATTTTTCAACTGGGAGACTAAACAACAGTCCTCACCACAAGGTGAGATATTTTTTGGGTGTTCATTATGGGGATTTTGGCCAAGTCCGCACCAACTAAAGTTCTAGATTCTTTGCAAAGTCTTCTCTCTCTCTCTCTCTCTCCAAACACACCCAGGGATGTCAGTGGGGTGGGCAGACGGCAGGTATCCGTGGGTTTTACCAATGGGCAGGCAGGTGCAGTGGTAAAAATTGTCGGAAAAAATGGTCGCGCAATTGCAGGTGAAGGTAGATTTTTCGACCCGCAGGGGTGCGGGGCTTCTCAAGCGCCGTGGCGACCCGCACCGACGTTCCGTTCGTCAACCCATTACACAAAATTATTATCATCGCTTTCACCTTTAACTTTGTAAAATATTTGTTATTGTCCTTTTATAATTTCCCCTGGTATTTAGAACGTGAGAAGTCCTAATGTGTTCTGTTTGTACTAAGAATTTATGATTTTGACATCATTCAAGTAGTTTTAATTTATTTATTTTTATGTTTGTTTGATATTTAATTTGATATAATAAATTAATTTTAAAATTGTTAATGATTTAGTTTTTAATGATCTAATTTATACTATTTTATTATATGGTTTTTCCTTTAATATTTTTTTAAAATTAAATTTTTTTGTAGGTCAATGGATCAACGTACGGATGGTGTGGGTTGTGGCACCGGTAAAATACATTTTATCCACCGGTGCGGGTGCGGAGCGCATCAACCAGCGCCCGTCCCGCCCCTTGCCATCCCTACACGCACCCATCATTGCATTAAGCTGGGTAACACCTCTAGGTCTTATGTGGTTGGTTTCTTTGCTTACATCGTGTGTCCTCCAATCAGGCAAGAAGGCACAAACGGGGAACAAAGGAAAAGCGAGTGCCACATGCATTTACGAGAGACATTGGTTTCCTTTTGGGATAAGATTTGAACAGTGTTTCGAAATCCTATATAGTGGTTAGTCCTAGACTTTGGTGGCAATGGCAATTATTGCCCACAACCAGTCACGACATGCCTTAGAAATTTCTGGGTATCATAGCATCAAGTCCACCCAAGCTTAAACTAAGCAATGTAGTCTTCTCCATATAATTCAACTTTGGTCCTAAAATCTTACCCATTTGAAGAGCAAGTCTCGACAAAGAAGATACCAGCAGCCAGTCATGGGAGAATTGAATTCTTGGGATTTTTAATAATTTTTATTATATTTATCTAAAAGATGATAAAATTATTACTAATTATTGAATGATTATTTAACTTTATAAATATTAATTTTATGGAAATCATAGAATATAATTTTCTTAATTTCTTACACCTCATGCGTACTAATGGTACATAATTTCAAATTTGAGACTTTGTTCTTGATTCTCATCAATGGTCATGATGATGTGACCAATCTCCTAGCTCCATTGATTATAGAAGAGCTTTTAAGACCTAGCAAATAAATAAATACATAAATTATCACAATGATTTGTCAAATCTCATAAAGGGCAGACCCCCCAAATATTGGTTTACCTTAACTCTTGGTTCTATTCATTTCCTTTTGAATGTCAAGATTCCATTAGAGAGTTTTTCTGTCGTAGGTTTGTCGCGACTCGTTCAAGGATCATTATCATCCATAAAATAGGATGACTGAAGAAATATTTATTGTTAAATAATGATTTAATAATTATTAAATTTATAAATATTAATTACGGTAAGGTTATCATATGCTAAGGGTGGACAAAGTTACTTCTCTGCATGGTTTCAATTTAATCTTTCTTTCTTTCGTGTCCCAAGGAGATAGCTTTATAGTTATAACCCTCCCTCAATCTGGATATCACAAACTCAAATTTCTATATAACAAAAGGAAAAAAAAAAATTAATCTTTCGTGCCTCGTTTTTCTCCCATGGCCCACTATTTTTTTTTGACATTACGTCACGTAAATTATAGAAATTATGTTAAAAATCTTTACCTTCATAAATAACATCTCTCTACACCAAGTGAGTGGTCAAGTGGATAAAGTTGCTCGACTCCTTAATCATGATCTTGGATTCAAAATTTGAGAACAGAGTAGATTACATTAGAAGACCCAATCCTTTGATGAAGAATTCCAGATGGATTGGGCCGGATTAATTGGAACGATGTTCTGAATATCGGTAGGTCGAGAAAACGTCCCATGTAGAACAAAAAAAAAAATCTCTCTATCCATATTCATAAATTAAGGGTTGGTCCCACGCTGAGTCAACACACACTCGACCTGGACCTCGACCTTATTCTCTACTCAAAAAGGTCACCTTCTCTAACAAAAAACAAACATCTCTAATGAAATCTTATCTTATTCACTCATGGGAACCTGCAAGTGGAAGAATGAAGGGTTACACCAAACACATCTTCTGGTGTTCCCAAACATATAATTTTTTTCTTTCCTGGGTTTCTATTTGATATTAGAGAGAGAGAGGGAGATAGAATCCATCCATCATCCATCGGGTGGAAATTGTATTGCCATTGCTTTGCAACTTGGCCCCCTCCCCCACTATTCTGTATCTTCCACTGTTAGAAAGATCCCCACTTGACATTAATTTGTCACCATTTGCCTTTCTTTAATGTGAGAGATGCAAAAAGGATTCCCGATTCCCTCCATTTCGTATCCTTTTGATTTATATAGTATTCTTATTGTAAGGTCTAAGAAAGCCAAGTTGTGGCACCAAAATCCCCAAATGATCTCGAATCTATTATAACTTTCGATCTTCTGTTAACTCTTAAAGGGTGGAAAAAAAATCATCAAATGCGTATTTTTTAAAACTTTGAAAATAATATAAGAGTTACCACTATTTTTTTATAACTATTAAATATAATAGTATTCTTATTTCCGTCGCTGATACCCAAATTTTCGTCACTAAAAGTATTAACGACGGAAAATTAGCGACAAAAAATTCCGTTGTTGAAAATCACATAACTAATTTAGCGACGGAAATTTTCCGTCGCTAACAAAATCCATCGCTAACAAAATCCGTCGGTAATTTAATCTTATATTTTTTCAAATTATTCCTAATTATCGTTGTTGAAAGTGAGTATGAGCAAATCCAAGGGCACAAGCCCGGACGCCCGCGCCCCAACTTTTAATTTATTGAAAAATGCTTATGCCCCGGTTGGAACCCGGGTGTGAAAGAAAAATACAGAGAATTTTAACCCACCATACCACCATCACCTTTGTGTTATTAGTTTATTTTTTTCTATTTATATACTTTCTTTCTAATTCTCAATATTAAAAATACAATATCTTAACTTAATAAAAATATAAAATTTTATTTAATAAAAACATAAAATTTTATTTAAAAAATATAAAATTATATTTAATAAAAACAAAAAATTATATTTAATAAAAATACAAAATTAGATATAATGAAAATACAAAATTATATTTAATAAAAACAAAAAAATTATATTTAATAAAAACAAAAAATTATATTTAATAAAAACACAAAATTATATTTAATAAAAACAAAAATTTATATTTAATAAAAACAAAAAATTATATTTAATAAAAATACAAAATTATATTTAATTAAAACACAAAATTATATTTAATAAACATAAAATTATATTTAATAAAAATACAAAATTAGATTTAATAAAAACAAAAAATTATATTTAATAAAAAATTTATATTTAATAAAAATATATAAAATTATATTTAATAAAAACAAAAAATATATTTAATAAAAACAAAAAATTATATTTAATTAAAACATAAAATTCTATTTAATAAAAACAAAAAATATATTTAATAAAAACAAAAAATTATATTTAATTAAAACACAAAATTATATTTAATAAAAACATAAAATTATATTTAATAAAAATACAAAATTAGATTTAATAAAAACAAAAAATTATATTTAATAAAAAAACAAAATTATATTTAATAAAAATACAAAATTATATTTAATAAAAACAAAAAATTATATTTAATAAAAATATATAAAAATATATTTAATAAAAAGACACAATTATATTTAATAAAAACACAAAATTTAATAAAAACAAAAAAATATATTTAATAAAAAGAAAAAAATTATATTTAATAAAAAAATTATATTTAATAAAAACAAAATTTTATATTTAATAAAAAAATTATATTTAATAAAAAAAATTATTTTTAATAAAAACACAAAATTATATTTAATAAAAACAAAAAATTATATTTAATAAATACACAAAATTATATTTAATAAAAAAAACTTATTTTTAACAAAAACAAAATTTTTTTTCCAAGTTTTAGCGACAGATTAGAGACGGAAAAATTAGTGACGGATTTTTCTCTCTCTAAATCCGTCACTAATCTTTTTAGCGACGGATTTTTTTCGTCACTAAATCCACCGCTAATTTGTTCAGAAAAGTTTTAACAATAGATTTAATGACAGAACAATTAGTGACAGATTTTTCTGTCACTAAATCCGTCATTGATTTTTTCGTCACTAATAATGATGGATTATTATCCGTCGGTAATTTTCGACACTAAAAACCCGTTTTTTGGTAGTGTACTATTAATTATCGGATCTGGTTACCTGAAAGAAACTATTGATACACAAACCGTTACTCATAATGTTTCAAACACAATAATTAAAAATTAAATTTAAATTGTATATGAAAACATACATGTACTATTAATTAATTAAATCCAATGACCCTTTGCTCAAAGATAGCCTCCTTTTTTTTGTTACACCGTGATTTAAATTTTAGATCATTAGGTTGAAAGAAGAGATTATGATCACTAAACTGTTAAAGGAAACGGATAGCCTCATTGATATCGTAAGAAAGTGATATTTCAAATTTTAAGTTACTAATGGCAACAACGGAGCACATTGATCAAAACATCGTACACCTTTTGACAAAGCGAACGGTCTATTATTTTTCCCATGTCATAGTGGACAAAGAGCACTAGCCAATGAGAGAGTTGGAGCATGCAACCAGGTTTCGTGGCTCCTCGTAAAGGATAAACCAAAACACCTAAAAATGCCCTAGACATAGAGAGGCCCTATCCTGTCAAACTTTGGTGGATTATATGATTTGTTTGGGTAGAATGTGATTCTATTTTTCTTGGTTCAGATTGTTGATGCAAAAGGGAATCCTGTTAAACATCGAACCTCAAACTAGTGTTTGTTGTGATCTTCAAGTGTTGTCACCAATCGATGTTCCTATACTCAACCCTAGTTTGATGATGGTTGTGTAAAGATTGGATTTAATCACGATCATGGGGGAGCTTCGCATCTAAAGCATTAGGATCAAGAATCTAAATGATGAAGATGTTGATGAGATAATACAAGACTAGCTAGAGAGTATACATTATAATAAGATCAAGAATCCAGAGCCAACTTATGATCACTCCTTTTATCTGAAAGGTAAAGTTAAATTCCACTTCTTTAAACATATACAAATATGATAAGAAAATAAAATTGGGTTCTCGATTTTCAAATAATTTTTGCATGTTGCATCTCGATCAATGCCCATGTAATTTTTTATATTGAAAAGCTGACCTAATCGCATGTAAAAAATGAATTTTGACTTAAAATTTGTAGCTACGATGCTTTAGGAAGACGTCAATCCATTTGCAAGAAGTGGGCATCTAACATGATTTTCAAAGAGAGGATTGCTGTAAAATGGGGCATGAGATGGGGGCTATTTCACTTAATAAAATTAGTACCCCCCCAAAAAAGGAAAACATATAAACATAGGTGCAAAAAACCAAAACCCAAATGTGAGAAGTGGGGCAATATCCATCACTTTATCTCGAGAGAAAAAGAAAAGCAATATATATTTTTGTGGCTTTCCTCCACCAGTTAGGTATTGGCAAAGTTATTGCACTTGGAGGGGCCAAACCCCACATTGTACCCACAAAAAGTGGTAATGAAAGAGAAACTAGGCATCTTTAGTGCCACTTTCTAAAGAATCTCAAGCTGATTGCGACCTCAACGGTGGCACAACATCCCAATTAATCTTGAAAATCTGAAACTTTAGCCTTAACTGACAAAGCTTTATGCTCATACGCAACAACATTTAACGTGAGAAAAATGATATTTTGTGAAATTTTTCATGGGGTACCTTTTCTCCATATTTATTTGCTATCTCCAAAATTTTTTATTTTCTGGGTCCTTCCATGTCATGTCAGGATATACGAATTCTTTCGTTACTACTGTTGTCAATAATTGACAAACATGTGCAGTTGTGTGAAACTTTCAATTTCAATACACTTACATAGAGGTGGCCATGGACATGATTAGGCCTTCCATCGAGCCAATCCACTAGTTCAGGCTTCTGGGTCCCAAGGGGAAAAAAATATATATATATTAAACTTTATTCTAAATTGTTCATCTGGTTTAGAGTAAAGATTACTGCATGGGATTCAAATGGATCCCTCTTAAGGCTGTTCTCGACCTAAATAATTTTCTTTTCTTATTCTATTGTTGGGTTTTCTATATTTTATATTGTTATTTATTTATTTATTTATTTTTGTAATTCTACAATGGTTACTTGGTCCTGAAACATGGGACGGTTTCATGGTTTTAGATGTTTCATAAGAATGGAAATTTGGTAAAATCGATTGACAAATCTTTATTTTTATACTTGTTGCTGGTTTGTTCTTATTTCCTTTCTTTTTCTTTTTAATGAAATTCAATTTGATTATGCAATTGGTAGACTAATATTTTTTTCTAGTTTTTTATTTCCGATCTCTTTAAAAGACACTAGGGCACATTAAAAAGTTTTATAACACAAAATGACTTATTTTAAATCAAGAATTTGTGAGAAGAAAAAAGAATAGGTAGATATTTAAAATATATTAATCATTGTCAAACATATTCTATTCCAAATTATATTAAAAAAATACATAACGTTTTCAGGAATATCTTTTTTTTTTTTTTGGTTATAATAAAAATCAAATTCTGAATTACGGGATTAAAAGAAAAAACTGTTATCACTAGGTTGTTCTCTGATAATATATCCTGAAACTAACTGATAAATGATTAGTACAACTAAGTCTTAGGGACATTTCTGTCCTTTTACCCAAAACTAGTCGTTCCCTCTTTATTTATTTATTTATTTTTTTTCAATTTGCACAAGAACTGAAACTGCCGATTCAGTATCAACTCCACTCGATGAATGATATTATCTTCCGAGTAGTTCAACATGCATTTCATTTCATTTTATGATTCTAGTTTTGATTTTAAACCAGCTTTGAAAATGTTGAAACTTATCTTTGCGCTTATCCTATGGTTCAATGAATATACCCCTACCCTAATACCGGTTTAGGGTTAAGACCAGCCTGGTTCAGTGGCCATCTTTACATATATACCACATCTTAAGCTAGAAGGAATGTATCATTTGAGCAGTGCATCCATCCCTTTTTATAGTACAAATAGATGGAATTAAATAAAATTGAATTAAAAAATAAAAGATAGAAGTGTGAAGATTATACCACTTAAACTGTTCCTGAAAAACAAATGCATCCTTCCATGTCTTTTCTTAAAAATCATTTGACATAAGAGTGAAGTAATAATAATAATAATAATAATAATAATAATAATAATAATAATAATAAGGCTTGCTCTTATTCCTCTTGCCATGTAAGTCAAATCTAACTCGAATTATGTCAATAGATTATGTGTGTTTATGTTTGAACAAGTTGATTAGTTAAAAGAATCTCCTAATACATTCTAAAATTATTATTGATGAGGTGCTTATATGAGATGGTATCATGAATGAATGCACTTAGGTTCAGTGGCCGTTTAATCTCATCTTTATTATATTGATTTATCAAATAATCGATTTTAAAATTTAAAATTAATATTTAAATTATTATTATCATCAATTTTTTTTATTTTATATTTATAAATAATTTATCACAATGTATTGTGATTAAATGAATACAAATAATCAATCTTATCATTACACATCAGTAATACTTTTATTTAAGTATATTTTCTAAAAGTATAAATTAAATTAAATTAAGGAAATATAAAGCATGAATTTGCTTCAACTAAAAACAAATTGCTATTTATACTATATTTGATGTGTGTTATTTATATTTAAACAAAATTCTAAAAAATTTTTAGATGCTTATATTTGATTTGGTGTTTATATTTGGCATATATATATATATATGTAAATTATATAATATATTAACTAAAATTTAGATCTGAAGAAATGGAAAAACAAACATTAACTACGCGTGTTTTTGTCTTGTTTTCCATAAACGTTTATTGTCGGACGAGTCGGCTCCACGTCAGGCGAAGCAAAATTTCGAGGCGTGATTCATACACAAGCGAAGGAGCGCGTGAGAATAAACCAACCAGAAGCGAGAACTGAGAAGGGGAGATGTTAGACCACCGCATCAACACTTTCACATATATGAAAAAATAGGACACCAAACAGACTTCATTTTTGTACTCACTCGTGTCTATAAAATCAGAAACTCGCCTCCTTTCTCCTCCACGCCATCTCTCTCTCTCTTCGTTTCTTCCGCAAGAAACTCTCTTTCTCAATCTCTCTCTCAAAATTTCTTCTCGCATCATTAAGTGTTCAAAGAGAGAGAGAGAGAGAGAGAGAGAGAGAGAGAATCAAAAGTTGAGAAGTACGGACATTTCTTCAAGTCTCTCAGAGTAGTGCGAGCATTCAGCTCAGAATTTCGAAGAGGAAAAGGTGAATTCAATTCTCAATTTTCATTCTGCTTGCGTTTCGAATTCTTACTCTTTCTTCATGAGGATTTCAAATATCTCTGTTTCGAATTCGATTAAATTTGGTGCTTCATGCGATAGGTTTTCATATCTATTACGTAGTGAGAATAAATTATGTAAAAAATGCGAATGTTTTGGGGAGTTGATTTCTCTGACGTAAGAAAGGGCATTAATTACTGGAATTTTGACTCCATGAAAGTCAGCCCCAATCGAATTATACGTTATGTATAGAAAGACTTACGGTCAACATTCCTCAACATATTGTTGTGGTTCTGGATGACCCCTAGACTAGAGTTTGGGTCCTATACAATGTCCCCCCTCCCCCGGGTTGCCTGGATCTGATTCACAGGCATGGTCAAGATTTCTTCTTCTTCTTCTTCTTCTTCTTCTTCTTCTTCATTCGACTAGCAAACAAGATTGCCAAATTCGTTTGTAAATAATATTTTGATTTGCATTTAGCATAGCACCGTAAGTTGTAATTCTGGTATTAAGTAAATTTGCTTCCAAAAGGTTTAGCTCAGATCTCTTGGGTTGTGAACGGAATTTTGGGTTTTGGAAATATTAATAGGGATACGTTGAGAGATCCATCCAACGCAATAATTATCATTGAATCTGTATTTTGGAACTACCTAATAATAAGGGTAGCTATTTTATTATTCTTTTTCAAAAAGTTTTCAATTTGCAATAATAATAAATTAATAAATAGTAATGTCTTGATTTTCAGCTGATGGGATGGACATTAGTAACAGTCCCTGACACTTGGGATATATTTTTGATGGTGCCCCAACTCTGATGGCGTGGGCCTCGCTGAAATATTGTCGTCTTATGAATCAGTCTTTGCATTTACCAAGGGTGTTCATATTTTGAGAGTTGGTTTCCTCAAACACAATTTCACTGTTTCTTTAACCTTGGTTTCCAGGAAAATGTAAGCGTAGTTCTTCACTGGCTGTCTACTGGCACTCTGGTAACATGACTGCCTTGCGGTTTTTATGAGTGCCCGATGTTAAGTCTTTTTCTTAATTAGTTGAGTGAGGTCATTCATTTCTTGTCTTTAATTCCCACCAAGAATTAAATTGGAGAGCTGCATTCATTTGTAATACTATGACTGAAGCATAGTTCACAAAAGGTGCATTCTAAATCAACCTGTTGACTTTTCTGTTTTCAGTGAGGGGGAAAAAAAGGACCTGACCTGTTTGAATTTGGGAGGAGGCTTGACTAATGGCTAGATTTGGTTGGCCTTATTTTGATCCCGAGTATGAGAATTTAAGCATCAGAGTAAATCCTCCAAGGTTCTTATTTCTGTCTATGCCTTTTCTGATTCTTCTCTCTTCCCTGGAAGCCTACATGGTCATGTAATTTTGCTTATGTTAATTTTAGATAACTGGAGTTTGAGCCTTTGATACTAGTCATTTGCTTACTCATAGGTAGAATTTTTCATGTGCCATTTTGTTTCTTTTTGTGACCTCTCTTTTATCCTCTTTGCAGGGTGTCTGTGGATAATACCGGTTGCAATGACTGTACTTTAATTAAGGTAGTATGTTTCAGCTATCTGAATAAATTTATGAAGATAATAAGATGTTTTATGATAGAGTTGGAAAATCTAAATTCTAACTATTTCATTTTGACTTCCCTGTTGTTCATACAATATATTGCCCTTCATTCTATGCTATTCCAACCTCCTTATGAAAGCTTCCTACTTCGCATTGTTTTGGCCATATAGAACAATTTCATTCTGTTAAGTAATAGCCTTATTTGTACTTATTCTTCTAGTAGGCCAAAAATACGGAAGAAAAGAAAAAACACCCTAGAACTTTGTACATATTTTCAAATATCTCTTAAGCTTCAACTAAAGTTAAGTAGCTGTACAAACTTCCTAAAATCGTATTTATTTATCCCCATAAGTGGACGGCATCATATTTCTGTTTGCACCTCACTTTTGACACCCTCCCATCTTTTTTCCTGAATTGCGCTTGATGAGAGATAGAGAGAAGAGAGAGAAAACAAAATGAAGAGAGATGCATCAATTTTGTTTTCTCTCTCCAACTCCCCCTAATCAAAGTTTGGTTGATGGAGAGGAATGGAGTAGATTGTCAAAAGGAGAGAGAAAGGGAGGGAGAAAGAGAGAAGAGAGAATAAGCGAAATTGAAGAGAGGGAGAGTTAGAGAAGAGAGAGAGAAAATGAATAGAAAATGAAATCAAAGAGAGTGGGAGAGAGAGGGAGAAATTGATGTCGTAGCCCAAAAACAAATCGGTTTCCAAAATTGTTGAATGGTTGAATTTTCTAAATGAATTTCTGAAATTGTTCAATGGTTTCCAAAAATGCTAGAAATTGGTTCCAGTAGGAATGTAACCAGAGTTTTCTTTAACAGGACTATGGCGCAGCACAATAATTGTATGACTCATGCTAAAGATAATGAGGTACATTCATGTAATATAGTAGGGGAAACTAGTCTAGTGATTAATGAGAAATCCCTCCAATCCTAATTACTTGTTCTAGTTCAAGGCTCTCTCTCTCTCTCTTTTTCTCTCACCCCCCTGCCCCCCCCCCAAAAAAAAAAAAGAAGGAAAAAGAAAAGACAATCTTTGCCTAGTTCAAAATGGTATGCTCTGCCATAGATGACCTGCAGTGACAGACTTGAACTTGAAATTAAATGTGATAATAAAAGTGAACATTAAGTGTAACTTAGAAGTGCTTATGAGTATTAGTTACCTGATATGCACCCGTATTGCTCAGTGGAAGTTATGGTGCTGGTAAGAGCACGAGTTATTTTACTTACTTTAGTATTCGACGCAAAATAGGACATTATAAGGTGCCTCTCAGAAAGGAAACAAGTTTGTCACGTTTTTAATGATTAAATAATCATGTGAATGAGTGAATCAAGTAAACAACATTAGCATTAACTCCCTGAATAAAAGGGAAGCTTTAAAGGCTCAAATATGGCACTTCTATAAGGGAACATCTATTATTCATGCTTAGGATGATGAGACCATAATATTATCTTCTGTGTTACATTTGCGACTTTTGGAATAAATAACAAGAGCAAGATTGTAATAGCTACCATAATAAGATTGTAACGGAATCCAGATTGGAATAAATAAGTTTAATGACGATGCATTTTAGGAAGTATCTTGGGGTTATCCTTGTTGCCTGATCATGTCACGCAACAGCTAATGATCTATAAATAATGTGTTGGTTTCACTGTTTTACTTGAAATGAAAAATATACCATCTTAGAGTAGCAATATATGAACTAAAAAATCTAGTCTATAAATGACAAACTTTCTTTTAGCTGTCTTCCTTAGTTATATGTATCTTATGATTGTCTAGAGAGGCTCCTTTATAAGCCTTCCATTCATTGTTTCAATGTTTTAGCGTGACAGTGGATTGCTTGCTTATTATGCACACAAAGAATGACACTCTTGGCTTAAGGAAACTTTGAAGTCCTTTTGATGTTGTTATAACATAATTCTTACTCATGAAATCAACTATTCTTCTGCAGTAGTGATTGCAGCCATTTCAAAATAATAATAGCTGCATCTGCAACAGCTACCACTTCAAGCAGTTGCAATCATTATTTATTTATTTTTCAATTGCGATGTTTGATTCTGTTTCATAGTGAGCATCGTTGCTGATTTCTGCTTTCCCTTGGCAACCATGATTTGATTGATGTGAGCATGTAAAGTAAAAAAATTTTTCAGGTTGATAGCATGAACAAACCAGGTATACTACTGGAGGTGGTGCAAATTTTAACTGACATTGACCTCACCATTACCAAAGCTTACATCTCATCTGATGGTGGTTGGTTCATGGATGGTAAGTTTCTTTCTCATTATTCTCTCTTCCTTAAGCAACGACAGCTGGTTAAGTTTCTTTAGTTTCTTTGGAAGCAGTATTTCATGTGACTGATCAACATGGAAGTAAGATTACAGATCAGAAAACCATTGATTATATAGAGAAGGTATGTCGCTCTCTTTCCATCAACTACTTTGGTGCTTAAGTTTCATAAAGTGATAAATAGCCATTAATTTATTTTCTCATTAACTGATCCTGAGAACCGAGAAAAGATAATGCTATCTTGACTGCATCAGCCAATTAACATTCCAGATCTTTTAATCTGTAGAATATGACTGTAGTTAGTATGTGGTATGCACTTTTCTGCTATACTCTTATCGATGGCTAAAGATATGCAAGGCCATTTTAGGGAACTGAATGGCCTTCTCACGTGCTTACACAAGATACATGATAAAGACCTTTGCAGCATATGGAGACATTGCATTGCTGGACATTGTAGCCATTGGAGGGATTGAAGGTGTGCAGATACATGTAATGGCATCTTTCATGAAACCAACCACTTGTGCAGTACACACATTTTTGATCTTATGTCCAATTTTTGCAAATTTTCGGTGTCCAACTCCCAATTTCCTCAGTAGAACCATGTCTGTCCACATACCAATTATGCTCATTTTAAAGGATGTGCTCAATAAACCTGGTTGATTCTTTCTCTCTGTTTATCCTCCTCAGTTTGCTACTGGTGCCCTGTATTTTGACTTGCATATAAATAAGGTTCCAGTTTGCAGTGCAGTTGTCAGATGTAATTTATAACTAATATAAATATACACTTGATTGTTGAACTGTATGAGCGGATGCTTATATTCTGTCCGGCTTCTATATTTGATTCTCTTATTGGTCTAACACGCACCAAATTAAGCACGATTTATCTCTCAAGACATTGTGCTAGTTTAGAACATGCCATCGTTTTATCTTGTTGCGAACTGGAGAGAGTATTAAATTCAGCTAGTACGTTGTTGTACCATGGGCATTTTGAGGAGGGGATATTCTTACATAAAAGGAGCTCATAGAATATAGGGAGGGATACTAACTTTCTTCAATTTGCAGAGAATTCTACTGTTTCTTAGGTGTATTCTTTTGGTGACAGGCTCTAGGTCCTAAGGACCGGACCACTGCTGGTGCAACGACTTGGTCTGGAAAGAGGGTAGGTGTGCACTCACTCGGCGATCATACTGCCATTGAGCTCATTGGCAGGGACCGGCCAGGTCTATTGTCAGAGATCTCTGCTATCCTTGCCAACCTCCACTTCAACATAGCTGCTGCAGAAGTTTGGACCCACAACAGGCGCATTGCTTGTGTGCTTTATGTGAATGATGACACAACAGGCCGCCCTGTTGATGACCCAGCCAGATTATCTGCTGTAGAGGAACAACTTAAGAATACCCTTCGTGGATGTGAAGAAGATGAGGTAGCACGTACCAGTTTTTCGATGGGGTTCACGCATGTCGATCGACGGCTTCATCAGATGTTGTTTGCTGATAGGGATTATGAAGGGGGTGGTACAATAACTGAGATGTCCTACTCTCCTGCATTCAAACCAAAAATCATAATTGACCATTGTGGGGAGAAGGGGTACACAGTGGTTAGTGTTTGCTGCAAGGATCGGCCAAAACTTATGTTTGACATTGTCTGTACTCTAACTGACATGCAATATGTTGTTTTTCATGCTTCCATCTCATCAGATGGTCCCTATGCCTCACAGGTATGTGCAGATTCTGACAGTCTGGGAATTTATTAATCTCCAATGTTCTGAGTAAATAGAAGTATCACTTTAATATACCAGATAAGTGAATTGAATAGGATGCACCAAAATTGTAAAACATTTCGTGCCTTCTGATTGGGTATATTGTGCTACAAAGTGCTGCCATTTCATTGCATCATTCCCAATGTTCTTGCAGTCTGCACAAACTCAATGTTTATTTTCTCAAATATGATGCCCAAACTGTGCATCAATTGCAGCCATTTTGTTTATATCTCCCTGATATTTTCTTATCTCTGTTTTGTTGCCGCAAGTCAGTGGATTTTAACTTGGTTTCAAATCATAAAGATGATTACTTTCTGTCTTATTACTAAATACTAGCTTTATGGTCTTCTAGGAATATTATATTCGTCATATGGATGGTTGTCTACTTGAGACTGAAGGAGAGAAAGAAAGGGTTATCAAATGTCTTGAAGCGGCAGTCTGTCGAAGAGCAAGTGAGGTAAGCCAATACTAATACTAATTCGTGGCTTATTTTTGTATCCCTTGCAATGATGTAATAAACTGTTAATTCAAAAAAAATTATTTGATGTATCACATCAGGGAGAAATATTGTATCATGATAGATGAATTCTAATTAGGCTAATTGTCATACTCATACATGAAGTCACTTACTTTTGATTGCTAGTTCAACTTAAATCTTTGGAGTTAATATGAGAAAAAAAAACTTAAGAAACAACTATTATTTGTTGCTCAAAAAGTCAGGAATGTTTTTGTTTACCAAAATTTGCACATAATATACCAGAATGATTCATTATACCAGGGTAAGACTATTGTGAAGTCGAAGACCACAGTGAGAGGCATTTTATTTTGTTGGAATTGGTTACTGTGTACCTTGACACAGAGTCACTCCTACAAGTGTCTCTGCCACATAGTTTTCATCTGATAGTGATTGTTGGAAAGCTTTTTATATTTGGATCTCATGGAGCCAAGTACAGCAGAAATACTTCTTCAGTCACAATATAATCAAATGTTGTTAGGAAGGAAACCAAAATTCGATTTGGAACATTTCTATTCAACTCAGTCTGGTGTTACCTAATCCAGAAAATGGCATTGCCAACTCATGCAGTGGTGTGCAAAAGCTCATAAATTTTTTTTTTCAAAATAGTAGAGAACTTGCAGATAACAGAAGGCCTGGCTATTCTTTGACGCAATCAACGCTGAAATGTTGGATACATATTCTTAAGCACTGCATGTGTTCATCAAGCGAATTGTTTTTCCTTTTCAGCGTTATCTGCTTTAGGGGTGATGGGGCATAAAATGACTCGTGACTTCAAATCTTATTTGTGCTTCAAATTTTGGATTTTACAACTCAATGGTACAGTGCTGTTGTATACCCGTCGATTCGGATGGTGGGTGGCATCCATCTTTAGATTTAGCTTTGCCAACTCTTTCTATGCTGCAGATTTTACTTCTACTTCTGCTCTTCATCTGAGGCGTCTTTACGCATCCAGAGTTCAATAATTGGTGACACCATTAAACCTTTTGATGATGAGCACTTCACTTTTTTTTATAGTGCTCAGTAAAATGATTCCTTCACTTTTTCTATGTTTGTCGTATATGTTGATGGAGCTACTAGAGTTGGCAATAAATCTAAAGAGCTGGGCTAAAGAAAAAAATCATAAGCAGGATTCTTCTCATTGATTTTTATGATGTAGTTCTGCTTATATTAATATCTAAGTGTAGTACTATTTTTTTTTCCCCCGACTTAGATAATTTTTCATTGATCAAAATTGCACCCACTTATCCTTTTGTCAAATGTATTTGCATGCCAAAATTACAGGGCCTAAGCTTGGAACTATGCGGAAAGGACAAAGTAGGCTTGCTATCAGAAGTAACAAGGGTTTTTCGCGAGAATGGTTTGACAGTCATCAGGGCAGGCGTCACAACAGTTGGGGAGCAAGCAAAGAATATCTTCTACGTGAGAGATGCATCTGGGAAGCCGGTGGACATGAAGACAATAGAAGCCCTTCGTAAAGAAATTGGGCAAACCCTAATGCTTAATGTGAAGAAAGTCCCGGTTAGTGCCAAGGCACCCGATACCAGTGGATGGGCTAAAATGAATTTCTTCTTTGGGGGCTTTCTTGAAAAGCTCCTGGCTTAAAAATTTTGATCAGGTTGACACAAAAAATAAATAAATGAAATCAAAAGGCACATGTATAGTCCCAAATGAACAATAAGGTCCAAACATGGTTATAGTTTCTGTCCCAAACTATGTAATGACTATGGAAAACGTACGATGCACAGATTAAGCTAAATTTTTTGAGAGAAATTAAAATATGGAGGGATGGTTTTGATTGTGCAGGTTTGATTAGGGTTATGAAAGAAGATGAAACCCATATGCTGGCCGAGCGGAATGTTGGTGATTTGAAGGAACAGGAGAAGATGAAAGCAACGTGGGGAGTTTGATCAGACGGTCTGAAATTGCTTGATGATCTTGCATTGCATTATGGTTTTTTATTTAGGTCCATAAAACATGCCTAAACTAGAGTTGCCCGACTTGGGCAATGCTGTTTCATTTGTTGTTTTGCTTAGCTTGATTCGACCTGCCTAGTACGCTACAAGTGCTTTTTGACTTTTGTCTCCCCAACTTATCAAAATAATAGTAATTAATTAATTAATCAGATAATAAAAGTATAAAAAATCGGATATTAATAATATGTATTAATCAATTATTCACATATATATAGACCTTAAAAGATGAATTGATATGGCTTGATTCCTTTGGCTTCAGCCTCAGAAATCTTATTTTTTTCTTTATTTTATTTAAAAAATAAAATTTAACAAAAGTATGAAATTGGGGTGATTGTCAAGCCAATATGAGATGAAAAGAACAATTTTTCTTAAATTTATCATATTATATTTGGGTCACCTGCATGAATAGAGGGTGTATGTCCCATGAAGAGACGAGACCCCCTTTTTTCGCTTTGACGCCTTCCAGCTATTTTTCTATCAAATGCCCTCGTCACAAGAGATCGGTTATCCGAATATAAAGAAATTTTCAGCTGACTTTGATTGATAAAGACTTGGTTTCGTATCTAGTAACTGTTCATCTTTTTTTTATTATTATTTTTATCGATCGGTATTTAAATTTCATATGATTAATCTGATCTAAGTATTATAAAATCTATTTTAGGGATTAGATTTTTTAAATCCCTTTTTCTATTCTCAAAATTCAAACTTAATATTTTAATTAAAAAAATAAAATATTCAATCGCTTAACCCAAAAAAAATTTTAATACAACCATCCTTATCGAGACCATCGAGAGCAATTAAAAAAGAAATCATCAGTATAGGTTTTTTTTTTTCTTTTTATTTAAAAGATAGATTTGACTTAATTTGTCTTATTTTATTTTTATTTTCTTATTTAATTTATAACAATTTTAACTAAAGTTATTTTTTTGTTTTATAAAATTTAAAATTTTGTAAATAGAGTTCAAAATTTTCATAAATATTATTTAAATTATTATTGTGTCAATAATTTTTCCATTAAAAATATCATATAATTTTAGTTGATTCTGATTTTTATTTTCTCAAATAAACCCATTAAACTTGAAGTTTTCTTGATCAGGGTGAAAATTTTTAAAATTCGAATACTGTAATCATCGATGTTAAGGCAGAACATTATGTGTATGCATGTAGACATGTATATGATCGTAGCAGAAGCCAATGACAAGTTACTAAATTTAATTTTAGATAATATTAAAATCATTTCAACTCAATGATATGAAAAAAGTTTAATACTCCTATCTTTATAAACGTAGAGAGAGTGGCATTTGGATGTCAGACATCTTGTCAAGACATCCCATTATATGCTTTTTAATCTGGCATCGCCAACAACTACAATTCATAGACACCTAAAAAGGCACCAAACATATTATTGATTTATAAAAATTTCTATCCAATATTTGAGTTTAAATCTTGATGGTAATAAAAATAATATTGGAAGAATTTTTTTTAAATAAGAGTTTGATAGCAACTCAATTTAAATTAATCGAAATAAAAATTTAAATATTAAATGACGAAGTAAATCGATCGAAAAAAAAGACACCTAATTCTTTTGATGGTCTTGATTTTAATAAAAACACAAGATGGCAAAGTTGCTAGAGTTTCCATCAAATCATCATGCAGCTTTTTCATGGCAATGTATGGAGACACAAAACCAAAACCAATACAGATTTCATTGGACGAAGTGGGTTTTTGTCTGGAAAGGAACCTTGGTCATTACCCATGGTGATGGTGCATGGAGAGTAGATATATGTGGGCGGGTGCTTAAGATTAGATGGATTTTTTTGAATGGATTGATAATCAGATTTTATTCGATTGATTTGATTTTGAATATTGTGAATTTTTTTAAAGAGTTAAGTTTTTTAAATTTTATTTTCTTATTTTGAATTTGAAGGGAATATGATATATGTTTACAGGAGATAAAATGGATTACGTTGTCGAATTGGATTAAATTGAAGGGATTATGACAGTGATTTGCCATCGATGTGTGATTGTAGAATCTCAATTTTTTAAATTTAAATCCAGCCAATTATAATATATGCTTAGACCTACCACCCTTGCATTTGATGGCTACCATTGAAAGCAAAATGAAGGTAATTAATTATATTATCCCTTTTGAGGCTTTTGTTTTTTTGTGTTACATAAATATATAATAAAAAAATAACTCTTTTTATTGACTCAAATGTACAATCACAAAATCAACTAAAATTAATATAACTCAAATTTATTTTGTAAGAGAAAATTAAACGATGCATATTTATCATATTATGGTCTTTCTATTCTTAATTTTTCTTAAAATAATAATAAAATTTTTTACCATGACCTCAATAAATTGGTGGACATATGGCACAATCTACTAATTATGTATATAAAACAAGTATATTAGATGATTAATATTGTGCCTGGATTTAAAATTTCACTTATACTAATTGTCATAAAATAAATATTAAACCTCAAGTAAAGAAAGTTGAGTATCTGTTAATGGCGAACTAGAATTTAGATGGAGGCCTGTTCTGCATTCCGACATATGCTATATATTCTACATTTCTCTTCCTTGTTGTAATGGGCGGAGAAAGATGCCAAGTTTGCTTCATGGCGTTAGGAAAAAAGAAAGCAGAGCATGCTCAACTAGGGTGATTTTTCTTTCTTTTTTTCCCCTCTCTTTTAAATGCCTCCCGTGCTTATCTTTTTACGTTCATATGCTAAATAGACATTAGAAAAGTTTTATTTAATTTGATTTAAATCAAATTTAATCTGATTTAATGATAATATATCGATTATTTATATAAGAAATAAAGATGACTTATTGTCATTTTAAGAATATTTTAAAACTATGATAAATACTTCATTTCAAATCTTCTTTCATATCATTTAATATATATATATATTTATATATATTATATAACTTGAGGATTATAGATGACGAATCTTAGAATGATAGTAAAATTATTTTTTTGATAATTTTGATATTATAAGTTAAGATGTAAAAATAGTTTTTTTTATAAAAGTATAAAAAAAAATTATATATATATATATATACAAATGTTTATTCTTTCTTATATTTATATTAAATCGAAAGGAAAAAAAAAAACCTTGAGGATTATAAATAGAAAATGGGGGGTACTGTTAGTTAATTGTGAGAATGTTGGCCAACAGTGTGCAACAATAATATGCGATGATGATGATGACGATGATGGATGTCACTTTTGAAAATAAGGCATTTGCTTTTTTCTTTTTTTTTTTTTTTGGGTGCGGTTTCGATTTTAGACACAGAAACTAATTTGGTTTTTGCTTTACTTCCCTTGTTCCCCCCTTTTCGAGAAATTCCTTTCCTTTTTTCTTTTTTATTTTGGAATTTCAAGGAAGTTCAAGTCTGAACATTTTGTTTTGACGAATGAAAGAAAACCATAAACACACACACACGCTCGCTTGGACCTCCTTCGTCACTTCCCATAATCTGCCCCATACACGTGTCGTCATCTCCATCGTCACTTGTCTCCCACCGTACGTTCCTCCTTCCCTCCATTTTCCCTCTCCATTCTCTCTCCACCCCACCCACTGTTTACGTCTCCTTGATATTTTTCTGCTCGCTCTTGAACGGAAAGATTTAGGGGAAAAAAAAAAAAATTAAAGAAGAAAATTATTTATTTATCTTTTAAAATAAATTTTATGTGAAAAACAAGAAAAAAAGAAAATAGAATAATTTTTAATATCAAATTTTTTTTTTTTAAAAAAGTGAAGAAAAAGAGAAGAGAAGAAAAAAAAATCAAATTTATAAATTTAAAATTAAAAATAAATTTTTTTTTATTTATTTTAATAAAACTCTCAGACAAGGTAGTCTTTTCTTTCGTAACAGACATTTTCTTTCGGCATTAAAACTCCCAAACATACTCTTAATTCCTTTACACTGCTCTTTCTAGAAGGTCCCACTTTATTTATACGACCAACGGCACTTTGTATTCGTCTTGACTTCTGATCATCGTTTCAATCGTTTGCTTTGCTGAATACAGGTTCGCTTTTATTTATTATGTTTTATTCGATTATCAAAGAATTCTCGTGTACGTTTTTTTCCCCCAATTGAGTTTCGTTTATCTTTTGAAGTTTCTCTTCTTCCTTTTCGGGGGAAATTATTTGTTTGCACGACTCTCTCACTCTCTCTCTTCTTCTCTGCATGTTCGATTCTATAAAAGATTTTTGGAGGTAATCTGGTATGGTGTGTTGTACAAGGAATATAGACCTGCACCCTATTGGAATGAGCTGTTTTTGTTTCGTACTCATGTATGCTTTTTATGTGATCAATTCTGTAATTAATCAATTAAAGGATAAATAATAATTTACAAATTTTTTAGGGTTTCGTTGAATGATGACTAGACTCTGCAGAATTACTTTACGGTTGACACATGGATGGCGTGTGTTGTTTTTACTATCACCCCTTGTCCCTTATTACTCATGCACTGCTCTGAATCCTATTGTATTGAAATTCTAGCCTGATATCTCTCTCTCTCTCTCTAGAAATGATAGGTGAAGGATTGAAAACCGGGGATTTGGACTTGTGCTTCCAGAAATTAGTAGCACTTGGTGGAGGTGGAGGTGGAGGAGGAAAGATGACGGGGGCTGGATTGATTACCGAGTGGAAGGACATCCCTATGGAGCTTTTGTTGAGAATTGTATCTCTCGTTGATGATAGGACTGTTATTATGGCATCTGAAGTCTGTAGTGGTTGGAGGGATGCTATCTGCTTGGGTCTTACCCATCTTTGTCTTTCTTGGTAACCCCTTTTTCCCTGTTCTCTGCTTGTTCTATCTTTATGTTTTTATTTTCCCAAGTGTTTTTTTCAGTCATTTCTGCTGCTGTATATTAGTTTTTGTCCTTGTTGTCTGGCTTCATCTATTCATTATAAAGTTAATATAGAAGATCAAATGATCTCCATCTCGTTAGTGATCCACCTCTATCTGAGCAAATTCAAGGTTCATTTCTTAGGAATTGCTCTGGAGAGGTTCTCAGGGCGTACACGGTTTTCTTTATATGCTTGCCCCATCCCATGGTATGGTCTTTAGCTACCACGCTAGCGTTGGATTGCACTTTTAATAGAAAATAGATTCGGTAGAACAAAAATAAGGGACAAACGGCATGGCAGGATATTTTATATCTTGAATTTTAGCTTGCTAATAATCCAAGATAAATGATGAGTTAAGAGCGACCCAACTACAGAGCTACAAGGTTCTTTGCATTTTACAGAGTTTCATCACTTTTTGTCGGAGTTGGAACATCTGATTTGGGGATTAAATGTTTGAAACCAATTACATCTATATTGGGGATTTTTGTCATAACATGGAGTTGTAGACTATATATCTGTTGATTACTGGTTGGTTCTTTCGGCAAATTTGGTGTTTGTGGATGGAAAGATTTCATCCAATGATCCATAGTCTGGAATTTTGAGTTATACAAAAGGGTTGTGAAGGATAAAAAAGTTTTGTACCACTGTGAATGCATCTTAATCCTAATAGATCAACACGTGCACTCTGGTTTCTCTCTCCGTGTGGGCGTGTGTTTTTGTTTATGTGTGTGTGTGTGAGAGAGAGAGAGAGAGAGAGATAGAGCATGTCTATTATTGAATTCTTGAGATTGTGCACGCATTTTATTTTGACTGTACTAAGACAAAATTTGCATGCAGTCCACTAGTTTCAGCATTAACATATGCGATTTTGTTGAACAGAGATGCCATCCATGTGGTGAAATCAAGACCGCCGCATAGGTATTGCCATGAGTTGATCTACTTATTTGATGAATTGCCGCATGGGGGATGTTGAGTGCTAAGCTAAGCTCAATCTTTGTTCATGTGAAACTCATAACCTTTTTTTTTTTTTAAATAACATGTAATATACCTTCTATCACCAATTATATCAGTTTCATGTGCTGCTCAAGCCACTTGACTGGCCCCTTCAACTCCTCAGGAAAACCACATTACTTACTAGAAACATAGCCATTTGTATAAACCGTCTAAATTTTTAAGCAAAGCTAGAATTGGCTGAGCTAAGCATGGATTATTAAATCCACAAGTACACTTGGATGAAGCTGGGTTCACTTACCTTCAGTATGTCTTTGACTTGCTGAAGTACCAATCTCTTATATACATAGAACTTGAGCTGACAAGCAGTCTCTAGACCTTTGTCGTTTTGAAGGATTTTATCTAAAATTATTTTATGGGCCTAAAAACCTTTTTCTGTGTTCCATGTTGACATGTGTTGTATCAATAGGGATGAATAAGGAACCTTTGGAGTGGCTCATCATCATCATAGATTCTGTATAACACAGTCAAGGAAGGCCAGTTGGAGGCAATCTGCTTTTTCCAAAGTAATGATTGGAATATTAGGATTTTATATTTCATACAATTTTGTTGGAGGGAGGGGATTCCAATTGTCTTTTTCATGTTTCTTTCTTTCTTTCTTTCTTGCTTGCTTCGTTTATTTATTTACTTGATAGGAAGTCTTTTTCTTGTTTCTTACTGTTTCCAACATTTTACAACCCGTTCAGCAGGGTTGAAAATGGGCAAAAGAAAGGAAAAAGGAGTATGGGGGACAGGCATTTATTTTTTCCCTGTCCTATTCAAGATCGTTAGAAACTTGATATTGTTTATTTAATATTGTTAATATAAATTTAAGGTTCAAAATATGTGTTTTGTGCATCAGGCTATGCACGGATGCTAGTTCAATTTCTTTCTGTGGTTTCCCTTTTCTATTTTATGATTATTATTACTTTATGAGCATTTGCAAGTTTGGTGTATGTTAAAATTTGGTATTTGAGGAAGCTTTCAATAGATAATCCTCAACTTTTATCATGGCACAAGTTGCATACATGTTGTGCATGCTCTTTTCGATCAAAAGTTACAACATTTTTGAGCCATCTTAGGTTGAGACAAGTCTTTTTCCTACTTTTCACTTATAGCCTGGCATTCAATGCCTCTGCAGGTGCAAGAACAATATGAATGATCTGGTTCTGGCCCTTGCTCCAAAATTTACAAAACTGCAGTCTCTGATTCTGCGCCAGGATAAGCCACAGCTTGAAGATAATGCTGTTGAAACTATTGCTAAATATTGTCATGATCTGCAGGACCTGGAACTCAGTAAAAGCTTCAAGCTTACTGATTGCTCTTTATATGCCCTGTCACATGGCTGTCCTAAGCTCACTAAACTCAATATCAGTGGGTGTACAGCATTTAGTGATGATGCTCTTGCATATCTCTCTGGTTTTTGCAGAAACTTGAAATTTCTGAATCTTTGTGGATGTGTAAGAGCTGCATCTGACAAGGCATTGCAGGTATGACCTAATTATGCTGCATATTAGACCTTCAGACTTAGAGTTGTCTTCTAAACTTTGTCAAATAATTGGCAGGCTATTGCATACAACTGTTCTCGATTGCAATCTTTAAATCTTGGATGGTGTGAGAATGTCAGCGATGCGGGAGTAATGAGTTTAGCCTATGGCTGCCCTGATCTCAGAGCTCTTGACCTATGTGGTTGTGTGCTTATAACAGGTTTGAGTTCTATGTCGTGGATGCCCTTGTTTTAGCCTTTTTTCTTTCCTTGTAATTTTATGTTGTCTCAATTTAGCTGACCAATTTAAACTGATTTAATGCTCAGAAATGGAATTTTGATGCTTCTGTGCCCTGTTCTGTATCCGTAGCTGACACAGCTGCTTGGATATTTCTTGATGTGCACAAACCTGATTGCAAAGCTTAGACTTGCTAGGGTTAACCATCTTTTGCCACTTGAAACACACAGGACTATTCTTCAGTTAACAAAAATGTTAAGACATTATTTAACTTTTTCAAGAATCCATAAATAGAACCAGATCCATACAGAGGGAAATTGTCCTGGTGAATTTTTTGCTTGGTGCTGTGTTATGTTCTGTGGTGCCTTTCCCCCTCCCTACTGATATCTTTGACTGGATACCATCAAAGAAGCTGTCTGTAGTCCTTTAGTGATTTTTTTTTGGGGGGGGGGGGGGGGGGAGATGCTTGTTTTGTTTGAAAGGTATAGTCCCTCTGTAGAAGTTTTGTGGAGATATCTTTTATGGATTGTATTGAAGCGTCATGGCTACGGGGTGTATCTATAAGCTTTGTTCAGGGCTCATTGTTCTAGAGCTGTTTATGTTAAAATATGAGACTAAGCTAATTTTCAATTTTGAATTTATACATGAGGTGGAAAAGAGTAAATTTTCTCGGAAGAGATTATTAAAGAAAAGAGCGGATTGTTTTCTAAGGCTTGTTTTGATTACCATGGTTATGAATGGTTTCAAAGATTTTGAGGTACAACTATGAAGTAAAAGAGCAGCACATATGCAGTAATGATTTTCTTTCCTCTGCTGGTATAAATTTGATGAAACCTTGTTTGCCACATATTTTGGCTATGTTAACATCCATGTGGACTTTGTCACTTAAGCTGAACCTCTATTACTTATAAATGATTAAATATATGTTCTGATCTGGTGCAAACACTCTTGGTTTTGGTTGATTTTCTTAAGAAGTTTGGTGCACGGCTTCTGAATCTATGTTCTATATATATATATGAGTATATATATGTATATATATATGTATATATATATATATTTCATTGTTAGTTATGGCTTTGTTTCTTTAGAGCACAAATTGGTTTAGTTGCGGATGTGCCTCCAGATCCCTGACTATCTTGACCTCTTTTTTTTATAGATGAGAGTGTGATTGCACTGGCCAATGGATGTCTTCATCTGAGATCTCTTGGATTGTATTACTGTCAGAACATCACAGACAGGGCTATGTATGCCCTAACCCACAACCGAGTGAGAAACAAGCAGGATGTGTGGGAGTCTGTAAAGAGCAGATATGAGGAGGAAGGGTTGATGAATCTCAACATCAGTCAGTGCACAGCCCTTACCCCTCCTGCTGTTCAGGCTGTCTGTGACTCTTTCCCCGCTCTTCATACCTGCTCGGGTAGGCATTCTCTCATAATAAGCGGCTGTTTAAACTTGACTTCTGTGCACTGTGCCTGTGCTGTGCAAGCACACCGTACTACTGCTTCACTTCCTCATCCAGCACATTGAAGAAGTGAAGCACCACCCTTTGTACATGTTTCTGTCTTAAGAACCATGGCCTGTGTTTTGCTGCATTTAGCTGGCCCTTCTGTTTTGTATCCAAGGACTCAAAATAATCTGAATGTTTCTTTGTTCAATTGCTCTTATGTGTTGGGTTTACTGGACCTTGGGGTCTCTTTCCTCGTCATGTTGGCAGAAATGTTTCTTTGTTCAATTGCATTAGTGTGTTAGGTTTATTGGACCTTGGGGTCTCTTTCCTCATCATGTTGGCAGGAGAATCGGCTAAAATTCACAGCTCTTTGAAGTGCCAGGTTTGGGTCTTCCTTAGGAAAGCAATAAATGAAATACTAGCCAGGTAAATGGAAGAAACATATTCAATGTTACAGTGCCGACCCTCTGCCTTGTATTTCAAAGGAGTTCTGCCTCTTGATTCAAGGGAAACGCAACTACGAAAGATGCGTCTATTCATATTGTCATCCTTGCTCTTCCTGTGCACTACTTCCCTTTCAAATCTATTCATCAACATTGTTAGCGGTTTTTTTGGTAGGCCAATTCGCGTTCTGTGAACCCAGACATCGGATGTGGCTGATTCTTAGTGAAATGCTGTACGGTGGCATGTTGGTTCAGAGGTCCAAGCCAAGCAGCCTTGGACTAGAAGCACTTGTGCAACATTGGTAATAAACTGATTGCGGGCGTGACATGTGCTTACAATCACCGACAAAAAATATTTCAAAATTAGTGTGTATATATATATATATATTTAATGAGATTTTAAGCAAATGCTATTAAAAGTTAAAAATGCGCAAAAATGTCTTAAATAATACGATTATAATTTTTTAAAATATTGTTTTTTAATTAAGGATTATAACTTTTATTTTTTATATATACATATATTGAATTTTTGCCATTTTTAATGTAAATTTTTTACTTTGCCGCGGTTACAATGTTTGAGGTCTGCTTTGTATCTAGTGATGCAAATCGTGAGAGTTCGAGTGCTAACAAAGGAGTAATGTCTTTGCCACACTCGTTAGTGTTCCATTGATGTGTCACAAGAGTTCTCGAACACACTTAAGAGGAATGTACAAATTGTGCAAATACAAATACATGGTTTGCACCATGCTCTTTCCCAAAAATGAAGATTCCAAGGAGAGACATAAAAAATAAAAATAAATAAAAAAAAAAAAATCCCCAAGTGAGATGAGGAGATGCCATCTGCGTATGATGTGATGTTACGGGAGCTGGTTCTCAGACCATGAGCAAGGCAGCTTCGCATGTCATTTGCTGCTATTGTAAACGATCTCTTCATCTTCCACATCAAATGCTGGATTGCACAGGCATCTGAAGAGTCTGCCGATGCCCTGAAGTGAGGAAAAAAAAAAAAAAAGAATTCCTGTTAGTACCATTTTTTTTTGGGGGTCTGTGGGAATTCCTTAATTTGGTCCAATCACTTGAAAACCAGTCAGTCCAAAGTACCAACGGTCTTGCGTATGACTTGGAAGTTTGTGAATTCACCTCAAAGTGTCCTGGTTATCCATTTTACAAACAGAGATGCATGAGAACATAACTTTCCAAAAGAAGTTAATGGCTTTCTTGCCTGTGTAAGCATAGGAGTTCGATAGTTTAATGTTCCTGGTGACTCGTCTTCGCTGCTGCTGTCCGAGCTGCTTCCGTCCTCGTCTTCATTTGAAATAGTTTTCTTCTTTGATGTTCCTCCGTTCTTTGTAAGTTTTTCCTTCTGAAACAAGAGAGAGGATCGAAACGGTATTTTCTTGGTACATTATTCGAGTTGGTTAACCTAATTAAGGACATCTCAATTGGAAAAAGGAAGTTGGTTTTCATTAACGCAAGAGAAGTTAAAGGCATAAAGCATAAGAGAGCACAAACTCTGGGAGCTAAGACAAGATTGGGGTGCGGGTGCAAACAGCACACCTGAAATATCTTCCCGACAGCTTTCAGTGCAAGGGCACGGGCTTTAAGTTCTTCCTTCTTAACATTACTTTCACGTAGCACCTGCAAAGCAGCATTTCCAACTCGAATTTACTAGTTACATACTGCTAATGTAAGAAAAAAACATTTTAGATTCTCACCATTTGGCATACGTGTAAAAGGGTTACTTCAATGTCCACTACATTCAACTTCCACAATGAGTTCATCAAGGTGTCCTTATTCAGCCTCAACTGGGATTCAGCCTCATTGTCAGGGCCACCGCCGTCCATCTTGTATTGCCTGCGTACGTCTTCTTGAAGTTGCAATAGCTGGAAAGCACCTAACATCACCATGCGGTAAACAAACAGTTAAAGCTCCTCAAAGTAGAGAAACTAGTAGGGACCTGGGTAAATATTGCTCTTGCGTCTTATATACCTTTTGCTGCAGTGAGTTGCGATTTCCAGAAATGTCCCTTATTACGAACCCACTCTGCCAAAAATGGCACCCCAAGATAAAGGGCCTTTTTCCCAAGCTCTTGAGCTGCTTGTCGAGAATATATATAGCCAATGGTGTGTAGAATCTCAACTCCAAAAGCTGCATTTGCAACGGAAGACGGTCTTTATTCTAGGTAGAACATAATTACTCTTTACCTATGCTAGCAAAATCATGACTGCGAGAGAATGGGGGAAAAAAAGGATTAGGCATTGCGCTCTTTCAAAAGCAAGATACGATTAATTTAAGCCTCAAAAGTCAAATTTTAGTGTTTATCATTACTTCATGGTTTCTTGGAATTCCCTATATCTCATATGAATAGGAAGCCTGGAAAAGTAATGTCCAGGGGAAGGGAATCAGATGGGAAATTGAATTAATAGAGCTGTAAGTTTAACCTGCATTAGAAAGGCGCTTGGCTTCAGATTCAGCACGACGTAGAAATCCTATTCTGTCACCACGAACATATTGGGTAAGAAAATCCCTCAAAGTTCGAGCAAGCTTTTCCTCCCTTTCTTTTTGGACACCCTTTATGGTTTAAAAAAAAAAAAGGGAAAAAAAAAAGACACAAACCAACCTTTTCAGAAGAGCTATGTTGCCAGAAAACCAAGGCTGGCTCGATAAATAGCCCAGCCTCGAGGATAATGATGCAAGTTACACTAAAGAAATTCAATGAAACATTAAAATATATCTGCACAAAACAAACGACCGACCAGATATCATGATTCTAAAGTTTGACTTTTATGCTTTCAATCTAGATGGTCATGGCAAATATGATACGAGAAACCATGAACCATGTCTTAAATAGTCCAAGACAGGCAGGCACAAAGTCCCTAGATGAAAAATTTGTCCACTGATTTCTAGTCCTACTACATCATTATCACATGCATCACATATATAAGCTATATAGATCACTTGCATCTCACATTTTAAGCGAAGAGTGTCCCCAAAAAAAGTAACATGTAAAAACCATTGTTACCTTCAACTTGTCGTGTAGCTTTTCAGGAGAGTCAGAATCTCCGAATTCGGAGGAAGCCATAGATGCCACAGCCAGATGTCCAATATAATCCTCAAAAAGTTCACTTCCAAAAAGAAGAGCAAAGACAGCGGTAGGGTCTAGCATGGTTTCCCTAGAAAAGCATGCATGAAGTGATTAGCAACATAGAAAATAGAATTGCCATTTTGAAGATTGATATCTGAAGGGACCACCAAATATGCAAACAGTTGGAAAGAAGACCTGGATACACAATACTTTCCAATTCGATCATAAGCATCTCTCTGTACAGGATCACTCAGAACCTGATAAGCTTCACCCAGTACCTGGTAACATTCAGAATGTTATCCGCAGAGTGTGAAGATACTTCAGATGAATTTTCAACAGGCCAATGAAACTTGCAGTTGCTTCAACAGGACCTCATACTACCTTCATTGGCTACGGTTGTCAAAACCAACTCACAAAAAATCTCCCAGGCATACAGCAAACATTTTCCTTTCCAGTATTATAACTATTCACTTAGAAAGCATTTTGTTGTGCACTCTCCAATTTATCAAATCAAACAATTTCTAGATAAATTCACTCGAAGAGAGGAATAAAGAGAGGGGGAAAACACACGCAGAGAGAGAGAGAGAGAAGCTGCAGCACTGGACTTGCCTGAAATCTTTCAGCAGCCCGAGGATCATTGGGGTTTTTGTCCGGATGAACTTGGCGGGCCTGTACCAACAACAGTGTCGCTAAAATTTTTGACAAAGTATAGAAAAACCTGCTATACCTACTTTTTTTCTTTTTACATTTTTTTTTTTTGGCTATTTGTTTGTTTTGGAATCAAAAGATCATTAACGTGATACCTAGATTTGAACTACTAGATTCAAACGAGGCTTTGGCTGCAACTAGTAGTAGAACAACTTCACGCACATCTTGAGGTGTTCTATTCTAATAAAATTCTTGTTTGAGCATTGGGGCAGGTGGATTTGGCAGTCTCAGGTCTTTGCAAGAACAAACGGCAATCCGGTGCTATACCAGGATTTGACCCACATATTTGAGAACAATTGTTAATAAAATTTGATGTAACAGTACATGATCTATTCTCAGAAGTTTAATCAATTCCACAACTTAGCAACAAACAAATTCCTTCCAATTTCTAGCATCTTTTGGCATTGCACCACCATGTCAAGTATTTGGAAGATGGAACAACTAAATCAAATCCGAAGCAAAGCACTGAAACAGATAAAAAAGGAATGCAAGAAGACAAAACCTTAAGATAGTAAGCCTTCCTAATATCCTCCTCAGAAGCTGATGGACTAACGCCAAGAATATCATAGTACTCTGTCTCCTTCACCATTTAGGATATCGAATTCTTGATCAAGAAAACCCCAAGAATCCTCACTGCAGCTTCAAAGTCACAGAAGCTTCAACTGCAAAAAAGATTGTCAGAAATAAAAGTGAAAGGGAAGAAAAAGGCCATGTTTTTTCTTTTGTGGGGGAGCCCCACGAGCCTCCCTCATTAACTGCCTTTACAGTTCGTCACACACAAATAAAATATTCAAAAACTTCACTTCACACACATTGCTTTTTGGCGGGTGAGAAGATGCAAGTTCCCCTCTTTTTAACTAAGTTGCAGGTGGTGGCGCTTATCATACGTGATATTATTTAAATTCATAGCCGCGGGGCCTGTCGGCGGGTGACTATGGGCTTGGGCCCAGCGGAGCCCATTTATATTACTTTACCTTTCACTTGATTTTAGGGTATACCTTTCAATTCAGAGCCCACCAAAAGTTACCGGGCGTCTGAGTCAAGCCCTGCACCGCCCACCGAATGGGTGCCCGTGCATGCATGTGATCTGAATGTTGTGCGGAGCACTTTATTGAGGTCCCTGACTTCAACGAAAATGAATTCACTGAATTTAGATTAACATATAGATTTCTCATTTTGAAAACCTTTCAAAGTATTAAGTACAAGAATAAATAATCCTCTGAAATGATTGAATTGAGTAAGAAATAATGTCTAAAAGAGAGAAAACAAACAAAAGGCAAGTTGCGTCGGGAGAAGCAAAATCTCAGACTTTTAACAGCCTGCATCATTTACAACTCAGTCTTGGCGTCGAACTTTGGGAGTGCGTTTAATGGCAGCATTTGTTTTTTGAAGAATTCCTCTTGCGATCAACTGTGTCGAGTTAGAACACCTGGCCAGTCTTTCCTACTTAGCCTTCCCTTTTTTCCCATTTTTGCCAAACTTTTTAACCTTCGAAGATTTGCTCTTCATGTAAGAAATTCTACTGGCCTTTTTCTGCCTTTCTTTTCTTACTTGTTCAGGATTCTTCAATTCTGATCGGACATGTGCGTTGGGCACATGATGTCGTTTCTTCCCTCTGAAATGGCGATTTCCTGCAATGACAATATGGGAAAATGCATTACATATCCACCCACTTTAGGTTTCTTATGTTAAGAATTGAAAATCTGTGTTCCTCAGTTGTAATCCTGAATAGAGGCTTTGTCAAAGAGGTGATTGTCAGGGCAATTCACAACCAAAGAATCTATGCGATCCATATTTTGTAGAAAGCAGAGCAGACCTCTTTGAAACTTCATCTTTTGATGGTAAAACTTTGGATAATAACACCAATATGTGAAAGATCAGAACTAAATATTGTTCCAGCATACCTGCCAAACTAGTGGCTTCTCCATCATCTCCTTCGTTGCTCGTTCCTTTGAGAGATACCTTACTGTGTGACTGTTCTTTCCACTTCTTGTATATTCCGGTCTTTGTTGCCTTTACTTTCGAACCACTCTCTGTCTTTATCTATAGTGCCCAAGGACAAAGAATTAGAGTGTTGGTGAAAGCCAAGCTGGGTTTAAGCATAAATATCTTAGATGAAGAAAACATCTATCAACCAAATAGAAAGAGGGTGCTCAATCATCCCACATGATGTACACCAAAGGGAGACAGGGTTAGCAAGAACATAAATTAAAAATTAAATAAATAATAGATAAAAACAGACAACAGAAGACATATCAAACAGCATAGAGTAATTTTTGGATAAGTTGCGGTATCAGATGCCTAGAATTTACTTAATGGTGAATTGCCAATCCTGGTAACAGTGAACGCATGAATGTGGTTCAATTAATTCCAATAGTTATTTTTCCCCATCCCCTTCCCCTTATCAAATCAACCTGTGGCAACCTGGCACAAAACAATTACCAAGAACCACAAGCTAAAGGAAGTATACAATTCTGGATTTACAATGGATTCTGAACTAGAACATGTTTTGCCTAAATGCTATCTGTTTTACTCGGTGTCATAGTTTTATATTTTAAGAATTTTCCTTCTACATTATAAACCAAGTAAATTACAATATAGACATATACAAAAGAATTGTAGAGGATAAGAAATGGACAAGAGTCATCATCAATCAATTTACATAGCAGTTATTACAAACATATATGTGGATTAAGTAAAGAAAGAAAGCCTATATGAGAACTAACTACACCTGCATTAAGTAAAGAAGGATCCTTTATCAAAGCAAAAAGAAATATATGTGGATTAAATCAATATTACTATTGAGTCTGTTCCACCACAATTAGATCTCAATCCATTAATTGGATAGTGTCACAATGTAAAACATGACAGAAATAGTCACAATCAGAACATATAGATCCAAGCAATTTCTGGCAGATGGCACAACTTGTAACAGTTTAAAAGCATACCTTTCCACTGGCTGTCACGCGCTCACCATTGTTCAACTTAACATATTTTTTACTCCTCTGAAATAAAACAATTTCTCAACTTAAAAATTATGATAACTGCTGCGTTTCAAGATCACAAACTAAACCTTCAGACCTACCTTGTCCCAATGATATACAGACTTCTGTTTCTGCATACCAACACTATCATCTGCCACTAGATCTAGCACAGCAGATTCAAACCTATAACAACATCGAGAATTTACAAAGAAGATGAAGTAATCAGAAAACGCAAAACCAAAGGGCAAAATGGGGCACATCAATCCAATAAGCATTTGAAGCACCATACCGAACTGGTGCTACAAGATTCCTAGGACCAAATAATTCTTGCAACTTCAGTTAATGATGCAGAACATAAACAAAAACTCCAAGAACAAGCAAAATGAAGTAACAAAGGAATATAATCCAATCTTTACCTGTTTGCCCCCAGACCTACATTATCTCTCACAGAAAGTCCCGCCTCCGTATGCTAAAAATATGTAATAAGAGATGAGTTAATCAATGATTCAATATGAAAAGTATAACACATATTTAGCAGATGAGGAATTTAAAAACATGCACTTAGAAAAGGAAACTAAGATGATCAACCTACTTGATTTGTTGGTACTGAACTTATAAAATATTCCTCATCCTTGAAGCTTCGTGTCTTTCTTTTCGATCCGCAAGATTCTAGAAAAAGTGAAAATAGTCAATATATGATATACTTATTTCCAGTCCTACATGTGCCAAAAAGTTTAGGGCAGGGGGTAAGGAACAGTTCAGATAAAATTCGTCCTCCCTTGGTCAAGTTTAATACAAAAAATAAATTAATGAGGAAACAAGTTAAGAAAATGGAAAAGAAAATTCAACACCAGAACAACCAACAAAATGCTGAGAAGTTCAAGAGGTATATTCAATCTCCTCAAGGGTAAAAAACCACTCCGAAATGTCTATGCAGTACAAGGGTATAAAAGGACTAATCATTCAAGGGAAAAATCCAAAATAGAAATAATATATTATGAAATAACATCAACAGGAGATGCTTGATCACAGATGGAGAGAAAGAGAACAAAAGATGTAACGACCTTTATTAGTTTTTTCCTTGAAAGAAGTGACCTCAGACTTGACTTCCTGCATCAAGTTACCCAAGAATTTATTAAGCTCAGAAGAAACAATACATATTTACAGATTTTCAAGGATGAATAACCATAATAAGATGGCAAGTAAAGCAGAAATATGGAATTGTTTTATCTGGCATTCATCTTGTGCTTGGAGGTCATAGGTCCATAATCAACAGATCTAAGCACAATAGTTTTATATGGAAATTTTCTCATTTAGAGCATACTCACTTGAATCAGAACCCAACCATAACTGCAAAATTTCCATGAACATACTTCCTATGCATGTAGTATGACTTCTGACTGTAAAGCTTCCAATACTTATTGCTTTCAATTTCTGGGACAGGATTCTTTGCAAGAGGAGGGAGAAGACCCATAATGTACTGACTTTTTTATGTAAACCAAAGGCCTTTCTTGTATGGAAAGTAAATTATATACCAAAACTGGGTGCATCAATTTCCCTTACAGAGTCAAACTCCCACTCGATCTCCATCAATTAATTATATATTTCCCTCATGCGTTTTATCTCATTTTAATGTTTTGATTTCCAATTGCTTTGCTGTTGCAGGTTGGTGAGCTCGGGGAGATATAAATAGATTTGAAGACGGGGTATAGCTTTCATGTTTTGTTTAAATTTTAACGGCAATCTGGGGAGAATTTTGTTAGAGAGGCGATTAGATCCAGATTTAGAGGGGCTTAGATCCAGATTCAGGCCACCAATCTGAACCAAAAAGGTGATCTGCACAGCCCAACATTGTCTATTCAATTCCCTCATAGCTCCAGCATAAAATCTGCATTCCAAGTCTCAAATGAAGTCCACAAGTAAAAGCAATCATAGCAGCATGCAGTCAACCATAAAAATTTAAAACCCTCCCCAGAAAAAAATAAAATAAAAGAATACTGGCAACATAACAAGAATCAATATGATGAGGTCAAGAAAATTGGAAAATAGAAACGACAAGTGGCAACAGGATGTGGGAAAAGAATTTCAAGTGGAAACGTATGAGAGAAAGAAATGAATGAAGATGGGGGTTGGGGAAGCTCTCAGGCATCACACCACAGATGACAATAGAGATTTCATTAATTTACCCAATGCAGAAAACAGTAAGAGCAGAGAATACATAATGCTGAAACAGATTGAAATCCAAAAAGTCCCTTCCATTCACATCGAAGCAAAATACAACAACTGGTTCAGGGTCCTTCTCATGAAGGAAGCACCTGACTACCAGATTCATCCTTCTCTGCAATTTATTAATACTCAAATCTCTCTCAGCCTTATAGCAAGAAACCCAGCTCCGCACGCCATCAACCAGTTCAGGAACCACCTTCCATGAGGATCAGTTCATGGGAAACAACCTGATAGTATGAACTGAACCCCTCCCCCCCCCCCAAAAAAAAAAAAGAAGATTTGAAGAAGGCCATAAACCAAAGTCCACACCATTTTCCTTCAAAATCTATTAACCTTCTCGAAGAGGAGTAAAAATAATTTGAGATCCAAATGATGTGCACTTCTTTAAAAGCTATTTACTTTCTATGGAATAACAAATCACCCCAGAACTTAGACTCCTTACAAGAACAAACAAATCTCAAAAACTCTCTTAAGAGTATGGACCAAATATCATGCCTAAATGAAGGATCCTTGCTTTCCAATTGCCAATTGCAAGAGGGCCCCAAGAATCTGTCCATCTGTTGCATACTCCTGAACTCATGTTTATTAAGGCCCCTTACCTCCTTGGAGGTCCATCAGCCACAATCCTCACCAGATTTTTTTTTTTTTGTTTTGACAAATAACGCAATCCTCACCAGAATTGAAAAAATATTGTCCATCAACTATTTAAACCAGGCTGAAGCACTTCTGGATAAGTTCCTTGTTTCATAAAGCTAAAGATTTTAATCCAAGGCCTTAACTGTCTGAGGACCTCTGCACAATAATCCACTATCCACACTTCACAAGAGCATAAATATTCACCAATCCCAACCACTCTCAACCAAACCTGCCTACTTTCCCAAAGTATTTCTAACACTCGATGCCAACAAATCCTGATTCTTAGCCATCCTTAAAATATCCATGTTGTTCTCTCAACAAAATGAAAAGGAGATATTATAAGGATTGACCTAAAGCAGCACCCTTGAAGAACTTAGGAACAACTAGAAGGACTAAAATTACAAAGACTGAAAACTGAGGTGTCAGATGGACAATCCCTTACCCACTCATGCCACAAACTCCCAAAATTCATTAAATCTATGGATATAAATCAAAAGAAAAAGCAAGTTGGACCAAATCCCCCCTCCTATAAAAAAATAAATAAAAAAAAAGGTTTTTGCAACTTACAAATACATATAGAATTAAAATGTAAATGCAACCAATAATCTGTCTAGCAGTGCCACTCTAAACACCACCTACCATAAACATATCCAAAAAGTGGAGAAATAATGAACCTTCCTAATTGTTAATAAAAAGAAGCTCATTTAAATGGCATTTTTATCAAGTAATCTACCTCTGTTACATGTTCCTTAGAACGTTGCTGATGGAACTTATTAATAATCTCCTCATGAACAGCTCTCTTCTTCTTCATCACATCAACCCATTGACCTGAAGGACCCTGCAATGAAATCAATCCCAAAGAGTGAATGCAAGTAACAGGAATGAACAAGAGGAAGCCTTCACCTCTGGAGGAGGAAGACGTTACAATTCTACAATTTGTGTTACTGAGGAAAAAGAACAGAATATAAAGAGCTTTGAACTATGTCCACAAATTTTATCTGCGTGGTTCCTTATGTATATCACTAACACAACCCCTTCCCAAAAAGCAGGGCATCACAGCCATGGAAAAAGGGAAAGATGAGACAGGAAAATACCAAAATGTTGGACACACGCACACACAAAACATTGTAAAGCTCTTTATCTGATACAGAATACAGTTCTTTTACTCATGTTACTCTAGGCTGAATTTATTGATTCTCTTATTAGTTAAGCGCCCTTCTTGGACTTGGGCTGTGCCCTTGGTTTTTGTAGTGAGTTTTACTCAGAGAATAACTCAATGCCTTAATTTTCAAACATGTTGAGGTCCCCACTTGCAGGAAACTGGACAGAACAAAATAAAACAGAAGCGATTTGGTGATGGTAATGACATATAAACTGCTCAAAAAACAAAATCCACTATGCCATACCACAAATTGTGGCACTTATCCTACCCATTACCAACTTCTTCATCATCCCTCACCCCCTTCAAAAATAAAAAGAAGAAAATAGAACAGGGGATGAGGTGGTTTCTGGAGTTGCGGCATTTGGCAAGATCACAAGAGGCTTTGGGTAGCACTACTATATCAGCCTGTTCTAACTGGTGTGGATTGGCATATTTTCTCTGCCAGAAATCCTTGAACTGGGAATCATACATGTTTCAAATTTTTTTTTTGTTACATCTCTGTTATAAGGTGATTGACAAGAAATCCTATTTTGTTTTTTTTTTTTTTTTAACTGAATGGCATAAGGAGTCATTAACTAGGTTTTCATACAAACTGTTACAAAGCTGGGAGTTCTCACATGGTTATATGTACCATGCAGAGTTCAAGTAGAAAGGAATTGACACAAGTGACAGAAAAAAAATGTCCGAAAAATAGAATAATGTAACATTACATGCAGATGAAGACAAAAATGTGTTGAAAAACTCATCCAGAAAGGCATTATATACTAATAAAAACGTCAAAACGTCCAAAAATTCAGAGGATTTGAATTTACTTGCACATGCTTCGATTTTGCAGCTTCGCCTTCAGCTTCCAAAATGGTCTGCTTCGGTCTGACAGATAATAGCAGGTCATATTCAGGAGATTGCACTCTTGATGTATTGGAAAAGTAAAATCAAATAAAAAGGAAAGGAAAGGAAAAGACTTCAATAGAGCATAAAAAAATTTCAATACATCAAAATACTAAGACTCACCTGAAAGATTTCAACCGTTCAGTGAAGGCCATTGCTGTCAACTCTCCACCTTCCAGAAGACTTCTGAAAATCGGATGTAACCCTTCACGAGGGAGATCCTTTGCTCTTTTAATGGACTCCTTGGAAGCCAAAGGTTTTGTCTTTGAATACAAGCGAAATGCATTTGTGCAAGTTTTCAGCAGCAAAGTCAATTCTGCAGATGAATCTATCATATCCTTTAATCTGTCTGAGACAAGATCTATAACTGACTGGGGAAAACGCCCATAGACAGTTTCTCCATTCGCAACTGCTTGATCAATTTCAGACATCCGTTTATCCATATATTGCAGAACTTTCTCCTCCGAAGGAGCTGCTCGGATTGGCTTAGAAAGAAACAAATGAAGATCTAATAGGTAAGGCATGTCTTCAGATGTGACAAAAGAGAATGCTGTACCAGTTCGACCTGCTCTTGCCGCCCGCCCAACTCGGTGCACAAATATTTTAGGTTTTGGAGGAAAATCCCAATTAATAACACTATCAAGAAGTGGAATATCAATGCCCCTAGCAGCTACATCAGTCACAATCAGCAACATTGTTTTCCTAGCCCTGAACTTTGATACGTGAATCTTGCGAGCTTCTTGATCCATATCACCATAACATACAGATGGTTCAATGCCCTCTTCTCTAAACAGCGCATTAAGGAATTCTACATGATGTTTTGTGGAAACAAATATCAGAGTCTGCTGATCAGAACCAATATGTTCCCTAACTAAATAAAGCAATGCTGCGTATTTTTCCTCATGGCGAAGAGTGAAAAATGAAAGCTTTAATTCAGGGCTAATCTTGGACTCCAAATCAAGCCGCACAAGCTGAGGGTCTCGAAGACCAGCCTTGGCAAACTCTGCAAGGGCGCTTGGCAACGTTGCACTGAAAAGCAGTGTCTGGCGGTTCTCATTCAACTGCTCAAGAATTTTATGCAACTGCTCAGCAAATCCCATACCAAACAGACTATCAGCTTCATCAAAAACCACATATTCCACCGTCCGCAATGACATGTCGTCAACCTCAGATAAATGGTGCATGAGCCTACCAGGAGTTGCAATTATAATATCAGGGCTCTGTGCTAACTCTTCAAACTGGCTTTCCATGCTATCACCACCAACTAGTAAACTAGTACGAAGATCTGCACTAATGAAGTGGGCTTTTTAAGATTCAAACTAACTTTAATAGATATAACTTGTGTGGTTTATTCAATATAAACGACTCAGAAATTATTATTATCCAAGTACAAAGTTGTAGATTCATCTCAAAGCTGCCCTTGCCAAAATTGCAGAAGCAACCAAGACAAAAGGCAGTCCACATAAGCCTGCCCCCCAAATATATATATATATAGATTCCATTTGGAAAACTTAGAAACAAAACAAAATCTATGCCCATGTTGCAAAATGACGTATCATGTTTGTGTTAGACATAATACAATACAACACTTTATAACCTAAGACAGTGTAAAATTTTTACTACTACTCCACATCAGAGTGTCCGTGTCATGTCTCCTATGTCTATGCTTCATAGATATATGCAGATGAGAGTGTAGGATATCGCGTGGTAGTATAATAATAGTAAAGGCAATAATTTGGTAGTCATAAATAAACAGGGTCCACGAATAATTTTACAAAAACAAAAATAACATCATTTCTGAAAATGTTTTTCATATTGTTTTCATTGACAAACCAATATAAATATATAAAGACCATTACTACTACGTTTGAAATTTCAAATCTTTATTCATGTGAAGCAGAGGAAGGGCTAAAACTGACCAGTATATCGACCGAGTTCTTTGGTGAACTTCAAAGTCTGAATTGCCAAGTCCCTAGTGGGAGACAAAATGAGAGCCCTAACCCCAGACTGGGGCACGTGTTGCCGCAACTTCTGGAGCATGGGGACGAGGAAGGCGGCGGTCTTGCCGGAGCCGGTACGAGCCATGGCGACGACGTCGAAGCCTTGAAGAATGAGAGGCATCGTCTTCCGCTGAATCGGAGTAGGGACTCTGTAACCCTTGCGTTTGATTGCCCGAAACACATTGGGACATAAACCTAATGACTCGAAGCCTCCTGATTTCGCTTTCTTCTTCTGTTTCTCTAGTCGTCTGAGCTCCGCCTTCGAGCTCACCAGAGGTTCGCCTCCCGACATAGCTGCTCTCCCAGGCGACGACTACCCAGTTAGGGTTTTGAATTGATCTTGCTAAACCCTAAGGTTTTCTCTTTCGCCCTCGACGCTCGGTTATCTATTAAAATCAGCGGTTTATTAATTTAAAATAATAATAATATTAATATTAATAAATTTTTTCTTGGCAAGCAAAGCAAGAAAAAAGATATTATTTAATGATATTTGCCTCAAATTAATCTTTTATTCAATTGAGAAGGAATATGCACTGTACACTAACCGTTTTGTAGGGTTGGATTAGATCCGAACAAGACCTGTGATTCATCCGAACTCAAGATATTCGGCTTGAATTAATTCGGATTTTTAATTATATCATACAGATATAAATCGATAATTAAAAAATTTGAATTAATTCAATCATTTGAATTTATCTAAATATATTTATAAATATGTGATAATTATAAAGGTAAAAAAAAAATTAGGACAAAAATATTTTATAATGATGATATATATATTTTATTTAGAGAAATCTTAATCATTCATCTTTCTACCATCTCCAATCCTATCTCTTTCTAACAATTTCTCTCCAAACATCATTATAATGCATCAGATCCATCGACTGATATGGTAAGTGATCTTGCTTTATATTCTTTTTTCTCTATGCTTTAATTTTTTTTCCATTCTTTTTCTTCATCCTTATCAACCGGTGAGAAAAAATATTTTTCATCTTTTTTTTTCGATTTGTGTGTTGATCTCTCTTAAACTAAAATTCAAAGTTTTTCAAAATTTTTCTCTTTTTTTTTTAATACTACAAGACTATACAGAAGCCAGTCTATTATATAGTAGAATATTGAAAGATTCTGAAATTAATTACCGGCCAATCGAGAAGATAGCATATGCTTTGATTATCTCAGCGAAGCGCCTTCGACCGTATTTTCAGGCCCACACCATTGTGGTACTAACCGATCAACCACTGAAACAAATCCTCCAGAAGAGGGATACGTCAGGACGGCTCATCAAGTGGAGTGTTGAGTTAGGCGAATTCAATATTCAGTAACGACCACGACCCGTAATAAAGGGCCAAGTACTGATCGATTTTATTCTTGAATGCACGTTGCCCACGGTGTCTGAAGGGTAGCTTTCTAGCCATCAAGAAGAGTGGATTGCCCCCGAATGGACTATCCATGTAGACGAATCATTAATTCTTCAGGAAGCGGCGCCGAATTCATATTGGTAGGACCGAACGATTTTAAGGTAGAGTACGCCTTCCATTTCGATTTCCAATCCACCAACAACCAAGCCGAGTACGAAACTCTGCTAATAGACTTCAGGATCGAAACCGATATAGGGGCACGAAATGCCAGGGTGTTTACGGATAGTTAGTTGATCGTGAAACAAATCGAAAGAGTTTACGAAACCAGAGACCCGGTCATGGCGAAATATTTAAGTAAGTTACGGGAGACGATGGACCGATTAGGTAAAGTAGACATTCAACAAATCCCTCGTTCGGAAAATGTGCGAACTGATACCCTGTCGAAACTGGCTATCTTCGATTCAATTGTTTCTAGCCAAACGATATATATTGAAAGCTTGTCGTATCCTAGTATCGATGAGCTTAAGGAGATCCCCCAGTCGATCAGCCGCCTAGTTGGAAGGACCCTATAGAAAATTTCCTAAGACATGATCGCCTGCTAGAATCCCCGGGAGAAGTAATAAAACTGAAACGAAAAGCCGCACACTATGCCATAATTGATGGGGTTTTCTACCGTAAGTCATTCACTTACCCAATCTGCGATATCTGACTCCCGAAGAGGGAAATTACGTATTTCGAGAAATTCACGAAGGAATCTACGGCAATCATCTGGGACTCGAAACCTAGTCTATAAGGCCCTTCGACAGGGATACTACTGGCCAACCTTGAAGGTTGATTCTAACAACTACGTCAAAAGGTACGACAAATGTCAGCGATTTTCATTGGTGTCTCGGCTACCCTCCACCGAACTTAATCCAATATCCAGTCCTTGGCCATTTGCTCAGTGGGGCATGGACATCCTCGGACTGCTTCCCTTAGCTACAAGACAACGAAAATTCTTGATTGTGGCGATCGACTACTTTATGAAGTGGGTGGAAGCCGAGCCTTTAGCCTAGATCACGACTGCCAAAGTCCAATTCTTCGTGTGGACTCATATTATCATCCATTTCGGTATATCACGTGTACTTATCACAAATAACGGGAAGCAATTCGACAACCAGCGCTTTCGGAAGTTTTGCGAGAAACTTGAGATTCAACATAGATTCTCATCGGTCGCTCACCCACAAACCAACGGACTGGTTGAAGTAACTAACCGAACGATCCTGTAATGACAAGAGACAACGCTAGACGACGCCAAGGGGTAATGGGTCAAAAAACTTTATGACATCATTTGGTCGTATCGTACTACCCCTTGAAAGGCAACGGGAGAAACGCCCTTCAGTCTGACTTATGGAAGCGAAGCAGTCATACCCGTGGAAATAGACATTCATTTGCTCCGAGTAGCTCACTATGATGTCGGACAAAATAAACGTGCTCTACGAGAAAGGTTGGACTTACTTCCAGAATTGTGAGAATCTGCATCAACACGAATGATGGTCGATCAGGAACAAATGACTCAGTATCATAACCAAAGGGTTAGAAGCCGTACGCCGATCGTACGCGTCGTCAAGTGAGGATGTAATTCTCCGAACGGGTGGACGCAACCCACGATTTAAGAATTTCTTATCGAAGGGTCTCAGTCACCCAACCTCTACCGATTGTACGCGTCGTCAAGTTGGGATGTAACTCTCTGAACTGGTGGACGCGGCCCACAATTTAAGAATTTCCTATCGAAGGGCCTCAGTCGCCCAGTCTCGACCGATCATACGCATCGTCAAGAGGGGATGTAACTCATTGGACGGGTGAACGCGACCCACAATTTAAGAATTTCTTATCGAAGGGTCTCAGTCGCTCAGCCTCTACCAATTATATGCATCGTCAAGAGGGGATGTAACTCTTCGAACGGGTGGACACGACCCACAACTTAAAAATTTTCTATCGAAGGGCCTAAGTCGCCCAGCTCCTACCAATCATACACGTCGTTAATAGGGGATGTAACTTCCCGAACGGGTTGACGCGATCCACAACTTAAAACTTTTCCTATCGTGCGAGGGGTCTCAGTCGACCAGCTCCTACAGTTCACTCGGATCACACGAAGTCTTCCTGAACGAGAAAGGACCTAAAGAAAGGATCCACTTTGACAAAGACTGAAAAAAGACATATAACTGAACGAGAAATAGAAAGAGAAGAAGCAAAACTCAAGTAAAGCACAACTTTTTCATTTACACCCGTGCGAAATAGTATATTTGGTTACAAGAGAACATACACAAGCCTCTAAGTTGGGCTAGTTACACTAAGAGAAATTCGCAGTAGTGTTCTTCCACAAGCAGTTCTCAGCAATTGTTATGGACCAAGGAAATGATCCAACAACCAAGAGAGAATATGATCTCTATGCTGAACAATGTAAAAATGTAGTGCTAGGGACAAGAGAAGACGAGTCCAGATTTTTCCACCCCCAACGTATCCTGAACTCAACTTACCCATCCAAAGACGGTGATAGAAACACCCCACCACGTTTAGAGGGTGAGGACCAACCGGAGAAGGCCATGCAAGACGATACAAGGTATACCCCCTCGGTGGCAAGAGATTAGATTATGTTAACCAAAGTGAACGATCAACATAATGAGATCTCATTCCAGTAGTCATCTTCTTTAATGAGATCTCATTCCAATAGAAGTCATTTCGACCAAGAAGCGTTGCACGCTACAACATCCGACGAATCGACCCTCGGAAGGAATCATTCTCAGCCACACAACCATGAAGGAGGAGTGTTAATTCTCAGCGAAAGAAAATGGGTGTACGTCATGGTTATTTATAGCGGTAAAAAGGGGAAGCTTCAATTAATTTGGGGGAGTTGAAACGGATCCCCCAAAAAACGCAAGTCATAAATGACGAAATAAAGTGTCTTCAATTCCCCATAAAGAGAGTCATATCCGATGAGATGCGCCCGCGTTCGCAGCAAGCAAAAAAGAATGAATCCAAATGGACTGAACGTCCCTATGCGTTCTTGACGTACAAAACACGCTTCATAGATCTTCACTTATGACACTTCTTTTCCAAGAAAGCCATAAATCGGGGGCAAATGATGAGACATTGTCTAAAAAGTCCAAACCAAAAGAAAGAATTCTCAAAAGGCCCACGAAGGGCTCTTACAGACCAACATCTAACGGATCGAATGATAATCTATCGAAAGGTCTCAGTCGTCCAGATCAATTTACAGATAGGCCTCAGTCGCCTGGATCTACCGAATGATAGGGCTCCAGTCACCATGCCAATCGAGCGATCCTCACCGAGCGAGGGTAATCACCTTGATTTGGCAGACAGACATCAACTCTTCAAGCGGACAAGCCACGAAACCACGAAGCCACGAAGATCTCTTAACCGATCGAGTGACCGAACAATTATGTAACTCCCCTAGCAGTTCCAAAGGAATGTTAGAATTTGCTTATCTTCGGTCTCCTACTTCATAACGACAATTCCAGAATCTTTCAAATAAGGAAATCATTACTCCCGAAGATGGAAGCTTACCCGATAAATGAGGATCGTAATCAATTTGTAATATTGACCTCTGGAATTCCCGGATCGGTTCGATATGAAAGGTAGAGTTGGAATCATCTAGTGGCGCACGTCTCTCAGAGGTATAAGTAATTCAAAAACCTTTAGAATCAGGTATGCTCTCTGAGTCTAATACTTTGAGCACATTAATCACAGGGAACAGCTTTCCCTCAACTCTCAGTCTGTTTCTTTCAATCAAAAACTACTATTTATTGACTTGAGCGTCGGAGTCTCCCCGTCGGAATAGTCTCCTGTAATTTTTGTAGGTGTATCCACTATTGACGGCTACTGTTCGAGCCAAGAAGGTTGTTTCCTAAACTATTTTGAATTGTTTTTTATTGGTAGGAAGGATACCCAAATCTCCTCCAACATTATTTATAAATTTTTTTGGTAAGAAAAATTATTATAGAATCACATAAGTTAAAAATACTCATTTACCAATTTAAATTTTAACAAAAATAATATTTTTGAATAAAATATGAATAAATTTCACTATTTATATCTAGTAATATAACAAAATAGTCACAATTCTAATTACAAACGAGTCTTATCCGTTCAGTATCTAATTGCAAGAATCAAATAATTTGAGATAAGAATTTAAATTTGTGAAATATGTGTTACAAATAACAAAGAAGCAGTAAAGTTTAGCACCAGTATAATTTAATAGTAAAATTATTTCATATAAAATAATACAACGAATATATCATTGTTCATATAATAGGCTCCAAATGTATTAGGTTTTGAAAAAAATATATATGGATGAATCACAAGATTTATGTAATATAACAAAATGATCACAATTTTAATCACAAACGAGTTTTATCCATTTAATAACTAATAGCCAGTATCAAATAATTTAATATAAGAATTTGAATTTTGTAAAATATGTAAAGAAATAAATAAATAAATAACATCTTCTAAAGTCATATCATCTTTTTTTTTTTGGGAATTTCTTCTTTGCATATGATCAAATGTGTCAAATACATTTCTCCCTGCCAACCATCCAAAAGGAACCTAGACAAAGAAGTTTGTTATCAATGATAATCTCATTCACTCGCTCTAACTATTTATACCCGTGGCAATCGAGGTCTCACACCAACAATTTTTCTCTCATTCAAAATAATTTACCAAGTCCCTTCGTTTGTAGTGAGAGAGAAATAATGGAAGTAGTAGTCGTTATTGTAGGAGCAGGGCCAGCAGGTCTAGCAACCTCCGCATGCCTAAATCTTCACTCAATCCCCAACATTGTCCTAGAGAGAGAAGATTGTAGTGCCTCTCTTTGGCGGAAACACACATATGACCGCATAAAGCTTCATCTGGGAAAACAATTTTGTGCCCTTCCTCACATGCCTTTCCCTCCCCATGCACCAACGTTCGTGCCCAAAAGTGGCTTTCTTTGTTACTTAGACAACTATATCTCCGAATTTGACTTAAACCCATTTTACAATAGAAAAGTAGAATCTGCTTTTTACAGTGAAGATAACCAAAAGTGGCAAGTTCAAGCCATGAACACTACTTCAAATGTCCTAGAGCATTACGTGGCACAGTTTCTAGTAGTTGCAACCGGAGATAACAGCTTGGGGGTTATACCTAGACTGCCTGGTTTGGAGACCTTTCGAGGAGAGTACATGCATTCAAGCGAATATAAGAATGGCAAGAAGTATGTTAATCAGGATGTATTAGTTGTTGGTGCCGGCAATTCTGGCATGGAGATTGCTTATGATTTATCAAGCACCGGTGCAAATACTTCCCTTTCTGTTCGTGGCAAGGTAAACATTAAATAAATCGAATCCCCCTTTTGTTCTATTTGAAGAATATACCAGTTTTTTTGATATTTTATTTATTTTATTATTTAGGTACATGTGCTCACAAAGGAACTGGTGTATTTGGGCATGTCTTTGCTACAATACCTTCCATGCAAAATTGTGGACCTTATCATTCTTATTCTCCGCAGATTACAGTTCGGAGATTTGGCTGATTATGGACTTCAACAGCCAGAAAATGGACCATTTTATATAAAAGCAATAACGGGCCAATCCCCCACAATTGATGTGGGTGCCATGCCCAAAATTAAGACAGGAGACATCCGGGTACTGCCGAGAATTAAACAAAATTTAATACAAAAGAACATTAAATTATATTTCGTTAATTAATTATGTGATTAAAGTTGTAATGAAGATGACAATTTTTGTAGATCTACCCAGAGATTTCAAAAGTCGAAGGCAGCAAAGTCGTATTTGCAAATGGCAAGGTTGACCAATTCGATGCTATAATCTTTGCTACTGGCTATAAAAGCACTGTTCTCAATTGGCTTAAGGTACTTCCAATGATTAGTTCTTTCATCTTCCATCGTTTATTATTTTGTGGGTATTTTATTTTCATTTGAAAAGGTTAAAAAAAAATTGTAGAATACTAAATTGACAATTTATTTGAGAAAAATAAGATGATGGCAGAATAATTATCAAAGAATGTACTATTATACTATAAATATCAAAGAATCTCATGTTTACAAAAAGGAAAATACTCTTCCTATAACAAGTAAATGTAACAAAGGAATGAATTTGACATGATAATTATGAATTAAATATTGACAAATATGCCTGATGTTTTGATTAGCATGAAGATAATCTTTTCAACGAGGATGGAATGCCTCGACAAAAGTTCCCAAATCATTGGAGAGGAGAAAAGGGGTTGTATTGTGTTGGATTTGCGCAGAGAGGGTTGGCAGGAATCTCAAAGGATGCCCAAAATGTCGCTGATGATATTCATCGGATGTTGTGAGGAAAAGTTATAGCAGATCAATTTGACAATACTACCGTTTTGTGCTATAGTTGAGTTTAAACTTGACAGAGTGTACCAGGAATCGATTTAGATCCATATTATTTGTAATTTATTTTCTATGATAATTAAGTATATTACTACAAACCATGGATCAATATTTTAAAGCATCCAATCTAACCGTTGAATTTGCTACCATCATTGGATATGTGGCAATTGTTAATTTTATTTTGCACCGTAATAGATTAGTGAAGGATGAACTATACCTATATATTATTTAAAAATTATAAAATTTTAGAAAAATAATTAATAATAAGTAAATATGAAAATATAACCCTCAAATGACTGCCTGCTGCAACAAAGGCTTGCAAGATCAATTTTGCTAGAAGCCACCTTGGTGATATTAGTGAAAATAAACGTAGCATATGCACGATAGTAAAAGATAGTTAGAAAGTAGTATAAATTCATTCCAAATTAGATAAATTTAATTTTATTCAATCTATAATTTATTTTAGGGTTAATTATAATTTTTTTCTATTGAAATCCACGTATTATTCTTATGATAAAAAAATATAAAATTATATTCTTATGATTTTTAAAAAATTAAAAAATAATTGAAATAGGCAAAATTTAACCTAGCTTAAAATTCACGTGTTGAAAATATTAAATTCACCTATAATTTTTTTTCCCAAAATTATCCTCAATCTTCTCACACCTTCACTCTCCTTCTCTCTCCTCTCCTCTACTCTCAATATTATAAAGCATCCATCCTAAATATTGAAATTCACGACCATCATTGGATACATGATAATAGTTTAGTTTATTTTGCACCTTAACAAATTCGTAAAGGATGAATTACCTCTATATATATTATTTGAAAATTATAAAATTTTAGAAAAATAATAATAAATAAATATGAAAATATAACCCTTAACTGACTGCGTGCTGTAGCAAACGCTTGCAAGATCAATTTTGCAAGAAGCTTCCATGGTGATATTCATGAAAATAAATATAGCATATGCACAAAAATGAAAGACAGTTAGGAAATAGTTTAAATTCATTCGAAATTACATAAATTTAATATTAATCAGTATAAATCTGGAGCAACTTGATTTAACAAAAATCTATAATTTATTTTATTTTGAAAGATTTGAAACATCATGATTAATATGTTTTCATAATAAAAATTTTTTGAAGAGTTGGACATGTTCCTAAAGAGTCCAATCGGGAGGTTTCTTCGCTTCAGCCACGCCAGGTTACTTGAGAGCCCACTCTTTTTATTTAGGTGGTAATTTCATTTGTGCATTGGCTTTCTTAATTATTTTTTCTTTTGGGTCTCATTGTAGGAAGGATTATCGATTTTCTAACTTTTTCTTTTTTTATACATCATAGCTTATTTACTTATATTAAGAGTGGGGAATGTGCAGAACATTAGATTTTGGGAGTATAATTGGGTTGGAGATGGTCTGCTTGTTGTAAAATAACTTTTTTATAAAACTTGATAAGTTTATTTTATTATTTTTTGTAACAACATTTATGACATATTTTCACGACAAACAGTTTGTTTTTTCAATTATGTCGAAAATAATTTATCAACAAAAATAGTTGTGGCACCCATGGCGTGTTGACTTCTAATCTGGCGACTATGAGGCAATGAGGTTGTCAGGAGTCTTGATCACATCGGCTTAGCTTTGTAATCTTTTTTTGAAAAAAATATATAATTTACAAATTATTCATCACTTGTTGAATTCAAAAATTCATAAAAAAACTACAAAAGGTTATTTTATTTTTATTTCTATAATAAAATTTTGAAATATTTTTACAACAAACGGTTTGATTTTCAATTATGTCAAGAATAATTTATCAACAATATTAATTATGAGGCTCGTGGCTTAATCGATAACGCATCTAACTTCTAATCTTGTGATTGTGGGTAAGTCCCATGGAGCATAATTTCTTCAATTATGGATTATAAATATCTCTAACAAATTTAGTGGTGTGGTGAGGTTTTTACGAGTTTTGGTCATACTCGGTTTAGCTTTGTAATTTTTTTTTTTGAAAAAAGATATTTTATGAATTATCTATTACTTATTGAACTCAAACACTCATAAAAAACTTGGTAAAGTTTTTAATTATTTTTTTATGATAAATTTTTTGAGATATTTTTATGACGAATAGTTTGAATTTTTTCATTACAATGAGAATAATTTATCAACAAAATCAGTTGTGGTGCCCATCGCCTAATGCATAAGACGTTTGATTATTCAAATATTGATTATAAATATTTTTAATTAATTTTATGAGGCAATGAGGTTTTCACTGGTCTCGGTCTGCTTAGCTTTATAATTTTTTTTTGAAAAAAAGATATTCTACAAATTATTCATGACTTATCGAATTCAAAACCTTATGAAAAACTTAATAAGTTTGTTTATTTTTATTATTATTTTATAATAAAACTTATGTGATATTTTTATTATAAACAGTTTGAATTTTCAATTACGTCATGAATAATTTATCAACAAAATTAGATGTGGCACCTATGGCCTAATGGATAAGGCATCTACTCGGGTTAGCTTTGTAAATTTTTTTTTCAAAAAAGATATTTTACAAGTTATTTATTATTTATTAAATTCAAAAACTCATTAAAAAGTTGATAATTTTTTTATTATTATTTTTATAATAAAACTTATGACATTTTGATTTTTCAATTACGTCGAGAATAATTTATCAACTAAATTATTTATGGTACCCATGGCCTAATTGATAACGCATTTGACTTCTAATAAAATGATTGTGGGTTCGCATCCCATCGAACGTGATTTCTTCCGATATTGATTTATAAATATTGTAATTAAATTTATAAGACAGTTACGTTTTCATGAGTCTTGATTTTACTCGGTCTAGCTTTGTAACTTTTTTTGAATAAAAATATATTTTACAATTAATTGATCACTTATTGAATTCAATAACTCATAAAAGACTTGATAGTTTTTTGTTATTATTTTTTTATAATAAAACTTATTACATATTTTTACTACAAACAATACGATTTTTCAATTACACCGAGAATAATTTATCTGCAAAATTATTCATGGCGCCCGTGGCCTAATGGATAAGGCGTCTGACTTCTAATCAGACGATTGTGGGTTCGAGTCCCACCAGGCGTGATTTCTTTAATTATATACTATAAATATTTTTATTTAATTTTTTCAGTATCATTTTTCAATTACGCCATGAATAATAAATTATTCATGACACCCATGGCCTAATGGATAAGATATCTGACTTCTAATCAGGTGATTGTGGATTCGAGTCCCATCAGGTGCAATTTATTTAATTATGGATTATAAATATTTCTAGTCACACCTCGATTAGGTTTTTCGTTTTTTTTTTTAAAGAAGGATATTTTACAAATTATTCATCACTTATTAGATTCAAAAACTCATAATTTTTTATTTTATTTTTTATAATAAAATTTATGAGATATTTTTTACAACAAATAGATTGATTTTTCAATTATGCCGAGAATAAATTTTTAATAAAATTAGTTGTGGTGCCCATCCTAATGGATAAGGCATCTAACTTCTAATTAGGCGATTGTGTGTTGGAGTCCCACCATGCATGATTTCTTTAATTACGGATTGTAAGGCACTAGGTTTTCACGACTCTTGGTCACATTCACCTTGGCTTTTTATTTTTATTTTTTGAAAAAAATACATAAAAACTAAATAAGGTTTTTTTCTTATTATTTTTATAATAATGTTGTGATTGTGGGTTCAAGTCGCGCCCATGGCCTAATGGATAAGGCATCTACTTGGGTTAGATTTGTAATTTTTTTTTAAAAAGATGTTTTACAAATTATTTATCACTTATTAAATTCAAAAACTCATAAAAAGTTGATAATTTTATTATTATTATTTTTATAATAAAACTTATGAGATATTTTTACAATAAATAGTTTGATTTTTCAATTACATCGAAAATAATTTATCAACAAAATTATTCTTGGCACATATGACCTAATTGATAAGGCGTTTTACTTCTAATAAAACTATTGTGGGTTCGCATCCCACCGGATGTGATTTCTTCCAATATTTGTTTATAACGTGGATGAGTTGGTGGGGGACTCTTTCAGCTTAATCAGTGGTCTCGGGTTCGAGATTCTGAGAACGCAGTTGCTTTAAAACTCTTGAGGGAGAGCTTGACCGCCCTACGGGGACCTACTCGGCTCGACTCCGGATTAGTTTGTCCGCCGAAGGTGATTCAGGATACCGGGGGGTCTAAGCACAAAAAAAAATATTTGTAATTAATTTTAGAAAATAGTTAGGATTTCACGAGTCTTGATTTTACTTGGTCTAGCTTTGTAATTTTTATTTTGCAAAAATATATTTTACAATTTATTGATCACTTATTGAATTCAATAACTCATAAAAAACTTGATAATTTTTTATTATTATTTTTTATAATATAACTTCTGAGATACTTTTACAACAAGCAGTATGATTTTTTAATTACACCGAGAATAATTTATATACAAAATTATTCATGGTGCCTGTGGCCTAATGGATAAGGCGTCTGACTTCTAATCAGACGATTGTGGGTTCGAGTCCCACCAGGCGTGATTTCTTTAATTATGGATTATAAATATTTCTATTTAATTTTCTCAGTGATTTTTCAATTACGCCAAGAATAATTTATCTACAAAATTATTCATAGTTCCCATGGCCTAATGGATAAGGTATCTGACTTCTAATCAGGCAATTGTGGGTTTGAGTCCCACTGGGCATGATTTCTTTAATTATGGATTATAAATATTTTTAGTCGCACCTGGATTAGCTTTGTAGTTTTTTTTTTGTGAAAGATATTTTAGAAATTATTCATCACTTATTAAATTCAAAAACTCATAAAATTTTTTATCATTATTTTTTATAATAAAATTTATGAGATATTTTTATGACAAATAGATTGATTTTTCAATTATGCCGAGAATAATTTTTTAATAGAATTAGTCATGGTGCCCTTGGCCTAATGGATAAGGCGTCTAACTTCTAATCAGGCAATTGTGTGTTCAAGTCCTACCGTGCATAATTTCTTTAATTATGGATTGTAAGGCACTGAGCTTTTCGTGAGTCTTGGTCACATTCGGCTTAACTTTTTATTTTATTTTTTGAAAAAATATACAATTTACAAATTATTCATCACTTATTGAATTGAAAAACTCATACAAAACTGAATAACGTTTTTTATTATTATTTTTATAATAAAATTTATGAGATATTTTTTCAACAAACGGTTTGATTTTCAATTATGTCGAAATAATTTATCTACAATATTAATAGTGATGTTTGTGGCTTAATGCATAAGATATCTGATTTCTAATCTTGTGATTGTGGGTTCAAGTCCCACGGGCATTATTTCTTCAATTATGGCGGGGTTGTGAGGTTTTCACGAGTTTTGGTTGTACTCAGCTTAGCTTTGTAATTTTTCTTAAAAAGATATTTTATAAATTATTTATTATTTATCGAACTCAAACACTCATAAAAAAACTTGATAAAGTTTTTTATTATTTTTATAATAAAATTTTTGAGATATTTTTACGAGGAATAGTTTGAGTTTTTAATTGCATCGAGAATAATTTATCACCAAAATTAGTTGTGGTGCCCATCGCCTAATGGATAAGATGTCTGATTCTTCAAATATTGATTATAAATATTTCTATTTAATTTTATGAGGCAATGAGGATTCACTAGTCTTGGTCGCACTTGGCTTAGCCTTGTAAATTTATTTAAAAAAGATACTTCACAAATTATTCATGACTTACCAATTCAAAACCTTAAAAAAAAATTTGATAAGTTTGTTTATTATTATTATTATTATTATTTTATAATAAAACTTATGTGATATTTTTATTACAAATAATTTGATTTTTCAATTACGTGTAGAATAATTTATCAACAAAATTAGATGTGACGCCTTTGGCCTAATGGATAAGGCATCTACTTGGGTTAGCTTTGTAAATTTTTTTTCAAAAAAAAATATTTTATAAATTATTTATCACTTATTGAATTCAAAATTCATTAAAAAGTTGATAATTTTTTTTTTATTATTTTTTTTATAATAAAACTTATGAGATATTTTTACAACAAATAGTTTGATTTTTCAATTACGTTGAGAATAATTTATCAACAAAATTATTCATGGAACCCATTGCCTAATCGATAAGGCATTTGACTTCTGATAAAACAATTGCAGGCTTGAGACCCATCGGGCGTGATTTCTTCCAATATTGGTTTATAAATATTTGTAATTAATTTTATAAGGTAGTTAAGTTTTCATGAGTCTTTATTTTACTCGGCTTAGTTTTGTAATTTTTGTTTGAAAAAGTATATTTTACAAATTATTGATCACTTATTGAATTCAATAACTCATAAAAAAACTTGATAATTTTTTTTTTATTATTTTTTATAATAAAACTTATGAGATATTTTTACAACAAGCATTATGATTTTTCAATTATGCCAAGAATAATTTCTCAACAAAATTATTCATGGCGCTCGAGGCCTAATTGATAAGGCGTCGGACTTATAATCACATTATTGTCGGACTTATAATCACATTATTGTGGGTTCAAGTCCAACCGGGCTCGATTTCTTTAATTATGGATTATAAATATTTCTATTTAATTTTCTGAGTTAATAAGGTTTTCACGAGTCTTGGTCGCACTCGGATTAGCTTTGTAATTTTTTTAAGAAAGATATTTTACAAATTACTCATCACTTATTAAATTCAAAAATCATAATTTTTTTATTTTTTATAATAAAATTTATGAGATATTTTTACGACAGACAGTTTGATTTCTCAGTTACGTGGAGAATAATTTTTTAATAAAATTAGTTGTGGTGCCCTTGGCCTAATAGATTTGGTGTCTAATTGCTTATGCGATTGTGCATTCGAGTCCCATTGCCATGATTTCTTGGCACTGAGGATTTCACAAATCTTGGTCGTACTTGGCTTAGCTTTGTATTTTTTTTTTTTTAAATGATATTTTACAAATTGGTTATGTTTTATTATTATTTTTATAATAAAACTTGTGAAATATGTTGAGAATGATTTATTGACAAAATTAGTCATGGCACCTGTGGTCTAATGAATAAGGTGTCTAACTTCTAATTAGGTGATTGTGGGTTTGAATCTCACATTATTTCTTCAATTATGGATTACAAATATTTCTAATTAATTTTATAAGACAGTGATGTTTTTATGAGTCTTGGTCGCACTCGATTTAGCTTTATAATTTTTTTTTTTAAAACAAAGATATTTTACAAATTATTCATCACTCATTGAATTCAAAAACTCATAAAAAACTTAAGTTATTTTATTATTCTTTTATATTAAAACTTATGAGATTCTTTTATAACAAACAATTTGATTTTTCAATTATTTGTGGTACAATTTATCGACAAAATTTGTTATGGATCCCGTGGCCTAATAGGGCGTTTGACTTCTAAAAAGGGATTTCTTCAAATATGGATTATAAATATTTGTAATTAATTTTATGGCATGGTGCAACTAATTAGAAGCAAATTTTAGGTCTCAAAACGCAACTAAAGCCACACAACCACCTGAATTCTGCATTTTGTTAGGAAACAAAATGAGACACCCACATGAATGGAAGACTAAAAGACTTAAAACACAAATTCATACGAACTGATCTTTTCACAGCACCAGATCTTCTCAAAAGCTCAAAATTCTGCGACAAGAAATGCAAATTAGAAACTAAAAGACTTAAACGCAAGGGTCAATGACCAAATATTACAAACCCCACCCTAACCCCAAAAATGATCAGTTCTAATCAAACGTAGAGGAATGAAAGGGGTAATAAGAATCCACAGATAGACTCCAATCCCACGAATCAAAATAGAAAGAAACAAGAGGACAGAAACATAGCACCCGATCTTCTCAAATGCCTAAAATTTTGCAACAAGAAATGTAAAGACTTAAATGCATGGGTCAAATACCTAAAAATTTTCAAGCCCCTCCAAAAAAATTTTACCGACACTCCACCGGAGAGAGTGAAAAAAAAAAATTAGTATAAACTCCAAAAAAGATAAGTTAAAATCAAACGCAAAGGAATGAGCTATTGAATGTGCAAAGAATCCACAGATAGACTCCACTCCCACGAATCAAATTACACTGGATCATCTCAAAAGCCCAAATTCCGCAGTAAGAAACGCAAATTAGAAACTAAATGATTTAAACGCAAGGGTCAAAGACCTAAAAATCACAACCCCCCCCCCCCGAAATTTTACCGACCCTTCGCCAGAGAGAGCAAAAACAAAATTAGAAGAAACCCTAAAAAAGATCAGTTCAAATCAAACGCGGAGGAATGAGTGACTGAATCTGCAAGAGAAGGACGAGTGGATCTTTGAAATAGGCTCTGATGGACACGAACTCCATACGGTTCGAATATGGGTTCTGAAAGCCCTAATCAATGCCATTTCAAACAAGAGGAAAGTGGGAAAAGAGAGAGAGGGGAGAAAGAGAGAAACTACGCAACAAATCCGACCATTAGGAAGCAAGGCACCCGGTTGATATTCATAAAGAACCCTTTTATCTCATATTACAAAGTTGCCCTTCAACGGTCAGATTCCTCTTCCTTTAGCAACGCACCCATTTTATTTTATATTGTAAAATTACCCTTTAACTTTCACCCTTTTTTTTTTTTTAAAAAAAAAAAAATTATCTTAATTTCTACGTATACATTCTTAAAATGAATGATTTGTATTTTGTGAGAGCTAACAGTCATATTTCCTCATCTTTTAGCAACATGTTATTATATACGAACCTATTCTTCTGATCTGTACTAAGTATAGACATCACATACGATTTAATTTTATGCTAAAAAATCGCCCTTTACAAAGATTTGTATTTTGTAAGGGCTGGAGGATCTTAGAGTAATAATCATAAAAGAAAATAATCTATCTATGAGATTATTGCCTCCACAAATTTGACCTATGAAATTTACCACGATGTAAATTCCGATTTTGATGGTTACTTGTTCAGCAATAGGTTGATAAAATTTAATAATATAAAAATCTCATAAATTTAGAGTCCCACCCTACCACATATTATAATATTTCTATATAGATAATCATTTATAGTATAGTTTATCTAAATTACGATAAATTTTAATTTATTTTAAGATTTAATTGAGATCTCAATTTTCTATTAATTTGGATGTGATTATAAAACGATTTATATGTATTTAACATTTTGGACTGAATAATAGAAAAACATTATTTAATTCATCATGTTTTCTTTATAAGAAAATGGACACACGATATCAAGTTAAAGAAACTAAAATAGTATCCATGCAGGAGGCAAAAGCCCAAAGAAATATAAATTCTAGTAACCAAAAGATTGCCTAGGAATATTATTGGAACGACCTTACTAGGAATATTATTGGACCGACCCTAGCCTTTGTTTAACCCGTAACCCAATTTTCTTTGATCATTACCAACCCCAGGACTTGATCAAGTCAGGCCAACGCCCATGGCACCAGGAAATAAAGAGAGAAACATCCCAAATAAAAGTGAAGAACATGACTTAGAAACGCAGCAGTAGCTTTATCGAACATGTCGGTTTTTATCACTTAAAAAAAATACTATAAAGCAGAAATATAGCAAACAGTTTGATTTTTCAATTACGTTGAGAATAATTCATTAAAAAAATTAGTGATGGCTCAAAATATAAGGTGAAGATAAACATATTGTGTTAAAACATCTAACTCGAAGTTGGAGGATATCATAGTCAAGGTCCACTGAACTAATAGGAACCTAATTTTGAGTATAAGTCAAAATTTTATGGGAGAAGGAAAAATTTATTGATGGTGGAGTGAGAACAAAAATATAATACTCATTTGTTGAGTTCAATGGGTGTGGTCCAAATTAGATATTTGACCATTTAGGTTTTTTTTTATTTTTTATATACAAAAAAATTATAACGAAATGATATCAAATTAAAAAAGAGAGATAAAAATAGAAAAATTCTATCATTTAAACTGTTCTTAAAAAATAAATTTAGGTTCTTTTAAACTAATTTGAGTGTGTCCGACCATTTAATAATTCTGTAGCAAGAATGATTATCCCCATGTAGAGTTTGATTTGTAAGACCACAAAAAAAAAAATCATAATGGTACGACAAATATATAGAAATAGTCTTCATGTTCTGACCAAATCATATGATAAACAAACTTATATTATATCTCAACTCGCAGCAATACATTATCCTGGGGCCCACATTTAAAGTAAACGTCGAGTATTTTTAAAAAATATTATAAATAAATTAAATACCGAGACTTTATACAGCCACACAATAAGTGATAATGTTTGTGGAAAATTCAGGTAGAATTATTAATGAAAAATTGAGGTGGACGACGTCTTGGGGTCGACCGCTTCAAGAGCGACTGCTCTATGAGCGTCATCGTGCACTCCGCCAGCTAACGGCCAAGGCCAACATCTACCATTTTTTATTTTTTTTTTCCTTATGGGTATTCTTGCAAATATTTTTAGTTCCCAAATTACTCCTCATGTTTTCTTGAAACTGCATCTAAGCCATTATTGCCATACGTTAAAAGTTTGTGAGGTTGGTGAAGCTTGGTGTAGTTTGTTGAAGAATTAGGGGGTAATTTCGTAATGTCATTTGATCATATGGAAGAAGAAAGCCAAACAAAGCACGCCATATCAAAATCGGAAAGCCCACCTCCCCACCACTCGTTCGTTCAACATTTTTAACACCCTCTATCCAATTCTCCTTCTTCTTTGCATCAGAGAAGGAAATTCCCAAGTCTCAACCAACCGTCAATCATGAACAGAGAACAAAAGGAGATGCAATTTCTGGGGGTTTATGGCATCTTGAAGGAATCCTACAAGATCATCCTCACATGCCAAAAAATCTTTACCCAAATCACCCTCGCTCTCATCCTCCCTCTCTCCCTCGTCTTCCTAGCCAACATCCAAATCTCCGAACTCCTGTTCTCCGACATCGTCGGCAACACAGTAGTCCGCGATGACACTCCCGCCGGAACTCAAAACTACAAAAACCTTTCCGATCTCCTCTCCTCCGAATGGACTGTTTTCTGGCTCTTCAAACTTGTCTACTTCATCTTTGTCCTTATTTTCTCTCTCCTCTCCACCTCTGCTGTAGTCTACACCATCGCCTCTATATATACAGGTCGAGATGTTACTTTTCAAAGAGTCATGAGTGTCGTCCCCAGAGTCTGGAAGCGACTCATGATCACTTTCTTCGCAATCTTCGTCCTCATTTTTTGTTACATTTTCATCGCCGTCCTAGTTATCGTAATTTTCATAATTTCACTTAGTTCAACAAAAATCCTCGTACCAATCTCAATCGCTCTTCTCATCGTATTTATTTCCGGGCTTGTTTACTTGAGCGTTGTTTGGCAGTTGGCCACAGTTGTTTCGGTTTTGGAAGATGCTTGTGGATTTCAAGCTATGAAGAAGAGCAGGAATCTGTTGAGAGGAAAAATGGGGGTCGCGGTCGCCATTTTTATAAAGCTGGGGATATCTCAATTGGTCACGCTGGCAGTGTTTGAGAAGCTGTTTGTGCATGGAGACTCACTGGGTTTGGTTTCCAGAGGTGTGCTTGGGGTGTTGTGTTTGGCATTAGTTGTGAAGTTGTTCTTGTTGGTGCGTGTTGTGCAGACTGTTTTGTACCTTGTTTGTAAATCATACCATCACGAGAACGTTGACAAGTCCATCCTCTCTGATCATCTTGAAGTTTTTCATGGAGAGTATGTTCCTCTTAAAGAGAAGGATGTCCAACTAGAACACGTGTATGTTTAAATGGAAAAATGCTATCTATCCAAGGTTATATCATTGGCTAAGGGCATCATGTCTGTCCTAAAATAAACTTAAGCTTATTTCAATCAGTTGTGTTTTAGGCCCGTGCTCTTCCTTTTATAGTTGTATCCCCGTTCTGATTTTCTGCGGTTATATGATCTAATATTGATAAGTTTGATGTGTGTTTGTGGGATTGTACCAAGTTGTATGAAGATCGATTGAAATTGTATGTTGTGCTCATTTAAGTAAGCTGTGGGCTTGTACTCTATATTCTTGGATTCTATGACAGGATTTGCTGTGATTCAGAAACAGGGGATATGGTCTGGCTAAGTAATCAAAAGTCAAACACCAAGCAGAGAATCCGGGGGAGCGGGGTGTAAGACCTCCATATTACTTTCAATGTTTCATTTTCTTAAGTGAGAGAAACTATTTGTTTTGTTATAACAAGTTATTCATATGTATGATGGATCTTAGGACAAAGTAGGAAGGACATCAAATATTGAAAAGGTCGTGCAATACAAATTTTCATAGTGATGAAAGCATATCAACGTTGTCATAGCAAACAAAATTTTATAATTTAATTAAAACACTTCATAATTTTCAACTAAAATAGTCTACATTTTCTCTAGTTTCATCTATGTATACACGAATTACTTGATGCCACCCCTTCTTTGGAAAAGGTTCAAAGGGGGGAAGGAGAGAACCAAAAGAACCAAAAATAATGGATTGCCATATTAGGATAACATAAACTTTTGGTAAGATAAGTATAGTGATTTTCATTCACACTAAATATAAATAAATAAGTCATGATATATATACAAAATGAAAAAAGTCACAAAATCGATAATCCTTCTTATGATGAGATCTTTCGATCCAAAAGAAAAAATAATTAAGAAAGCCAATGCACAAATAAAATTACCACCGGCTCTTGAGTAACCAGGAGCGGCCGAAGAAACCTCCAGATTGGACTCATTAGTAACATGCCCTGCCCTTCAAAAATTTATGATCATGAAGACTTATTAATCATGAAGTTTCCAATCTTTCAAAATAAAATAAAGGATTAATTATAATTCTTTTTTCCCATGCTTTTCTTATAAAAAAGACGTATTTAATGTCAAAACTTCTATACTATGGATTCTAGAAAATGAAATATCTAGACAGTCTTCTCCTTTTTTTTTTTTTACAAGGAGACTGATTCGAATCCCAAATCTCCAAATCATAAAAGAGAAACACCATCATTATACCAAATTCACCCTTCACATATTTTTCTTATAATAAAAAAAGATATCAATCTATACCATTATAATTTAAAAAAATATGACAACGAAACGAAACTTTTATAAAATAACGAAAAAGTGATAGGGACATAAAATTTATCCGTTATACCCCTTATTTGCTTTCCTTTTTCCATATTATCGGTAATAAAAAAAAAAAACAATCCCTCTAGAGTTTGTATCCAGAAAAATTATGTTCAAACCTACGAGAGAGTTCAACAATCACAACTCTAAAATTTCTCTGACCATCAAAAAAAATTTCCAAAACCCTAATATTTCTAGCCAAAACCCCCAAAAAAAAAAAAAAAAAAAATTGGTGAACATTCGGCCATTTGCCCATTTTCATCCTTGTCTTCACCCTCCTTCATCTTCGTCCAAACCATCCTCCATTAATTTTGCACAAATTCTACACTCAAAGATAGAAAACAAAAGAGGATTAATAAAAGATCAAAAGAAAGATTCTAGATTAAGCATTAGGGTTTTAAAAGAAAGTACAAACTAAATGTCTAATACTAAAAAAAAAAAAAATTCAAAGTGAAAATACCTAATTTGAATGGGTCGTGTTGGGAATTACCCTCCCGTGAGAAATTTCATCTCCGCCATCATAAATTTTTCTTGTTCACTGTTTAATTTTTCTTTTAATTCATAGTGATTTCTACAATTTCTTCAAGTCACAGAAGTTAATTCGCAGGTGTTGAGAATGGTGCTGTGGGCGATACCTAGACATGGGTTTGCTCAAACCTTGACATGGCCTTCATACCTTGAAATACCTTGACATTAAATCGAACACGATTCTTGCAGGAAATCCACGATTTTTCTCTCGCCATACCTTGACATGGCGGTCGTCGATTGCTGCTTTGGGCGAGGAGAAGAGAGGAGAGGAGAGAATTAAACAATTAATCAAAATTTGCTCAACAGATTCATAATTAATAAAGATTTAGAGGCAATCAAACAGCCATGACATGAATAAGTGAACTTTTAGAAATTTACCTCCTATAGAACACCTGTTAGAGCTTGAAAATAACCCAGTTCACAGCTTTACAATCAATCGCCAAATTCCCTTTAAAATTAAGCAAAAATCTCAAGACCCATATCTTCATTCTCTTCAAATTTCACAAATTCCACTCCAGAAAAAAAAAAAAAAAAATTGAAATTCAAAACCCCGAAATGGAATCACTCAACTGATCACGTAAAACCCTGTAAAATCACAAAAAATCCTGAACACCCATTTGATCATTCTCTCCAAATTTCACGCAATTCAACTCCAGAAATAATCAAAACCCTCAAATTAGAAACACTAAAGTGTTGTGAGAACCCAAAAAGATAAATGCAAGCTTTGTTGAGTGAATGAATGAATTCAGTTGAAATAACATAGTGACCGACAGAGCAGGTGTGATAGAGAGAGAGAGAGACTCTTTATAATTTAGTTTCTGATGTTGGAGAAAAGTCCACACCATAAGGAGTAGAAACTTTGAAGATCATACGTTGCTTTTCTTTGTTTTTTGTAATTTTAGAAATTGGTTTTGTGAAACAAGTCTGTCAGTGTATGTGTGTGTAGGCGTGCGTTGTACAAATATTTCAGATGAGGGGGGGACGGAGAGAGAGAGAGAGAGAGAGAGAGGAGAGGAAAATGGGTTTGCTTAGCAAGGAGAGGAGAGGAGAGGAGAGAAAAAAATTGTTTGGAGCTTGATTTTGACGGTCATGGCCGCTACCAGTCCGAGAGTAGAGGAGAGGAGAGAGAAGGAGAGTGAAGGTGGGAGAAGATTGAGGATAATTTTGGAAAAAAAAAAATTATAGGTGAATTTAATATTTTCAACACGTGAATTTTAAGCTAGTTTAAATTTTGCCTATTTCAATTATTTTTTAATTTTTTAAAAATCATAAGAATATAATTTTTTATTTTTTATCATAAGAATAATACGTGGATTTCGTTAGAAAAAAATTATAATTAACCCTAAAATAAATTATAGATTTTTGTTAAATCAAGTTGCTCAAATTTATATTGAATAAAATTAAATTTATCTAATTTGGAATGAATTTATACTACTTTCTAACTATCTTTTACTATCGTGCATATGCTACGTTTATTTTCACTAATATCACCAAGGTGGCTTCTAGCAAAATTGATCTTGCAAGCCTTTGTTGCAGCAGGCAGTCATTTGAGGGTTATATTTGCATATTTACTTATTATTAATTATTTTTCTAAAATTTTATAATTTTTAAATAATATATTGGTATAGTTCATCCTTCACTAATCTATTACAGTGCAAAATAAAATTAACTATTGCCACATATCCAATGAAGGTAGCAAATTCAACGGCTAGATTGGATGCTTTAAAATATTGATCCATATATTAACTTATGGTGTGTAGTAATATACTTAATTATCATAGAAAATAAATTACAAATAATATGGATCTAAATCGATTCCTGGTACACTCTGTCGAGTTTAAACTCAACTATAACACAAAACGGTAGTATTGTCGAATTGATCTGCTATAACTTTTCCTTACAACATCCGACGAATATCATCAGCGACATTTTGGGCATCCTTTGAGATTCCTGCCAACCCTCTCTGCGCAAATCCGACACAGTACAACCCCTTTTCTCCTCTCCAATGATTTGGGAACTTTTGTCCAGGCATTCCATCCTCGTTGAAAAGATTATCTTCATGCTAATCAAAACATCGAGCATATTTGTCAATATTTAATTCATAATTATCATGTCAAATTCATTCCTTTGTTACATTTACTTGTTATAGAAAGAGTATTTTCCTTTTTGTAAACATAAGATTCTTTGATATTTATAGTATAATAGGACATTCTTTGATAATTATTCTGCCATCATCTTATTTTTCTCAAATGAATTGTCAATTTAGTATTCTACAATTTTTTTTTTTTAACCTTTTCAAATGAAAATAAAATACCCACAAAATAATAAACGATGGAAGATGAAAGAACTAATCATTGGAAGTACCTTAAGCCAATTGAGAACAGTGCTTTTATAGCCAGTAGCAAAGATTATAGCATCGAATTGGTCAACCTTGCCATTTGCAAATACGACTTTGCTGCCTTCGACTTTTGAAATCTCTGGGTAGATCTACAAAAATTGTCATCTTCATTACAACTTTAATCACATAATTAATTAACAAAATATAATTTAATGTTCTTTTGTATTAAATTTTGTTTAATTCTCGGCAGTACCCGGATGTCTCCTGTCTTAATTTTGGGCATGGCACCCACATCAATTGTGGGGGATTGGCCCATTATCGCTTTTATATAAAATGGTCCATTTTCTGGCTGTTGAAGTCCATAATCAGCCAAATCTCCGAACTGTAATCTGCGGAGAATAAGAATGATAAGGTCCACAATTTTGCATGGAAGGTATTGTAGCAAAGACATGCCCAAATACACCAGTTCCTTTGTGAGCACATGTACCTAAATAATAAAATAAATAAAATATCAAAAAAACTGATATATTCTTCAAATAGAACAGAAGGGGGATTCGATTTATTTAATGTTTACCTTGTCACGAACAGAAAGGGAAGTATTTGCACCGGTGCTTGATAAATCATAAGCAATCTCCATGCCAGAATTGCCGACACCAACAACTAACACATCCTGATTAACATACTTCTTGCCATTCTTATATTCGCTTGAATGCATGTACTCTCCTCGAAAGGTCTCCAAACCAGGCAGTCTAGGTATAACCCCCAAGCTGTTTTCTCCGGTTGCAACTACTAGAAACTGTGCCACGTAATGCTCTAGGACATTTGAAGTAGTGTTCATGGCTTGAACTTGCCACTTTTGGTTATCTTCGCTGTAAAAAGCAGATTCTACTTTTCTATTGTAAAATGGGTTTAAGTCAAATTCGGAGATATAGTTGTCTAAGTAACAGAGAAAGCCACTTTTGGGCACGAACGTTGGTGCATGGGGAGGGAAGGGCATGTGAGGAAGGGCACAAAATTGTTTTCCCAGATGAAGCTTTATGCGGTCATATGTGTGTTTCCGCCAAAGAGAGGCACTACAATCTTCTCTCTCTAGGACAATGTTGGGGATTGAGTGAAGATTTAGGCATGCGGAGGTTGCTAGACCTGCTGGCCCTGCTCCTACAATAACGACTACTACTTCCATTATTTCTCTCTCACTACAAACGAAGGGACTTGGTAAATTATTTTGAATGAGAGAAAAATTGTTGGTGTGAGACCTCGATTGCCACGGGTATAAATAGTTAGAGCGAGTGAATGAGATTATCATTGATAACAAACTTCTTTGTCTAGGTTCCTTTTGGATGGTTGGCAGGGAGAAATGTATTTGACACAATTGATCATATGCAAAGAAGAAATTCCCAAAAAAAAAAAAAGATGATATGACTTTAGAAGATGTTATTTATTTATTTATTTATTTATTTTATGTATTTCACAAAATTCAAATTCTTATCTCAAATTATTAGATACTGGCAATTTGTTATTAAATGGATAAAACTCGTTTGTGATTCAAATTGTGATCATTTTGTTATGTTACATAAACAGTGAGATTCATCCATATATCTTTTATTCAAAACCTAATACATTTGGAGCCTATTATATGAACAATGATATATTCGTAGTATTATTTTATATGAAATAATTTTACTATTAAATTATACCGGTGCTGAACTTTATTCCTAATTTGTTATTTGTAATGCATATTTCACAAAATTCAAATTCTTATCTCAAATTATTTGGTTCTTGCAATTAGATATCAAATGGATAAGACTCATTTGTAATTAAAATTGTGACTATTTTGTTATCTTACTATATATAAATAGTGAAATTTATCCATATTTTATTCAAAAAAAAATATTTTTGTTAAAATTTAAATTGGCAAATGAGTATTTTTAATTTATGTGATTCTATTATAAATAATTTTTCTTACCAAAAAAATTTATAAATAATTTTGGAGGAGATTCAGGTATCCTTCCTACCAATGAAAAACAATTCATTATTCATCACTTCAAAATAGTTTAGGAAACAACCTTCCTTTTCTTCTTTGAGTAAAACCAAATTATCTGGTTGTTACAATTCATATGGATGAGTTCGCAGTGACACTTTACTCGGCCACCAGATTAGTTGACATTAAATATTAATGTAAATAGATAAAATTAATTTTTTTTAGTGGAAACTTGTAAATTGAATATTGCACCAGATCAATATATACATATGTACCTGATAATTTTTTTTTTTTTTGGAGAGAATATTCGAGTTCTAATAGTAATTTTAAATTATTTAATAGTTATATTATGGAAAATTATTGCTTCAGACTCAAGGAAAGGCCGATATAATTGGAGAAAACAAAGGCAATGTTTCCTCATACAAAGGTTCTGACAAGGGTTGAATCTGGTTTTGGAAGATGCAGGGTGCTTTCTTTGAACATCACGTAACCAAAAGAAACCGAGAAAATTGCCCATGAACTTCCTGCTGGCATCGTTCTCACTCATTGCTGTTAATTAGGTTTTAATTCCTTAAACATACGTTTCCACTGATGATGCTTGGATTAGTTTTGCTTTGGGCTATTTGATAAATGAGCTGATCATGATCCGGGCTTGGAGGAATTTGTTGCCTCTGTTGAATGATGTTAAACAAAGAGATGGGTTAAAGAAAGTGACTTGTAGTATAGTTTAATGTCATAATTCTTTTCTTTAATTTTAAAATATAAAATTTAAATCACTGTATAATAAAAAAAAAAAATGGCTTGTAACTCAACAAATCTTGATCGCATCAGGTTTTCTTAGCCAACAAGTTAATAAGGTATTTATGAATTGTTTTGAACTTGACTTGGTCTTGGGTATTTGTGATGATATTATTTAAAACTCGAAAATAAGCACACCCTTCTTTTTATTATTTAAAATTAGATTAATTTATTTTATTATAATTGATCAAAAATTAAAAAATTAATATATAAAATGTATTTATTCTTTTTAAAAAATGTATTTATCATAAATGCAAACAAAAAAACTGTAGTGGAGTAGTTCTTTATTTTCTTATCACATAATTTTTGCTTTTTAATATTGTTTTGTCATTATTATTATTTTTTTAATGAAGGAAAAAAGAATATAAGAGAGAGAGCGGGTGTTGTGTGTCAGCGTGGAAATACGCGTGTGCAACGCATAAATAAGCAAGGAAAATGCAGCGACCTTGGAGAACATAAAAGACGTCGGTTTCTTTGAGTCTCCTCCATCTTCTTCCCCTCATTCCTCGTACTCCTCCTCTGCCGTCGCTACCGTTGCTGCGGTTCCGTTCGATGATAACGATGCACCGCTGCTCCATCCTCCTCCTATTCCAGAGACACCGCTGCCTTCAACGGTGGTGACATTAGGTCCGTAATTCCCCTCTGATAACTTTAGATTCTAGGGTTTTCTGTTCCCCATTCTAACCTGTATCTTTTCAATTAATTGCTTTTCTTTTCTTCCCGTTGTGGTTTTCCTGATTCTATTCTTTTATCCTATTTGTGTCGTAATGATTATGATTATGATTATGATTATTTCCGGAGTTGTTTATCTTAGGGAAAGGTCTGACTCTGCTCTTGGCATCAACTCAAGTATACTGTTGCAAAATTAAAGTAAAATGTGTTCATGTTAGGAACAAATTCTGTAGTTGAAATGTAGATGGAATCCTAGAATATGAATAACAACTGGATTTTCACAACACAAACTTGCTTTCTCACTGGAGGCCAAAACAGAAGGTTCGGGTATGGGTATTCCAGTTTCAAGGGAAAAAGGGCTTCAGTGGAAGATTTCTTTGAGACTCAGATCGCAGAAGTTGAGGGTCAAATGGTTGCCTTTTTTGGTGTTTTTGATGGTATGTGTTAAGATCTTTGGCTATTTTATCAAGTTATCATTATGTTTCAACACAACTTTAGCCTTTTTATTAAACGCTAAGCTTAAAGGGCATTTTGATCGTTTGTTTATCCACCTTGTCCTGTCATAATCCCTCTCTCTCTCTCTCATTTATTTATTTATTTATTTAGCTAAGAATTAAGTTTTTTCTGGCTGAGCTCATGAAAGTTTGCCACACATTTTCCTTTTGACTGATATGGGTCTAATTCAGGTCATGGAGGTTCAACAACTGCTGAGTATGTAAAGAACAACCTTTTCAAGAACTTGAGTAGCCACCCATTGGTATGAAATCCTTATACTTCTCAAATTTTACCTGCATTTAGCTTGGTAGTTTTCCTGGCACGTTATTCTTCTTTGTGATCATGTTACTAAGGTGACAAACCATTGGTTGCAGTTGAAGCATTTAGGCAGACAGATGCTGATTACCTCGCTGAGGATAAGGGCCAGCAGAAAGATGCAGGATCAACTGCCTCAACTGCACTCTTAGTAGAAAATCGGCTTATTGTAGCCAATGTGGGAGATTCTAGAGTTGTTGCCTGTAGATCTGGTTCAGGTTTGTTGCAGGTCTTTCTCTTATTATTTTGATGTAGGATAAAAACTAATTGTGGTCATATGAGCTTAAAGAGCTCTTCTTCATGAGCAAAGAAGAAAGAAAATCTAATTGAAAAAGAAACCAACAACAAACAACAAATTGAACCTTAATTCTAAATTTTGGAGTAGACCTTTTGAGAGACTAATGTAAGTGAGAGAAGAGAGAAAAATAAAATGAAATAACACAACATAACATAAAATTAGAGTTTGAAAGTAAAAACAAAGAATATAAAACAAAAAAAATGAAAAAAAAAAGATGTAAAAATAAAATATTCATAAAAATTTTAATAATAATAACAATCAAACTGAGGAATTCAATTCTTTAGCAAAAAACTTAGATGTTAACCAAACTTCAATATAGGGCCTAAATCAAAAAAAAAAAAAAAACGTAAAGGACTTGTTTGTTCCTCTCCCTCCCTCTGAATGGAAACTAGACGAGATGGATTAGAAATATGTCTCTTCCTTCTTCTCTACAAGATTGCAAATTCTTCTGGGCTCTAATTTTGTGACTAACCCTTGGAATATACAGCATAAAGAGAATGAGCTTCCAAATTTATGTAAACTGTCCCTTCGATAAACCCTAATATTTAGGGAGTGATCTGAATGTTAAAAGGCTTTAGGCTCAGGATTCCTTAGCCTTTATAGTTATATTTTGTTTTGTTTATTGTTTTTGGTTTTTGGTTTTTTTTTTTTGGGGGGGGGGGAGGCAGGATTGGGCTTGTAAGTACAGCAAAGAGTTATATGGCCATGTTTAGTAAAGATCATAATTTCCTCATCTTTGTCTGATTTCATGTTGAGAGAGAGGGAGAGAGGAGGGAATTACTTTTAATAAGAGTGCTTCTTTTGCTAGCTAAATGGCATTTGAGATAGAAGCGACTCAAAAGAGGAGCTTGTGAGTCCTCTGTGGCAACTTGGGTAATAATTTAAATTAGAAGAAGTTGAAGGAACTGGTTAAAGCTTATGGCGTCGCTGCCAAATCTTTGATATTGTTCAAGAAGACTTCTAGGATAAACTTTGCATGTTTCCATAGTTTTAAAATGCAAAGGGTGATGTGAACGCAAGCCGTTTTGTATGATGCGAGGCAAGGCGCCAGCCTCATGGTGCTGAGGCATAATATTTTGAAATTTGAAGTGACAAAAATTTTAATAATCTTAGGTTAGATATATATCTGCTAGAGATATAAATCTAAAAAAATCAAGTTAAACTATTATTGAATTGATGACGTTTTAACTATTTTTCAGAGGACAGAAACAATGTATTGAATTTAATTTGCTCCATGCTTTTTGTTCTTTCATCTTTACAAAACAAAGCCTTTAAAAGAATTATTTGGACATTATTTAAGTAGCGAGAGAAGGACAAATGGATTGATCATCATCATTCTGGTTATCGTTGTTCAGTGTCGCCTTGTTTAAATTTAGAAATTGTTTGTTATGTATTGACAATCCGACATTAAAAAAAAAAAAAAAAAAACTATACTCTTTCTTTGGGCTTTCTTTTGCTCCACCTGACTCCATAACAGAGAGAGAGAGAGAGAGAGAGAGAGAGAGGGCTCTAAACTGAGTAAAACAGAGGCAAATATGGAGAAAGATCCATACATACCTTGCTACAAAAACTTTATTCTCTTTTTTTTTTTTTTTTGGTAAAGGGCTGAAACCCAGGGGAAAAGGTACAAAAGGACGCAAGCAACAAGGGCCACAAGGCCCAAAAAAACAAATTATACTCTTAAGGAAGCTTCTCCCTTCTCATCTGCATGCAGGAGGGACCGGAAGAACCTGCACTCCTGGAGGACTGTCATGTCCCAATCTGGCTAGATGATCAGCGCACCTGTTTCCCTCTCTGAACGTGTGAATAGCAGCAACAAGGGAATTTAAGTTGGACATCAATTGATTGCAGTCCTTGATTATGGAGTGAAGAGGGTGGGATTTAGGAACTCCTTTGTTCAGGAAGGTGACAAGCACTGCTGAGTCTGATTCAACAATCACATTGTTGAGATTCTGAGAGCTGGCTAATTTGAGACCTTCTCTTATTCCCCGAAGCTCTACGTAGAGATTATTAGTGTTGCCCACATTGATGGTGAAGCCAAGAATCCATTTGCCATAAGTGTCTCTAATGAGACCACCAGCACTAGCGTGATTAGGACTGAGATTGGCGGAGCCATCTGAATTGAGCTTCAACATGTTACTTGGAGGGGGGAGCCAGCTTACCAGCTTAGGGAGGGGAGGAGGAGATAGAGTTTTCATAACAGACGCCACGAAAAGATCATTTGAGCAGAGCCTAGTTTGAATCAGAGTGGTCTTGGCATTTATGGGGAGGTTGTCGAAAATAAACTTGCATCTTGTTTTCCAGATGTGCCATATAGCCACAGAAAAGATAGTGCTTCATGAGTTGCTATGGGAGGTGCAATTATGTTTTAACCAATATGCATGGGAGTTGATCTTAAATTGGGGATCAGCATAGGACGAGGGGGCTAAAGCAGTCTAGAAGTCTTTAGTCCAATAACAATCTCTCAGCATATGGAGAATGTTTTCCTCATCAGCTTTGCAAATGGGGCACATAGAGTCAGAAGAAATCTTCCTTCTGGCTCTTTCGACATTGGTGAGGAGGCGGCCTTTGAAGGCTATCTAGATGAAGAACCTGATTTTTTCCGGACAAGGGGTCTTCCATATCCAACTCCAAGAGTTCCTTTGGGAAGTGGAGAGGTTGCCATTAGATGTAAGAACTAAGTAGGCTAAGGAGACTGAGAAAGTTCCATCTGGAGTGGCATTCCAGTGGAGAGAGTCTTCTTCCATGGAGGAAGGGAGCAAAACGGCTCTAATTTCCCCAATTTTTTGAGATGGGAGAATGTCCTCGAACTCTTCTAGGTTCCAAGATCTATCATTTCTTAGATAATTGCTCACTTTGATGTCTATGGGAATATCTTCAAGAGCAATGGAGACTTGATTTCTGAGAATGTCCTTGTCTACCCATTGATCATGCAAGAAGTTAATCGACGGTCCATTTCCAATCCTCCAGCTGGTACATTTGACAAGGCAGTCCTTGCTTCTAGTCATGCCCCTCCAAACAATAGAGCAATTAGAGGTATTGGAGAGCTGAAGGAGATTATCTCTATGAAGGTACTTGTTGCGCAGGACCTGACACCAAAGAGCATTGTCTTCTTGAAGGATCCTCCAAGCTAGCTTGGTGAGCAAGGCAATATTGTTGCTCCTTGAGCTTCTCAAACCAAGCACTCCTTCCTTTTTTTTCCCTGCAAACACTTTCCCAGTTGGTGGCCTGAATTTTTCTTGTTCCTGGGAGACTACCCCAAAGAAAGCTCGTGCTCAGACTATCAAGGCTTTTGCAGGTGCTTTGGGGAAGCCAAGATATCTGCATTGTGTAAGGGGGGATGGCAGAGATGATAGACTTAACTAGGGTGGCTCTTCCTGCTATGCTGAAGAGTTTCATCTTCCAATTGGAGAGCTTAAATTGAACCTTCTCCTCAAGGCTTCTATAGGTGTTTTTATCAACTCTGCTGTGGATGAGGGGGACTCCAAGATAGGTGCCAAGGTCATTCGTAAGTCTGAAATTACAGGCAGAAGCTAGGGAGTTCTTTAGGGAAGAAGGGGCTTTTGAGGAGAGCCAAAGTTTAGATTTTGAGGGGTTGATTTTCAAATCACTTTCCTTGCTGAATTCCTGGAGACAACTCATGATATTTGCCATGGTTTGGTGATTGGCTTCAACAAAGATCATTAAGTCATCAGCAAAAAATAGATGAGAGATATCTAGACCTCTTCTAGCAGCTTTGAAGGGCCTCCAAGAACCTCTGTTCACTCTCTCCTTAATTTTCTAAGGGAGCTTCTCCATAGCTAGGATAAATAGGTAGAGGGTAAGAGGGTCCCATTGCCTCAAACCTTGACCTGTTTTGATGAAGGAAGGGTACCTCCATTCCATAAGATGGCCACTTCAGAGTTTGAGATGCAAAACATGATTAGTCTGACCATTTGAAGAGGGAGGTTGAAGTCTAAAAGAACCTGCCCTAAGAAGCTCCAATTGAGGTTGTCGAAGGCTTTTTGGAGATCAATTTTCATGATCATTTTATACTTTTTGCTTCTGGACTTACGGATGGTGTGAATGAGCTCTTGGGTGATTATCACATGGTCCATGGTGTTTCTCGTTGGGAGGAAGCTGCTTTGGTGGGGACCAATGAGATTTTGGAGGATTGGTTTTAGTCTTTCTACAATGACTTTGGTTAGGATCTTGTAGGAAGTGTTGAGAAAGCTAATAGGCTTGAAATCAGCAGCCCCTTCTGGAATCTTGGTCTTGGGAATAAGCACAATGAAAGCTTTGCAGATGTCTGGAGGGACAAAAACCATCCCTAAAAGCCTCTTTAACAAAGGAGAAAGTGGTGCTCTTCACTGTGTCCCAACACTGCTGAAAGAAAATGAGTTAAACTCCATCTGGGCCAGGGGCTTTGAGACCTTTCCTTTTAAAAACTGCAGCCTTCACTTCTTCAATGGTGACATCCTTCCGCAGCAGAGTATGCTCTTTGGAAGAGACCTTGGCATGGAAATCTTGTAAAATCGAGGTGTTGGAGTTGACAGGCTTGCTAGTAAAGAGATTTAAGAAGTAATTGGTGACATGTTCTTTCAATCTCTGCTAATCGTGGCACTATTCTCCTTCAATTTTTAGACTGGTAATTCCATTGAAGTTCCTTCTAATTTTGGTAGTTGTATGGAAGAATTTTGTGTTTTTATCCCCCGCAATGTACCATTGGATACGAGATTTCTGATACCAAAGCATTTCTTCTTGGGCTAGAGTTTGATGATACTCCTGCAGCAGGTCTTTTTCAAGTCTTTGGAGGAAGTTTGAGTAGAAGTAGGAGTCAGAAGATTGAATGCCACGGAGCCTTATTCTCCTCTTCCTCCCCTGAATGTTTCCAAAGACCACCTTATTTCAAGTTTTAAGCTCAGCAGCCGTGGTTGAGATAGCTTGAAGGAGAGAATTTGGAGAGGATTGCCAAGCTTCATTGAAGACTTCTTTAAATTGCGGATGAGAAAACCAAGCGGCTTCGAATCTAAAAGGCTTGGTCTCTTTAGGGGGAGGGGAGATCATAGCCGTTTGCACCATCACAGGATTATGATCTCCATGAGTTCTAGGAAGATTAAGGACTTTAAGCTCAGGGAAAGCAAGACAAGCTTGATGGTTAGCTAAAACTCTGTCCAGTCTTTTTTGAAGGATGATTCTGCCAGCCTGCTTTCTAGTCCAAGTGAATTTTGGACCTCCTGCACCCAGATCAATGAGGTTGCAGTTGTTCCAATGATTAATGAATTTCTGACCCCTCTTGTTTAAGGTTTTGGCTCTTTTAGTACTGGTTTCCTTGGAGTAGGCAATGTCATTGAAGTCTCCTATGAGGATCCAAGGAAGATGGACAGTAGCAGCATATCTATAGCTTTGGTTCCAGAAGGCTTCTTTAAGCTTGTCGTAGGTTTGGACATAAGCTAAAGAGAAGAGCCAAGTTCTGTGGTTTTCCCTAATCTCTGAGTGAATAGCCTGGTTTGTGTGGTCAATAATGGAGATGGAAACTTTGTTGGAGTTCCAGCATAGCCAGAGACCTCCCTTAAGGCCAGAGGTGGGGACTGAGAAATCCTTATCCATGCCTAAGTTCTTAAAGAAAGTAGGGTAGGTATCTTTTTCAGCTTTAGTTTCAGGAAGGAACAGGATGTCGGGCTTGTGAGCTTTCCATAATTCCTTGCAAGCACGTTTGAACATATTATTGCCAATACCATAACAATTCCACGCTATGATTTTTATATTCATTGGAAACTGAATGAGAGAGGAGAAAAAGGCAAAGAAGACCTCTTAGCTTTCCATATTCTCTACAGATTCATCTTCAGACTCAGAGGTGTCTTCTTTTTCTTCACAGCTTTCCATATTGTCATCACTCTCACCTAAGCATTCATTCTCTTTGGAGAAGCATTGGTCTCCTGGGTCGAAGGACCACATTTTGTTATTTGTCGAGTGACTTAATGATGTGAATTTGCTTGGGCCAGGGTCTAGAGGAGTTGGGATGTCTGGGTTTTTATTTGGATGATAAAGAGGAGGACTTAGGAGGAAGCTTGAGGTGGGCTCTCTAATAACAAGGTTGGATCTCTTTCTTGGATAAGGAGTGGTTTTCTTGGCCCAAAGTTGGAGGCCCTTTCCAGGGGATTCATGCACCATGTTGTTGGTAGAGCTTGTTGGCCCCTTCTTGTCCTCACGAGCTTCTTGTCTTAGCTCTGAAATGTCGTTGTTAGCTGTCTTTGGGAGAGTTGGAGTACTTTCTATCTTGTTTTTTATACTGCCCAATGCTCTGTCTCTCTGATGATTTTTGTCTTTGATTGTTGAGCTTCCATTGACTTTTTTCTGTCCTGGCAACTTCAAGAGATCAGAGGCTTTTGTTGCCAAAGTCAGAAGATCAGTAGTTTGCTCATCCAAGGAAGGGAAGTCAATTGTTAGACTGCTATATCTGTTATGATGGCTAGAAGACTTTAGATCTTTTTCTTTGCCCATGCCTAATTTGGATGATCTTTGCCTCCTAGTGACCTGCATCCAAGGCCCTAAGCCTTGCTCCTGAGCTATTGCCTGATGTGTCAGTTCGCCGGAGGGAAGTTGAGCTGCATTTTCGGGTTACTGGGTGGTAATAGACTGGGATTCCTCCTTGCAGTATTCTTTAGTGTGGCCTATCCTCCCACGATTGAAACATATGGTATGCAGGCTTTCATATTTAACTGCTTGCGTTCTTCTCCTAATTTTAACATTGGGAATGAGGGGTTTGTTGAGATCCAATTCCACACACACTGGCATATTTACCACGCAAGGTGTTGGCTGTGTTTGTGTCTACCTTTATGGGTTTTCTGATGGTTCTTCCTATCTTAAATAGGATTTCTTCATCAAAGAGTTCAATGGGGAGGTGGGGAAGACGTATCCAGACAGCTGCTTGCTCAATTTTAGCCTCCTTTGGCGTGAACCAGGGCCTCCATTTTCTGACCACCAGGTAGTGATCATGAATCATCCATGGCCCCCCAGTAAGAGCATGAAAATAGTCATCCTTTAGTGCAAATCTTGTGAGGAAATATCCTTCTCCTAAGTCCAACAATTCAACAGCTCCCTCTGGTTTCCACAAGCTGTTAATTTTGGAGAGGAGGTGTTATCCTATGTTCTTTCCCAGGAGTCTGATGATTAGGGTTGTTTCCAAGGCTTCCATAAGTTCTTTAGTTTGTCGTTTGAGATTGTGACATTGGGAATTTGTTGATTGGAGTCTTCTTCCTCTTGATCTGACAGAAGTTCATCATCTGAATCTAAGAGGAGTTCGTGAGGTGAGTACATTCTTTCTTCCTGATAGTTCTTCCCTGTGAGCATGTCTCTGAAGGAGACTTTTTGATGGTTAATCTCAGAGTTTTCATTGGCTTTTACCTTCTTGGTACTTCGCTGCAGATGGTCTTCCTCTTTAAGAGAGATATCTCTGTTATGATGATCTGCAGTAGACAAGTTCCTGGGGGGAGACGAGTTTTCATTTCCGTTAGACGCCTCGGTGCATTCTTGATCAGTTTGCATGCTATTCTGCATGCTTGTTTGTCTCTCCGCTTGATATTGCCATTGACAGGGTAACACTCAATTGCCTCTTCAAACTTTATTCTCTCTTTGGGGCTTTCTTTTGCTCCACCCACTCAATAATAGAGAGAGGAGAGAGAGAGAGCTCCAAACTGAGTATAACAGAGGCAAATACAGAGAAAAAGCTGTACGTACCTTGCTACGGAGTATAGATGCATTTTATTGGAATAGACATTGTTTTCTTCTTCTCAAGATCTTCCAATAATAGACCTGGGACTTCCATTTCTTCTCAAAGACCGTTTTTCATCTAAGGGATGAAGAATTTAACCATTTTCTTCCCTTGTGGCAATTTCTATATAGGTAGTGTGTCACTATGGTTGGACAACTGAAGTGGTGGAAGCCATATGGAAAAGGTATATGGAATTTGAAAGAAGAGGCAGCATGGTTTTTCTGTGATGCAAGTTTTCCTGTGGAACCTGAGGATACGGTTTATTGAAATTTGTCATGTGGATAATGTTGGAGCCAGAGATCATATTATAACCTAATGCTGGAGAGACTCTTGAGCTTACCTCTTTGCTGTCTTTGCTGAACTTTTGTTGAATTCAATTAGTAATGAATAATTTGTAAAATATCTTTTTTCAAAAAAATAAAAAAAAAAAATTCAAAGTTAAGCCTAGTGTGACCAAGACCCGTAAAAACCTCACGCCCAGTGTGACTTGAGTCCACCATCGCTTGATTAGAAGTCAAATGGCCATGGGCACCAAAATCAAAGCCCGGTTCAATTAGCCCAAAGCAAAATTATATCAAATTAAAAATATATTATATATCAAAATCAAATCAATTATTGATTTAATTTTGATACATATTTAACTTTCTATATTTTTTTATTTATATATTTGTAATATATATTTCTATATTTGTGATAATAGATTTTTTATATTTAACTTATTGTAATAATTTATAAAAATAATTGAGCATCATATTTGGTATTATTATATTACTTTTTATCTCTAATATGGTATCATAATTATATTAGTCTATCTTCATATTTATATTATTTTATACTTTTAATATGGTATTAGAACTCTATGCAAAAAAAGATTATCCACACATTCGCACGCATCTCTAGCAACCAGAAATAGTGCTGAGCCATATTTCGAGCCTACATGACCTTAAAGCCAAGGGTTAGAGCCCAAAGCCTGAGCTGGAGCCGGAAGTAGAGCCGGAGCGAGAGCCTAAAGTTATTGCAAGGATTGCAAAAACACCACGTAGAATTTTAGATCTTATATTCAGATTTTATCTCAAACTCAAATATTTTTTATTATACCATATTGATTTTGAGGGGAAATATTAAAAAAATATATTATATACTAAAATCAAATCGATTATTAATTTAATTTTAGTACATATGTGACTTTTCATGTTTTTATAATTATATATTTATAACTAACTATTTTTGTATTTGTGGAAATGAGTTTTTCAAATAAATCTAACTTATTATAATAATTTATGGAGATAATTGAATATTAGATTTAACATGGTACCATAACTATGTTTATATATTTTTCATATTTATATTATTTTATATTTTTAATACAAGCATCGTCTTAGAAGCCCATGTACCATTGCACCAAAAGTGTGCAATTTTTGGGGTTTGCTCAAACATAGGGATTTGTCGTTGAGAGAACAATCAGTAAATGAGAGAAAATGCCACCGTTTTGAGAGTATTGTGGTTGAGATATTGTCTTTTTTTATTATTATTATTATACAAGGATTCGAATTTAGAATTTTTAGATTGGAGGAGAGGGTTGTGATTATCTGGCTATTCCTTTAGAATGAGATATTGTCTTTGATGGGTAAGAGTGGGAGAATTTGGTGGACGAGTGAATCCAGAAATGCAAATGTGTACATGTCCACAGAGTAGAGAAGACCAAAAGGGGGGAAAAAATACTAGGTGCCAAAACATTTTTATTAAGAATATTTTAGATTTCTACTAAAAAAAAAAATTGCAACTTATTAAAGTTTTGGGGTAAAGTGTTATCAAAACTTAGAAGTGAGTAAAGTGTGAATGATGCCTGAAGGAAGTTTGTTGGCAATTTTTTTGATATCTTTTGGCTACATTATGTTCAAGGAAAACACCATGCATCATCCAAAGCGCGATTCAACCTTCATCATCTTATACTTATCGAAACCTTTATTTAAGGAAACGATGCCTCTGTTTTCTCCCAATTATATTGGGCCTTTCCGTCAGCCAATTGAAGGGATAATTTTCTAATATATAACTATGAAATTAATTTAAAATTACTATTAAAATTCTATATGGATAAATTTTACTCTTTATATATAGTAATATAACAAAATAGTCAAAATTCAAATTACAAACAGTCTTATCCATTTAATATCTAATTGCAAGAACCAAATAATTTGAGATAATAATTTGAATTTTGTGAAAAATGTGTTACAAATAACACATTGGCAATAAAGTTCAGCATGGGTATATTTTAATAGTATAATTATTTCATATAAACTAATACTATGAATATATTATTGTTCATATAATAGGCTCATATTTCCAAATGTATTAGGTTTTGAATAAAAGATACAGGGATGAATTTCACTATTTATGTAATATTACAAAATGATCACAATTCTAATCACAAATGAATGTTAGCCACTCAATGGAACCATTCATTCTTTGCATTTGATCAACTGACTCGATTACATTTCTCCCTGCCAAGTATCCAAAACCAGCTAGACAAGAAAGTTTGTCATCCTTGATAATCTCATTCACTCGCTCTAACTATTTATACCCGTGAAAATCGAGGTCTCACACCAACAATTTTTCTCTCATTCAAAATAATTTACCAAGTCCCTTTGTTTGTAGTGAGAGAGAAATAATGGAAGTAGTAGTCGTTATTGTAGGAGCAGGGCCAGCAGGTCTAGCAACCTCCGCATGCCTAAATCTTCACTCAATCCCCAACATTGTTCTAGAGAGAGAAGATTGTAGTGCCTCTCTTTGGCGGAAACACACATATGACCGCATAAAGCTTCATCTGGGAAAACAATTTTGTGCCCTTCCTCACATGCCCTTCCCTCCCCATGCACCAACTTTCGTGCCCAAAAATGGCTTTCTCTCTTACTTAGACAACTATATCTCCAAATTTAACTCAAACCCATTTTACAATAGAAATGTAGAATCTGCTTTTTGCAGTAAAGATAAGCAAAAGTGGCTAGTTCAAGCCATGAACACCACTACAAATGTCCTAGAGCATTACGTGGCACAGTTTCTAGTAGTTGCAACTGGAGATAATAGCTTGGGCGTCGTACCTAGACTGCCTGGTTTGGAGACCTTTCGAGGAGAGTACATGCATTCAAGCCAATATAAGAATGGCAGGAAGTATATTAATCAGGACGTGTTGGTTGTTGGCGCCGGCAATTCTGGCATGGAGATTGCTTATGATTTATCAAGCAGTGGTGCAAATGCTTCCCTTTCCGTCCGTGGTAAGGTAAACATTAAATAAATAGGATCCTCTTTTTGTTCTTCAAACATGATTTGAAGAATATACATTTGGTGCAATCTTTTGATATTTTATCTATTTTATTATTTAGGTACATGTGCTCACAAAGGAGCTGGCGTATTTGGGCATGTCTTTGCTACAATACCTTCCATGCAAAATAGTGGACCCTATCATTCTTATGCTCCAGAGATTACATTTTGGAGATTTGGCTAATTATGGACTTCAACAGCCAGAAAATGGACCATTTTATTTAAAAGCAATAACGGGTCAATCCCCTACAATTGATGTGGGAGCCATGCCCAAAATTAAGGCAGGAGACATGCGGGTACTGCCCAGAGCTGAACGAAATTGTTACAAAAGAATATTAAATTATATTTGTTAATTAATTATGTGATTAAAGGTGTAATGAAGACTACGATTTTTGTAGGTCTACCCAGAGATTTCAAAAGTCGAAGGCAACAAAGTTGTATTTGCAAATGGCAAGGTTGACCAATTCGATGCCATGATCTTTGCTACTGGCTATAAAAGCACGGTTCTCAATTGGCTTAAGGTACTTGCAATGATTAATTCTTTCATCTTCCATTGTTCATTATTTTGTGGGCATTTTATTTTCATTTGAAAAGGTAAAAAAAGAAAAAAAAAAAAATTGTAGAATACTAAATTGACAATTTATTTGAGACAAATTCAAAAAGGAAAATGCTCTTTCTATAACAAGTAAAATGTAACAAAGGTATGAATTTGCAATGATAATTATGAATTAAATACTGATAAATATGGTTGATGTTTTGATCAGCATGAAGATAATCTTTTTAACAATGATGGAATGCCTCAACAAAAGTTCCCAAATCATTGGAAAGGAGAAAAGGGACTGTATTGTGTTGGATTTGCACAGAGAGGATTGGCAGGCATCTCGAAGGATGCCCAAAATGTCGCTGATGATATTCGCAGGATGTGGAAAGAAAAAGTTATGACAGATCAATTCGACAATACGCCCAAGTTGTGCTATAGTTGAGTTTAATCACGACAAGGTGTGCACCAGAAATCGATATAGACCCATATTATTTGTAATTTACTTTTTATCATCTATTATGTAATTTTTTCTTTTTGTACATATCATGAGTTATTTATTTGTATGTAATATGAATAAAAATCATTATATTCATCTCACCAGAAGTTTATGTTATCCTAATACAACAATCCATTGTTTTCCATTCTTTTTGTTCTCTGCTTCCCCTTTGGCCCTTTTCCAACGAAGGGGTGGCATCAACTAATTTTGGCTATTTGATATGTATACATGGATGAGATCGGAGAAAATGTAGACTATTTTAGCAGAAAATTATGCAGGGTTTTAATTAAATTATTAAATTTTGTTTGCCATGACAACGTTGATATGCTTTTATCACTATGAAAATTTGGATTGCACGACCTTTTCAAAATTTGATGTCCTTCCTACTTTGTCCTAGGATCCATCATTAACGTCAATAATTTGTTATAAAAGAACAAAGGGTTTCTTAGGTCTTACAAGCTTCTCCCCCGAGTTCTCTACTTGGGTTTTGACCTTTGATTACTTTGCCAGACCACATATTCCCTGTTTCCGATGCACAGCAAATCCTGTCATAGAATTCAAGAATCTAGAGTGCGAACCCACTGCTTACTTAAATGAGCACTACATGCAATTTCATTTAATCTTTATACAAGTTCGTAGGATCCCACAAACACATCAAACTTATCAAAATTGGATCATATAACCACAGAAAATCAAAAGGGGATACAACGATAAAAGGAAGGGCACGGGCCATAAATTCTGTATTGTGTGTTGGATTTACAAACAGGGTACAAAACAGTATGCACAACACGCACAAACAAGAACAACTTCACAACTGACGCCAAACACAACACCCCAAGCACGCCTCTGGAAACCAAGCCCAATGAGTCTCCATGCACAAACAGCTTCTCAAACCCGAACAGAGTGACCCATTGAGATATCCCCAGCTCTATAATAATGGCGTCCGCGACCCCCCATTTTTCCTCTCAACAGATTCCTGCTTTTCTTCAGAGCTTCAAATCCAGAAACATATTCCAGACTCTGGGGACGACACTCATGATTGTTTGATAAGTAATTTTTCGACCTGTATATATAGAGGCGATGGTGTAGACTACTGCAGAGGTGGAGAGGAGAGAGAAAATGAGGACAAAGATGAAGTAGACAAGTTTGAAGAGCCAGAAAGCGGTCCATTCGGTGGAGAGGAGATTGGAAAGGTGGTTGTTGTTTTGAGTTCCGGAGGGAGTGTGATGGAGGGCTACTGCGTTGCTGACGGAGAAGAGGAGTTCGGAGATTTGGATGTGGGCCAGGAAGATGAGGGAGAGAGGGAGGATGAGAGCGAGGGTGATTTGGATGAAGATTTATTAGGCATGTGAGGATGATCCTGTCGGACTCCTCCAAGATGCCATAAACTCCTAGAAATTGCATCTCCTCTTGTTCTCTGTTCATGGTTGATGGTTGGTTGAGACTTGAGAATTTCCTTATCTGCTGCAAAGAAGAAGGAGAATTGGATAGAGGATGTCAAAAAAATTGAATGTAAGAATGGTGGGGAAGTGGGCTCTCTCACAAAATTTTGATGTTTCAACCGGGACAAGGCAATAATGGCTTAGATGCAGTTTAAAGAAAACACGAGGAGTAATATTCCTCTTTTAAAAGTTAAATTCAAATTCAAATAAAGGAATTTTATTATGACAATTCAAATTCAAGTAAAATTTTCAGGTAATCACGAAGAGGTCTTGAGGAGAAACTTTAAATAAAGGAATTACGTGGGCTGTGCCATTTTGACATATGTCACTCCGTGCTTCATATTCTGAATGTTTAGTGTTGACTTTCTGGCATTATGCTAATCCAATCCCTTCTTCTGCCGGAGCCCCCGCGCCGAAGACGCTTGCCGCTGGTCTTCTTTCTTCCGGGCATGGGTTCAATTCCCCGGGGTTTCTCACCAGGTGAAGGTATTGCCCATGCGAGTAATTGTGGTTCTGGACTGCCACTCTTAGAGGTGGCCCAGCGGCAAATGATGGCTCAATCCATTGGGCTTTATGACCCCATGAAGCCTATGATCACGTGAGACTTCATCCTTTCTTTTTTTTTTTTTTAGTTACCACGAAATTCCAACTATAATCACAGAATTGGAAATGAAGATATAACCACTTCGCTGTCCCTCGGTTGAAAATTTTAATAAGTACTATTTGTTGGTCATGAGAAGTAGAAAATTATTGTTTAAAATTTTTTTATTAAATTTAGAATTAATTTGTTCAAATTAAAAGTAATTCAATGTATACAATGTGAAGGGGCAACTAACAGTCAAAACCACGTTTATTATTTTTTTTTTTTAAAAAAAAAAATGCATTTTGTGGTAAAATAATTAATGTGAATGTCCAAATACCTATTTTTCCTCGAAATAAGAAAATAATTAATTTGCATCCTAATCATTTTCCCCAAAATTTCCATTTCTACATGGGGATTATGTTGAGGTCACTCGATCGAACTTACTCGAAATGTCCACATACCTAATTTCTAAAAAGGAAAAAAAAAACAATTAAAAAGAAGTTTAGTTCGGTTACGGGAAGCATTTGTCTCCGGTTAAATCAGTAAAATATTTTAATTTTTTTTTTCGTTTATTTCTATAAAGTTTGGAGCTTTATGGGAAAAAGGCTAAATCACTATTTATATATATATACACCAGAAATCTAGAGCACAGAATAAAATAAGGACAAAAAATTTATAAGAGACAGAGCTTACTACACTCTGAAGTACATAAATAAAAATAAGAAAAGTGAACCAGAGATTTATGAGAGGCAGAATCTATCACATTCTGGAGTATATAAATAAATTTTAAAAGATGAAACCTTTGGACGGTAGTACTAGCCACTGATCTCTACAGTTATAAGTAAAATGAAACAATCTCCACAATGAAATAAATAAATGAACTTTTACTGATAAATAAAAATTTACATAAAATTAAGAGAGTTATAAAAATTTTATTTTCTTCTTCAAGAAAAGAGGTAGATCTCGATAATATCTTACTTTGAGGTATTTTATCTTAAAGGTTTTATGTAGAGATGAGTTTTATAGAAAGATTTTAAAGTGGATAGAAGAGAGTTGGTGGATGGATGAGAAGAGAATAGAAGTGGTGTAAAAGTGATCATAAGTTGTGTCCCCTTTGAAAGAGGAGGGGTTTATTTATAGAAATTGAGAAGCACAATTTTTACGGTATTCTTTTTTACTATTACTACATGGATGAATAGTACCATGATCAATACCGTATTTGTGAATAGTATCGTATGAACAGTACTCAAGAGTACTTTTTACAACTTATTTTTTTATGAAAATCTTTACAATAGATGATTTTTTATTAAATTTAAGTTAGTTGATTGACCTGTCAAAGGGTTTTTATCAGTTTTAAGGCAACTGGTTGGCTGGCCATTGATTCTTTTTTTTTCTCGGGCTCTAACTTTTACATGGGTTGCTCTTTCGAGTTTTCAACCCATCAAGCCTTTCACTATTTTTTCAAGACCAATTTTGCATGAATTGTCTTTTCAGGTTTTCAATCCATCGGGTCAATTCTTTCTTTTTTATATAAGAGGGTTTTACAAAAGATCATTTTCATTAAGATCAAAAACTATATCTGAATCTGAGTTTTCTAATCTAGAGGATGAGTCTTTTTCACTAAAGATGAGTTATTTCATAATTTGAAAATACTCCTTTTTGGTTTTTGCTGAAGTAAGAAGGGCTTGAATATAAGATTTTTGGCCCAAGAAAGTTTTATCTGATAGGTTTGGATCCACGGATCTTTTGGATTTTTCTCTAAGTTTTGCAAAGTCAAAAATTCTAAAAGATTTTCTTCATCACTACTAGACTCACTTTCTATCCTTAAGTTTTATATAAACTACAACAAGTGGTGTATATGGTTTATTCACCATCATATATATAATATTATCTTTTAAATCTACTATAAATATTATTATTATCCACTGTACTCTATTTTGGTATTGCATATTAAATAAAAAAGTGCTTTTATCATTTAGCAAGCAGAGTATTTTATCTGTATTTGATTTTGATATTGAATATATTAAATGAGATAATAATTTTTTAACAGATTTTCTAACCCGAGAATTTTTGTAAAACAGGTAAAATGCCCCAGAAGAATTCTGGAAAGGGAAAGGTTAAGACCGAAAATGAGAAAAAATTCTTGATAAAATCTCTATCAGCCGCTAAACCTATCAGAATATGGTAACATGTAATATCTTTTAATATTTTTTATGATGATAGTTTTTTTGATTTTTCTTGTTTTTTATAGCATTTTTTATGCGGTTTTTTATAATAATTTCTTTTTGTTTTTTATAACCAAGGATTTATATTTTTTAGAGTATTTTTTTTTTTGAGATTTTCTTGGAATGTTTTCTATTATACTCCCATTACATATTTTAGTCTTATTAAGATCAAGTTGTTCACAAAATAATTCTAATTCTTTTCTTATTTTCTTCATTTCCCATTTTAGATGTTTTTGGAGTTTTAAATCTTGACATATTTTTAATCTTTCTTTCTATGTAAAACTAACCAATTCTCCTTAAGTGAGTTGATCATATGGTATTATATGATTCCCAAAAGTTTTACGAATAGTGTTGTTAACTCTTTCTCCTAATAGTGTTGGGAGATCTGTTAGGAATTTTTCTTTCCAAAATGGTTGGTTTGAATTTTCCCAAAGCATGACTCTGATTAGGAATATTAATTTATACCATTGAAAATCACTTAACTTTTTACACCTTAAATTTGATAACAAATTTGTGTTTTTATCTTTTAAATATGTAGAGTCTCCAATGAAATTGAGAGTTATAGTAAATATCAGGGTGGCGATTGCATCCTGAATAGGTTCACCTAGATGATTTAAAATTGGTTCACCATCTTCTCCTGTTTGGATTGTATTTAGAACCTCAATTATTGCTCTTTAGTGAGATGAAAATCTCACAATCCTTTTAACTGTCCAAAAAATCCTGCTATGAGGAGTTCTACAATTGTTCTATCTGTTGTTACTTGTTGAGTTTTATATGCATTTGACGCCATAATCATTTGTTGTAATAAATTTAATATTTGATATTCACTTATTCCATCTATATTTTATACATAGACAGAATTCGCGTTATATTTTGGTTGAACCAAAATTTCATGTAGATTACTTAATTCTAATTCAGACAACCTAGTTTTAATATATTTTGTTTTTGCTTTATTCCAATGAAGTTTAACTATTTTAGTTTCCTGTTCCTGAATAATTTATTCATCAGAATCTGTTTTTTCTGTTTTATTAAGAAACGTTATATTTTGATTTACAGACTGGAGTGTTTCTGGAATAATTGGGTATGTTTGTCCTGATGTTGATTCAATTTTACTAAACTGGAGTTTTGTAGCTTCTAAAAATTCTTGTTTATTGGTTTTTAATCTCCTGTTGAATTTGGTTTGATATGTGGTATGGTTTAACGATAAAGTTTTTAAGTTTTTTAGCTTCCTTTTTATTAAACTCAATAGATTTTTCAGTTTTCTTGGATTTTTCTATTCTAAATAACTGTTTACCTATAGAGTTCAAATGTGCATTAGTATAATTATTTTGAATGATTAAATTTTTTAGATTTACTGAGCTATCATCCTTGGATTTTTTGTAAGGACTCGCATATATTATATCTGCCCCTACATTGATTTTAACTGTTTTTAATTGTGGATGATCAGACTCAATGGTTTCACCGTTTGTAATTTTCCAAACCGTAACTTTTTTCCTGGAGGTTATAGGGTTAATTGTTTTAAGTGGATTGACCATTTTATATAGATATTCAATTTTATGTTTATTTGTATACATTTCAATCCATATAAAAAATGATACAATATATTTAATTTTTCTAAGATATTTGTAATATTTTGTTTGTATTTTTTTTTTTATGTTCAAAAACTTTAAAATATCACTCTCTCTTTTCTTTATTTTGTTCTGAATAGTAATCTTTTTCTATGCGTTTTTTATCAATTTTAAATTCTTTACTTTTTTCATAAGAATTTAATTCATTTTCTATAACATATAATTTTTTTTCATCACCTACATTTTTTGTGATAGCAGATCTTGTTGGTGATGTTGGTTCAGAAGGGTTTTGATCAGAAAGATTTTGATCAGGAAGGTTTTGATTCTTTGTATGAAAACCTGTATAAACTGTTTACGGTATATTTTTGTCAAAGTTTATGTTTTTCAGATATGTTGAAAGTATATCCGATATAGAGTACCTGTGTTTTTGGAATGTTGAAGATAGATCTGATGTGAAGTACCTATGTGTTTCTATTTCTATTGGGTTTTTATTCGGAAGGTTTATAACTGAGGATAGTTATGATACTCTTCCTAAATCTAAGTATTCAAATGATGAATCTGAGCACCAAGAGTTAAAAGTTTTTCTTTCAAAACTAATTTTTACATTCTCATCTATATATTAGATTATTTGTTTTATCTAGTGCTGGGTTCAGAAATATCATCTTCCTGTCTTGGTTGAGTGGCTCCTTCAAGAATCCATTCTTCAGAAATGGTGATTTCATCCCATCGAATGGGTTCTGGTATTACCAAGTTTGACTTAGTAATATCAATTTGGAGTAACAGTGTTTTTCTTTTTTTATGGTGGATTTTGTGTTTTAAAGTAAAAGCGGTTGTTATAACTTTATAACGGATTTTATTGATTAAAGCGGCCGGAATCAATCCCTCAATCATATCATAATTATGAGTTTTAATTTGTAAAATTAAATATTTTAAAATGTTTTTATTGTTCAAAGATATAATCAAATTTGAAAATATATCAAATGAGATTGGTCCTTTATATAGACTAGACTCTACAGTTCCTAACAATGACTTTGAAAAGTTATTATACCTAGCATCCTTAAGAGTCACCAGGATTGAGATGTTTAGACCTTCACTGGTTAATAATCTTAAACTAGTTTGGACTAATACTACATGAATATATTTAAATCCTTTATTTATATTTTTTTCTAAAGATTTTTTAGATAATAATTATCAAGTTTCTGAACGTTTTGACAACTGAATGTCTTTTTCTTCGGTTTTAATTGTTTAATCAGATTTAAAAAAATTGATTTTAGTTATTTTATATATCTGATCTATACTTATTTTGGACATTTCTCATTCATCTATTAGTTTTTCAAAATTTTCTATAGTTATTTTTCACTATTTATTATATCTCTAGATCTAGATGAGTTAGATATAAAGCTCGAAAAGTTAGTGGTTTTACAGAATATTGGGTTCATTGGTTTAATCTTAAAATTCAAATCTAAATATACGACTACTGCGCAGACTAAACCAACGGACTCACTGCCTCTCCCTGGGACTTACGGTCGGAACCACTTACGGAAGGACTCACTGTATACCTAAATTTTTAAGTTTAGAATTTCAAACAACTTAGTGCAATAAACTATATAATACTATCTTTCGTGGCTCTGATACCAAGAACGCCCAGACTCACTGTTTACTTAATACAATAGCTCTAGGTGCTCAGACTCACCGTTTTGAATGTATCTTATTATATAGTAATAAGAAAAACCATCATCATCAAAAATATTAAAAGATATTACATGTTTCAAATGTGAGAAAAAAGTGACATACAACAAAATATGTCTAGATCAATTAAAACAATCCCTAGACGAATGTATGATAAAACCCTCTGAACTTCCTTCTACTAGTACAAGGATGTATGATCTTACAACCATACTCAGTAAGAGGAAATTCAGTAAAAAATCTCCTGAAACTGTTGAAAAAATTCTCAGTAAAACCTCTATCAACCGCTAAACCTATCAGAACATGGTATGAGCTGGTGACTGAAGAAGATGAATAAAAAAAAATGGCTTAAACCCAAAATCGATTTTTTCTGATGTGTTTGGATTCACAGATCCTTTTAATTATAATCAATGCGAAATAGATGGTTTTATGATATTTTTAGGAATGGTGAATTGATTCTACCATTTTACTTTGAATTTTCATTGAACAACAATGGTCCCTTCTATGTTGTCATATTCTAAATACCATTGAATAACTCATGGTACAAAAAACTTTGAGCAGAAGAGACATAAAGGTAAGAATTTCTTTTCACTCTCTAAAGGTTTATAATGGGCTCGAAACAGTTCAAATAATTCTCTAACCTGTGAGAAAAATATATCAGGTAGAGATCCATAATATTTCCACCAGTGATAGAACCAGGTTAGAAATTTAGATATTTGGATGTTTTTATTATGAAAATAGAATAACCATGTATGTGTGCTTTGTGTTTTGGATTAGAAAAGTATTATACCATGATTGTTTGTAATTCCAATATGAGAATACATGGCAAAACTTTAATTTTGTTTTAAAATTTGTTGGAAAGGATTTAGGTTTTTCAAGGTGTTGTCCCCGATCAAAAGAATAAAGAACGTTCAAAATTCTGCAAGTAGAATATGTTGGATATTATTTTTCAAAAGAATATATATAGTGTTTGATATCCATGCTTCTTATATATTCTAAAATTGTTTGATAATATACCACAAGTTTTGAAATATCTCATGGTTTATAAAATCAATTTTCTTCCAAATATTTTGCTATTGTTTGAAAAGGATTTTTATAAAAAAATGTCAATCAACAGTTAAAATATTTTGATGAAAAGATTTTGTAATAAAATTTAAAATTCTAAAAACAATTTATTGATCATCAGAAATAGTAATCAATGGTTTTAAGTTTGTTTGAAAAAGGGTTTTAAAAAATGAAAATTCTCATTTCTCGGTTTTATAAATTAGTTTAGAGGTTTTACCTGAATCGGATTAGGTTATACCCAATTCTTATACCGATTTTATGGTTAAACTCCTATTTTGGATTGCCTTCATAAATGTATTAAAACACAAACATTTTTGGACTCCAAAATTTAGGTCTTTTTGGGACTGATTCAACTCATTTTTTAAGTTAAAATGTATCATTTTGCGCCATTGTTTGGGTCTCTATTTTAACCTCTGTTTTGACCTCTTATTACTATATATATATCTTATTACTATATAATAAAAATACAAGTGAAGAGGGGAAAGTGGGAGAAGGTGTCACCTTGGATGGGAACAGTTTTCTACTGTTCCCATCATTTTCTTTTGTTGTTTTTTTTTCAGTGTTCTTCCTTTTTTAACTTTTTTTTTTAATATCTTCCACCATTCTTTTTTTTATTTCTTTTATTTTTTGCCATTCACCTTTTTTTTTTTAATTTTCTTTTGCATTTCTTCTTTTTTTTTTTAACTTCATCCCTTCTCCTCTCTCTATTTTTTTTCACATTTTTTTTTGGGTTTAAGTTAGAAAACTTCTTTGAACAAGTGGGGAGGGAGAAGTGGGAGAAGGCGCCACCTTGGATGGGAACAGTTTGTTATTGTTCCAATCTTTCTTTTTTTTTTTTTGGGTTTTGTTCTTCCTTTTTTTTTTTTTACTTCTTTTTTTAACCCTTACCCTTCTTTTTTTTTTTTTAAACTTTTTATGGGTTTCTTCTTCTTCTTTTTTTAACCCTTCAACTTTTTTTTTTTTACTTCTTTTTTTTGGTTTCTTTTTTTTTCTTTCACTCTTCACCCTATTTTTTTTCCCTTTATTAATCCATCTCTTCTTCTCTTTCTATTTTTTTTTCACTTTTTTTTGTGGGTTTCATTGTATAAAAAGTTAGAAAATTTCTTTCATATTTAGCAACATATTTTTCTTGAAATATGACGAGTGGCTAGTAAAGTTAGAAAAAAATGAATGAGAGTTAAAAGACATTTTTTTATCACTTTTATACTTAAACAACTCGATAATGACGTATATTTTTTTAATTTAATTTAATATACAGTGATCAATAAATATTGAGATAAAATAATTTATTTTTTAACCCACCAAACTGGACATGTTTTTTTTAATATGTATTTAATTTGTATGTTTAATTTAATTTAATTTAATTTATAAAAAATATATTTTTTAAATTTAATTTAATATACAATTGGCAGCAAAAAATTTTATGTTAATAATCCTATAAAATCGTCATTTAGTTATGAAAAAAATAATTTCATAACTTATGATTGGTATCAAATTAAATTTTGGTGATAACTTATGAAAGGAAGAATTCATGATTGATTAATGTAAAATTTATAAGTTTAATATATGTTCTAAAAGTAAAAAAAAAAAATTAAAATAACTTCTTAAAAAATAGCGAACATTATAAATTATTAAATTGTTTGAGAAGAAGCAAAGCAAACAAACTAAAGTAAATCCCTATTTTTTTGTTTTTTATACTTTTTTCTATATTGTTTATTATCCAAAGCTCCATTTTAAAGAAATACAAATTAAAGTTTTATATAATCAAATCTATTAATTATAACTTTATCTGAGTAAAAAAACAAAGATTGAGAAAGAGTATAAAATTTTACATTTGTACTATTTCTCCTATTGTATTTGTACTTATGACAATGGTTGAATGAGAGAGAAAGAGGTACCGTTAAAGATATAAACAATAATTACAAATAAAAATATAAAATTTATTATTTTATGATTTTATTTGATTAAAAAAACTATGTCAATAAGTTTTTTTAATTAATAATAACTGAAATTGTACTCTATAATAATAGTAGTAACAAATAACCCTCTCTTTCTAAACAAATTGCAATATCTTAAAATTTTAAATCAATACATAAATATATATAGTCAAAAATATATCAAATAGCTTTTTTAATAAAATAATTTTGAATACCAATAATAATTATAAATTATTTAATAATTTTATGAGAAAGTTCACTTTTATTGTGTAACACTGTATTTACAGACTTTGTTAATAGTTATAATTCAACTAACATTATTTTCTTTTTCTTAAAAATTTTAAATTTGATCATCTCTTATGTATTAAAAAGAAACAATAACTATAAGATTTCCAATTAAAAAAATTAAATCGTACTAAAAATTTTTAATAAAAATAATTTAAAAATTAAGAAATATAATAAATTTATAAAAACGTGTTTAAATGTCAATAATTTTAAAAAAAAAATCCAAAGCTATATATATGTGTATATTATTCAATTCACAGATAAAAAAGAGTTTAAATCTATTAAAAAATAGAATTAATTTATAGAAAAAGATTAAGATACTTTTGCTATCGATAAAAGATTTTTGACAAAAAGTATAAATATTGTTTAATTAATGTAATGTATAAGAGTAATTATACTTAATAATATATTATATAAATTTTAAATTTAATTATTCATTGGATATAAATAAAAATATTAAAATATTATAAAAATTTTTGTGTCTCAGTCGCACCTTGTACAGCACCGACCTTGTGTGTGTGTGTATATGCAAAGAAGACACATGAATTTGCAAATTTCATGCCTTCTTCAGATGAGTGCCATTTATTTTGATTTACATGAAGTAATGCTTCTGCAAATTTTAAATTAGTTTTTGGTTGAAGTTGAGTATTGATGAATTTTGGGCAATACTTCCAAGTGAGATTTGAAATTTTATTTCTCTAAAAGTTTTGTTTCATACATTTAGTGCAAGACATTTCAAAATGGTACGAATGTCATTTTTTAAGATCCACACCTGCCCTTTTGAAATCCGAGAGAGAGACAGAGAGAGAGTTATGCCATCTTCTTGGGAAGACCTAAGCAAATGCCTGTGATCCTTGGGCCCTCTAGCGGCTACTGTTTTTTTTTTTTTTCCCCCTACCAATATCCAAATTTCTCTGACTAATTCGATGTGAATGTTATAAAACTCATCGAGGGTCGACTCCCCTCGTCTCAAAGGGCTTGGTCTAACGGCTACTGTATACCCAAAGAAAAATTCATCTATAATAAAGGCCGATCAGGTTGCCAGTTTAGTGCATAATGCTCGATGAATAATAAAAATGCGTCACACATGGTACTAAAATATATACGCAAACATATAGCAAAACGTCCAATTACACTTATTTAGGAATCTTTATAAGAACATCCAAACTTTCTCACATACTCTAAAGTAGTGCTAAAACATAGAGACGGAAATTCCATTATTCGTGTCACTAGTTACTAGCATAGCACATGCACCCAAGACCTCTCTCCATAGACTAACGGCCCAACGAAACAACATATTATGCAGCTTTAACAGCAATCTTCATCCCAGATTCACAATGTCCAGCATAATTGCAGATGAAGTAGTTCTGTCCCTTGGCTAGCTTGATTCGATCTTTCCCCGATGAGTACATTTTTGCACCCGAAGGAGTGCTGCAACCCTTGTATCCTCCCTTGTTCACCGCCACCACATTGTGGATCGTTTTGTCATAGTTAAATACTGCAAGTAGCATGAGAAAAAAACAATAATAATTATAATTATAATTAGTTTTAGCATAATATCTGTGCTCAACACAAAGCCGCAAAGAGGGTTCACAAATGTTGGTGTTCTTGGAGTTGGAGTAGCACACTTCGCTTTGCCCCTCCTGCATCTTAAGTGGAACAAGCCAAGAAAGAGCAAGAAGAAGAGCACTAACAATCTAAGGCAAGATAAAAGAAGAAAAAAAAAAACCGCCACAAGTCAACACACTTACTGAGAGTGTCACCAGCCTTAAAACTCTTTCCTTTTGGCCAGTTAACCACATTGAATGCCCACCCTTTGGTGCCTCCAACAGTGTAGGTGGCACCATGAGCAACCTCTGCTTGAATCCAAAGGCAAACTAGTGCACCCACTAGAACTGTGGCTCCAACTGCACTGCCTCTTCCCCGAGACATTTTGAGAAAAAGAAGATCTAGATAGGTGAATGAGAAAGGCCAGAGGTAGTGATGAGGTTAAGAATGACACAGACGGGAAGGTGAATTAATAGGCTTTTTATAAAGGCTATTTTAATGAAGGTAATAAATATTCGGGACCCACATGTTGAAAATGTGGTACTGTGTCAGATCATTTACCAGTTGAATGCTTTAGTGTGTCTTGAATAAAATAATTAAAAGAAAATTAAGTCCAACAACCCACGATAGCCATTAAAACTACTTCCAGGATTGGTCAATGACAGTGGTGGCAGTGAAAGGCCAGTGCTTTATGATTTCTTTCTTCGGGCCAAAATTTTGTCAGTCATGACCCCTGTGATATTTCAACTACTCAACCTATATAGAAAGTTAAAAAGAGGTCACCTAGTGTGGTAAAATCCCGTTCAAGTGAAGTGATCAACCCAACTTGGAGGTCTTAATATGTGTTTACAAATGTGAGTATGGTTTGCATATTTTTGTCGGGTCTACGATAGATGGAAATTATTTTCTTACTGTTGATAGTACTGGGGTTATTATACCCAGCTGTGTAGCCTCTTAATTTATGTTTCTCTTTTTCTAACGTGTCAGTCCCTTTACCCCAAAAAAAAAATGAATATGGTTAAATATACTCTAGAGATATAGAGATATATGGTATCTAAATTTTATTTTATTAATCTATTTTAAATATTATAGAGTTTATTAAAAGGTTATATCTCTCTCAAATTCTATTCCTTCATTTTTATATTTTGAATTTGAGATTTATAATTAAGAGAATATGACTTTCTATTACAACACTTATATTAACACAGTATACTATAAATATAATATGAATTCATTATAATTTTGAAATGAATATGGTTTCATTAAGCGGGCCAACTACTACGGTATCGTAGTTAGAAAAAGAAAGTTTCAAGAAAACAGTTCAGTGATAATAGTTTCTATCCTTTAATTCTGTAATTAGGGATTTAATTCTATTATAATAAAAAAGAAAGTTAGAAAAAGAAAAAAGTAAGTTCAATGAGATCTTAGTTCCAACAAAAGATGGAAGCTTATTGGTTAGTGACGAAGCATGCTGGCTGTCGGATTGAGCGACCAAAATTTATCTCGTCGTAATATACTCGAGTGTCGGGGTCGTTTTGATTGGCACTGGTGATAGATTTTTTGGGCCAGTTCCTCTCTTCGGCAGGCATTGGAAACAATGACTTCCATTTTGGGCCGGCCCACTTAAAGCCACATGGGCTTACGGCTACAGGATAGGATTTTTTTTTTTTTTTTTTCAATACGCTTTTCCTGTTCCAACGGAATAAAATGTTTTGTCTTATCTTCGAAGTTTTTTTCTCAAGCATCTTTGTGCAGCTAATTCTAAATATTACGACCTTAGACTAGGCTTTGCCCAATTTGAAAAGGCTAACATTCAAATCAATTGAGATTAAATAAAGATTTTAATATATAAAATAATTAATATAGTGATAGTTTTATGTTTTTATGAAAAAATTGAGGAGTACTTGCAAAATCTCAAATTTTTTTATTAAAAATTTTATTTGTTGAATAGATTATAAATAAAATTTGAAAAATATAAATAAATAGAATCAAACCAAGGCAAAGAAAGGTTAACCAAATAGGATCTATGTCGGGAAAAAGATGAGGATCACCTGTGTTTTGATAAAAACAAATGGAGAACCAAATATCAAAATTTCCTAATACCTTAGGTCCGAAGTTATTAGGGAGGGACTCTCGAACAAACCATACTTGGAATTTCTGATATTCGTAGCGCAATTCTCTGAGTTCTTTCCACTGTATTTTGAAATTTACAGTGCTCATACACATCTCAATTAGTAATGCAATATGTGTACACAAGACCAAATGTTCCCTCCGTGCAGCCGAAGCTATATTTTTGACAAATAAAGGAATTTCCTAAAAAGATGTCAACGCTTTTGTAATGGTGGCTAATTGAAAATATTATTTATTTATAGATTATGTATTATAAGAAGTAATTAATCATTAGGATTTCATATTTTTTTCTTTCAATCTTTAATGATCTGAGGTGCAAACATTTAATATAAGCCATTTGATCACCTTGGTAGAAGAGCTTGTAAGTGGGTCCTGCCTGAAAAATCGAAGCTCCAAGTTAAAAAAATGAGCAAAAGTCTACAGACCTGGGCATGAATCCTGTGGCGTAGCATTTGCAGATAACATGCAAACATGAAATCGTCAATCCCTCGCATGCCTCCTAAATGAAAACAAAACAAGAGATAGTATGGAAAGCTGCATGAATGTAAAATAAATTCATGTAACCTGCACTTCCTAAATGAACTTCCATGAAAAATGGACAGCTGAATGATTCTCCTTTGTTCTTGGCGCTGCCGATCTTGTTCTTTGTCCTACCTATATGATGTTCGGCTAAGAGAAATATGAATCCCATGCTTCCACATTTTCAGTGTTAAGTTTTGTGAATAAATTTTCATTTTTCAGTTGAATGTAAGTTTAATTTTTATACTTTAATCGGCCTTATTTTTATGGTTATTTTTATTTTTTTGTTTCACTTTATTAATTTTCCAATAGGATCCTACAATGAAAAATCCGGTCTCAAAACAATAAATACCAGCATATACCCACTAATTCAATTAAAACAACGTTCATTGATTAATAAGAGACAAAAAAAAAAAAAAAAAAAAAAAAAGACAATGGCATACATCCAAAAATGTCACTCAAAACTCATGAGCAGAAAATGTGCGTCATTCTTAAAAATCTCTTCCGGGATCCATATAATAAATATTGAAATCCTTTACACAACTCTCATGATCTCTTGTACATATTGCCCCAAAAACATATTATACTTCTACAAACCATCATATTCAAACAAGAACTACCAACTATACACACACCATCCAAACTAATTTTTGGATTGTCTAATTGCAATTTTGGATAATATAAGCACAAAAAGGGTGCTGATGCTCTAATTAAAATAGGTTCTTTCCTATGTTCTAGAGAGTAAATAGAAGTTAAATATATAAGAAGGCGAAATCAAGAGGAGATCCCGACACCAAGGAAATCTATAAAAGGAATATCGTTGTTTTCCATCGATGCTTCTCCATTTTCAACTTGTTGGTTTGTGTCACTTGCTTGAACAAGATTTACCAACTCGCTCTTTTCTATTCCATAACAATCTCTAGATGAGAATCCAAAACGATTTGAGATAACCCTTTTGTAGCTTGGAAGTCCAAGTGCTCCAAAATCCCTATTACTCCCATTCAAATGATGTTGCAAAGGAGATTTGTCCGACTTACGATAGTCCCATACACATTTGCTAGAACTTGTATTGAAGCAGTCCACAAATTCCTTTGGCGACAATTCCATTGAATTTGATTTGCTTTTGTTTGCGCTTAAGGGTGTATGAGTAGACTGAGCAAATGTCCAACAAGAGTGGGGGGAAGTTGAAATTGCAAGAATTCTATTGGCTTCATTAGGAATTCGAAAATCAAAGAATCCACCAACGTGAAACCTAAATTTTGAGCTATAATACTCTCCTTGAGTACTTCTTGAATTTCTTCCTTGAAAATTGTAATGACAAGTACTGTTGCTTGAATTGCTTAGAAAATCTTGGTAACTCCTCTTACTCCCACATACTTTGGATTGTTCTCTATGCTTTCTTGCCATCATAACATGCCAATGATTTTTCACAGCATTATCCGTTCGACCAGGGAAAAGCCTTGATATTAAAGCCCACTTATTGCCATGAATCCGATGAGCTGCAACTAGTCTTTCTTCCTCTTCTTCAGTGAATGGCCTTCTGTTGATTCTTGGGTCTAGTTGGTTGAACCATCTCAATCTGCAACTCTTACCTAGTAGAAACATGTGAAAAAAAATTATCATGTGTCCAAAATTTATGACACTAATTGTTATTACAAAACCAACCCAAAAAAAAAAAAAACCATCTATGGGAATGAAAATACAAATATGAACAATTTCGTGCTTCTACTCTAGCCTAGGGAATTTATTCATATTCAAGCACCAAAAAATACAAAAAAAAAAAACAAAAAACAAAAAACAAAAAACAAAAAACAAAAAACAAAAAAACTGAAAAGAAAAACATATTTGTTGCGTGTACATAGTATGTCGGTAAATGTATCAAGAGAGATCATTAGGTTGTCTTTGGCTTTACAAAATTCATAGATTTATTTCATGTGAAATCTAAATTTTTGTAACTTTGTAGAGGTTTGGGAGAAATACGTTCTGATTGCTCTTAAAAAAAGAAAAAGATATGAGATTATTCAGTGATTGAACCACATCTTAGAATTTTGATGTTCAATGATCCAAGAGTTATCAAATATTTGTGTAACGAGAGAGAGAGGTGTTGTAAGCAATATACGTGATAGTGATATGGCACATACCGGATCGTCCTTGAAGCTTCTCAGCAATAGAGTTCCAATTTTGGGGGCCATATTGCTCGACAAGTTGACGGAGTCTTTCATCCTCTGCAGGTCTCCAGTGTCCCCTTGGACAGCTCTTTCCATCATCACTTGAATTTGCTCCTGAATTATTAGAATCCTCCATAAGCAAAGATGATGATCAACAGACTCTCACAAGTCACACGTGCGGTTTTGGTTGGTGTGATCCGATGATCGATGATGGATGATCCTCTCTTTTTTGCTCGCCGCCTTTTTCAACTATATATTGAGGAAAGGGAGCAAACAAGAAAACAAAAATCACCTAAAAAGAAAAAAGTGTGAGAAAAAGCTGTGTGTGTTTGGTTTAGGGTTGTGGATAGGCCGTCACTTTTGTTGGTTTTACACGACATTTCGGAAGCTTTCATCAAGCACTGACCTCTCTCTCTCTCTCTCTCTCTCTCTCTCTCTCTCTCTCTCTCACTTCTCTATCATCAATTCTCACCTAATAATTCTCCCATCTCTCTCTCTCTCTCTCTCTCATGGTACTGCTAAACTAACGTTTATTGAAGGCCAAATTTTTGGTATACGCATGTTTATCACATACCATACAAAACGGCTCTTCGCACACAACTTTTCTGCTCTACTTGTATAAATTATTTTTAACTTCTAATTTTCTTTTGTTAGTTTTGTCGCATCCCTGGGAAATAATTTTCTTTTTTTTAATGGCAGACACCTTCCAATAGCTAAAAAAGAAAATGATTTAATCCAGTAGCTAAAGAGTCATTAGAATTATTGTGGGTTGGTTTCATTAATCCTTACCAAGTATGGATTCTTTGAAAATTGTTTGTGTTTAACCTATGGCATGACACAAATATTTATATCCTAGTGTTCCAACCTAGGTTCCTATTTTAGTAAAAGACATGAATGCATGCAAATTCTTAGGCTTCATTACTGTTTGCCTTTTTTCCTTTTAGGCATTGCTTGCTAGATGAATCGTATATGTTGAAGCCTGGACTCATTAATTAATTAAGGTGAGACAGATGAGTTGGTAAACTCTTAGTTGTCATGTCCTTAACTTGGGGTAGAATTTAGTTTCTTTGCTTGGGACATGTTAAATTGATTTCGACTTAAGTGGTTAAAATTACAAACAATTTCTTATATAGACTTTTTTTTTTTGTTACATAGAGTTTTTATATAGATTTTCATTGCAAGCAAGAATCGACCATCCCAAAATCTTCTAAGGTAGAAAGTCATTCGAATAAAATTGATTTTGTTTATTCAATTATATCAAGAATAGATAACTAGATCACTAAGGATTACAATATACTTCAATGCACAAATGTTAGGCACTAAGGCGCACTTGAGAAGTCATTAGATTTAGAAGTAGATCTCTACAAATAATACCAATGCTCTGCCGACTTAGTGGTAGAACACTAATCTTTCTTCATCAAAATTTTGAATTCAAGTTTTTGAAATAAAAAAACAGACAGTGGAAGAGTCGGCCCCATTGGCCCCAAAACTGTTCAAACGGATTAATCGGATTTTTTTTCATATATATATATAAATATATATATATATACACACACGTGTGTGTGTGGATAAATTAACCCCTTCATGTGAAAAAGTTTAAGCAAATGGCATGAAAACCCTTATCTTTCGTGCTTGAAGTTTTGTATCTTAATCCAAGAGATGTCAGGGCATGGAGTAGCACCAAATAGATAATCTAAGTGGTTTAGGAGATAATGCACCCCTCAAAAATTTTAGATGTTTGGATAGCGCGGATTTTAATTGACACTTACTTGTGGAAAATGCAACTAAGTAATCAATCTATAGGGTCCTAAATCTCGAATTAGCTGATAATATATATATATGAATATCTCCCTGGTCAAAGTTCAAAACACCCCATGAAATTTGCCCATTGTTTTTACCTTGGTCAGTAGTTTATGAGCAGTTATATTGATATATACCAGAAAAGTAAAGTCAAAAAATCTTAATCTATCAGCATGTAAACTACTTAAAAAGGTTATGCACTTCAATTAATCAAACAAATACACACATATATATATATATATAGTTGGAATTTGAAAGAGGACCCATAACCTGCAAAACAGTTAATGTGCTAGGTGGGCCTTTAATTAAATCCCAAATCGCAAGTGTCGTGTAAGTATGGCATCAACAAGAAGATGGGTAGCCCGTCTACCCCATCTATACTCTCCATGCAGATGGCAAGTCAAATATATATGTGATCAAACAAATGTTCCATATGTTTTTTCAACTTTTGTGTGCTATATAAATAAATGTATAAACATTATGCCCACATGAATACTTCAAAATGATTTCTTAACTGATTGAGATTTTTTTTATAACCCACGAAACCCAATCAAACTCTACTTTGAACACCCTATCCCTATCCATTCCACAACTTGAACTCTCCAATCTTGATTGGCTGAAATGTGACTCTGATTTAGTCTTTTTGATTTGATATGAGAAGGAAAGTTTTCCCTACTTCCCAATTAAGTTGTTCAATATTATTGGATTGATCTCCACATAATGTGGGGTAGGCTAGCAACAAAATGTATTGATTTTTCACGTTTATATGGTCATATGGGTTTATGTATGATTCAACAATAGTTCGTGTTTTTTTTTTTTTTGTATTATTATTTAGTGGGTTGTTAGATATTTCACAAAAATTGAAGAAAAAAATTGCCATGCTTTAAGTTTTGCAAAACAAAAAAGAATTTCCAATCTTCACATAATGAAAATTAGAAATTTTATTCGACACTTGAAACGTTTCATGGATACAAATAACTTTAATTAGCATATGCCTACAATATTACCAATCTTCATATGATCTCTCTCTAATATCCATTTATAAGTTTAATTAAGTAGTTAAAGTTAGGTTTTCCAAGTGGTCAATTGTCCACAAGTCATTTTATGATCAAACCTTACTTATGTTAAACTTAGTAAATTATATTTAATTTGGATCTTGAAACAAAAACCCCAATTCCTCCAAGCAATTTTTCCTTTGAAGTTTCATCGATTTCCTAGGAATAAAATATGCATGGAGAGCTAAGGTTTTGCACTAGAGTCACCAACCTAAGTTGGAAAAACTATATTAATTAATAAAACCAACATGTTGCTTATCAAAATTAAATACATAAGAAAGTCTTTTGGGAACTGAACTAATAATTATTAAAAGACTTATTATGCTGAAATTCACCTTGTCTACCATTGAACTTTTCAAAATAATTTAAGATAAAATTATTTATAAAATTAGTTTTCGTTTAGAATTGTATTCTAGATATATACTTTTTAAGGCAATTTTCTTTGATAAATTAGAAAAATTGGGTCTTCCCCATTCACAACATATTCAAATGAACGGCAGAGATTTGCATCTTTACAAGCCCCAATCTTAGAAAAGTATATAAGTCCATGGCTTCTATTTTATGTTATAAAAAATATTTTAGAATCAAATCGTTAAGGAAAAGATATTATTCTTTTTTTTTTTTTAGATGTTATAGCTAAAGAAATCAACCAAATTGTTTTATAGGTTGAATTGCATAATTCAATTCTTGGGTGTATATGTGTAGTGTACCCAACCCATGATAGACTAGTAGTAACTAAAAGGTTTGATGATTAAATTGGAGCTGCACTAAAATAATACTAGGTTGTTGTGGCAATGAATTGTAACTCCAAACAAAGTTAAAGAAGAGAGAATTCGAGTCATGTTGATGCCATTCAAATTGGGTCGACACATTCAAAAAATTATAATAATAATAATAATAAAAATGGACTCAAGTTTGTATATCTTTGAGGGAGGGGAGGGGGGTCTTAAACAAGGGGGGTGTTGGAATTAATCTAGTCACATGCAGCGGAAGCATTCATAAATAATTTTCGGGAAAAAATAAATATAGATTGGGTATAGGATATAAATACCTCGAATATGTAGAGCCCAAAAAAATCGACCGTGCGTCCCTCGATCGGATCTCGCGGTCGGGATGGTGATCACGATGTTAATCGAACCACCACCGCAATGTCACAACGCCGCAACCCTCAGTCCGGCGATCAACGTGACGGGAAAAAATTCCCTACGTGAAATTTTTCTCATGCCCTCTATTAAAATTCTCTCTCAAGCTTTCATCCATGGCTGCCCTCTATGTTTTTCACGTACAATACTCTTTTCACAAAGGTGTTTTTTTCAACCATCATGGAGAGAATGGAGGGGAGTGGTTAAGATGTGGTTAGTGGGAGTTACCCCACTAACCTTAATGCAAATGTCTAAAATGCCCCTCATGGGCATTCTAAACTAATATCTCTCACTTGCACGCGAGGGCATTTTAATATTCGTCACAAGATCACAACTCATGCGATCACATCACCCTGCTGGACTTTCATACAGGATTGGGCGTCGTGCGACCTGCGAGTACACCTGCAAGCAAAGACCTCTCGATGCACCTGTTAGGATGATCGAGAAGCCATCGTTAGTATCAAAAGAACTCGCTGCACCCCAGATCCAAGACTAATTACATCCATCGAGCTACTTTCCTCAACGAAAGTAATCCCCAATAAATGCTCGACTGTGTATCCACTATTATGCTTACATCCCAACATGGACAGACATAATAGGCTAGCCGGTGAATACAGCACAATGATGTAATGTCAATTGGTCTTCCTTTTCCCAAACTCGAATCTATTAGCCTCAATTCAGCTGCTTTCCTAGACCTGTCCCTCAGACTTCAATTTATCTTCCGGGCCATCGGTAAACAGACTAAAGTAGCAACACTGAGCCAAGACTTCTAGAAACAGCTGAAAGTGATAAGGATACATGAGATCCCACCCAATGGATCTCGGGTCTCACACAATGGGAACGGGGATCAAAATCATATCAATGTCTCAAATAATGCTCCCACTATCCCTGGTCGACATATCACACGCGGTATGAAACGCGTGCCACAGTGTTATTCTCCCATCTCTCAAAGGGCATATGTCAGATTTCTCTAACACTGTGCAGGTATGGGACTCAGTCTACACATAAGACTTTACCCAGAGATCTCAGAGAGAGTATCTCAGAGACAATATCACTAGTCGCAGGTGATATCTGAGATCTCAAACCTGGCTACTTACAGGCAACATGGATGTGGGTACGTCCATGCCGGTCATATCGCATATGACCTCATCCTGAACACATATCAGGGCGACTTATGTTCTAGTAGGGCCACTCTCAAAGCCTCTTACAACTAGAAACCGTCTCATCTCCGCTCACTCAGAGCTAGAGGTGGTCACTCGTGTGAGAGAGTCGACCACGCCTGCCTGACATATCATTTATCACAACTTATCACAAAATATATGACAATTAAAATAGTGCAATAAATAAGTGACCCAATCATGCACACATGTCATATATATAACATAATAAGCATCAGTACAAAATGAGAAATGTCAATATGTATCCAAACTCAATGATTCCAATATCTCATACAGGAAACTATCACAATGGGTTTATTGAAGGGATCAGCCAACGTGCTGTATAGTAATGTACTTTATTTATCACTTCACCCTTCTCGGTGATATCTCTCATATCATGGTATTAGGTATCAATGTGTTTGGACTTATTGATACTTAGGGTCTCAAGTGTGGTCAAAGGCGGCCTGATTTTCTCAATAAATCATCACTGGCCTCCCACTATCTGACACAACCCCTAAATGATCTGGAAATCTCCGGAGCCAAACACTCTCCTGAACTGCCGCTGAGCATCTCATAAGCTCAGTCTCTATCGTAGATAGAGATATACAGGTTTACTTCTTGTTACTCCAAGACAGTAAAACCTAATATCGATTTGCATACGTTCAGATCACCAACCCAGTTGGTATCTGAATACCCAATAAGATGCAAATCACCTCCTCCGTAACACTAGAAGAGGTCCGCAGTTCTCTCGAGATATCTCGGAATCCTTTCGCTGCTCTCCAGTGATCCCCTCTAGGATTCGATCAATACCTAATTACCATAGTGACTGCAAATCAAACGTCTGAACGTGTACGCGACACTGCGTATATCAGATCACTCAGTGCACTGGAACAAGGGATTCTACTCATTTCCCTTGTCATTTTCTGAGTCTTAGGGCATATGTCAAGAATTAGGCTTTAACCTTTTAGCAATAGAAATATCTTTAAGGTCGTAGTCGATCTTCTCAAAGTACTCGAGAACTCTCTTGATGTTTGACTCCTGTGGAAGGGTCAACACCTGTCTCGAGCGATCCCTCTGGATCTTAACTTCGAGAAAGAACTGAGTCTCACCCATGTTCTTCACATCAAGACTCGACAATGTCTACGTCATCGTGGTCATTAGATACTCTCTGTTGTTCCCAGTCAACAGAATGTCATTCACATGAGGACATGATCACAAGAACGTAAAAAGTATACGCGATGATCCTCATCGATCATCATGAAAACATGAGATGTCACCTTCTCGTGAAATCTCAAGCGTCACTGCCTGGATTGATGATTAAGGTCGCATGTCGACTTCCGAAGTCAATGGACCTTGTCATCCTGATCTACAAGAATAAAGCCAGATGGTTGTTCCTTGTTGATCTCCTCATCCAAAACTCTCACTCAGGAGAACAGTCTCAACGTTCATCTGGTCTCACTCCAGATCCATATCATGTCCACGACAATCGCTAAAAGTAAACGGATCGAGGTAATCTTGCCCTCAGTCTGAGTAACCCCTGGTCATCAGATAGGCCTTATACCTCTACATCGATCCGTCGGCCTTTTTCTTGATGTTGAGAATTCACATATTCTCAATGGCCCTACTTCCCTCAGGTAAATCAACTAGATCCCAGATCCTGTTGATTATCATCAACTCCTCTCACCCATGGCCTATAATCAATGGTCCTCCATAGAACACTCAAGAAACTCTAGGACAGTTAAAGGTTTCTCGTAATCCTCAAGAGTCATACTGAGAGCCATTCCCTCAATCGGGAAGCGACGGTTAGGTACGCATCCTCGACTATTCTTAAGAGGATAGGAAACCTTTTTACCTCTAGATGGATCGCTCCCACTAGAACCCAGATCCGTAATGGATTCTTGGATCCTGCCACTGGGATTAGCCAACCACTAGGCTCATCCATCTCATGAAAAAGTAAAGTCCCAATTGATTTCACCTCTCATAGGGAAATCACTTTCAAGAATCTCGGCATCATGAGACTCAATCTCAGTGAGAGTGCCATCTGTATGCTCATTAGAAATACATCTCTTTTCTCGCAAGCCTAACTCGCTGTGTAAATGCGAGAAATAGTGAACATACGATGCATAACCCCATAATCTCGAATGGCTAAGATCAGGCTGTCTCCCTGTCCAAAGCTCATATGGAGTACTGACTGCGGACTTTAATAAAATACGATTGAGAACATAGGCTGCAACCAATAACGCATCTCCCCAATAGGAAACGCGTAAATTGGTTTGCACCATCATCGGCCTCATCGTCTCAAACAAAGTCATATTCCTCTCTCGCGGCTACTCTACTCCACTGAGTAGCAAGGAATAGTCAGTTTCTCGTAATGCCCTTCTTGAAATAGAACTCTTTAGACAAATACTCGCGCTCTCGTTCGATTCTGAGAGTCTCTACTCTCAAGCCTAACTGATTTTCAACCTCACTAGTAACCTCCTGAAGCATCTCAATGCCTCAGACTTGCGCGAGATCAGATAGATGTAACTGAACACGTGTAATTGTCTATGAACGTAATAGAGTACCCAACACCATTTCAGGTTCTCACGTTCATAAGGCCACAGATGTTGGAGTGAACCGACTGCAATGGAGTCCCAGCCCTCATTGAATTGTCGTATGGTTTTCTTGTAAGTTTGCCGTCTAGGCAAGACTGGTTAGCGGGTCCTACAAAACCACTCACTGCTAACCGGTTCATCCTCTCTCACACTAAAAGGACAACAAGAAATACCATTGAAAAGAATTATTTCCAGTGCAAATAGTCCCTCATTGACCAAAATAGAACCAATCATAGAATTGTTGTAACAAATAGAAATTTTAAATTTCTAAATTAACAGAGCATATCCTAAACTGAAATCAAGTTCCGTCAAACTTTTGGAATGTAAAAAAAAAACATACGGAGTCTAGCAACTTTGCAACTCTAACTTGCAAGTGCCACTCCCTCTGATGTCAACAAAACACTCCGTTTTAGTACGTAAATCTTCCTACTTGAGGACTCACTGGACGGAACTTTATAAACGCGCTCCTATCTCGAGCTGCGAAGTATTATCGGTTTTCTCGGATGGTTTTCTTCTTACCTGAGGCTCGAGTCACACAGGAGTCCTTGCTCGACTCCATCGCATGAGCATGACCCGAGTATGGCCTACTCGCCTCTAGATGCTCCTACTCGAGCTCACTGTGCCTATTCACATTAGTGAAAGTGCGAATACTTTCGTCGTATGTAAAATAGACTTTCATGATTTCTCATGAATCAGGTGAAGAACTGGATCACATCCAGTACAAGAAAATATATCCGAAATGTGCTCGGTCACATTCCCCAACTCGGCGATCATACTCGACATTTTTATCAAATGTTGTATCATCATATGATCAACCCTTTTCTTATAAGTTGTTATACTTATAAGTCAGTATCCTCATCTCAGGATCTGTAAGAGTGCCACAATACTCTTTATAGGGTGAGACAAACCGATAAAACTGTAGAATATTGCTCATAGACTGGGATCACATCATCGTGCATGCTACTCAGGAGGATTGCCCTAACTCGGCTATCATTCCTCTTTCATGCACGTAATGTCTCCTAATCCCGTCTCTCTGAGGTGTGGAACCCTCCCTGTAGTCCACCATCATATGCCTCAGAATTTTAATTAGTTCTTACTCCTCGAGGATAAATTGAATCTACCAGTGAAAAATCTCGTTTTTATCACCATTCAATTTTATCCCCCTTGCAAAAATCAAATACGACAATTTTAGTTGCAGTCAATGAGAGAGTTGTGACTTGTGATGCTTATTCTCACATTTTGTGCACTCTACAAATCATCAAGACCCAAATAATTCGAATACATACCCCAAGACGAGCGTATGAATCAACAGACACCATACACCACAATCCGGGATAGCATCTCACCATTTGGACTAGGATTCGATGCACAAAAACCCACAAAAAGTCACTTTTATGGATGTGAGACCCTTAAAAATTGAAAAAATTTCAATTCCAGACAACCTGACGCGCCGCCGGAGTTCCCACGCGCCGCCACGCACCGGCGGCGCGTCCCCACGCGCCTCCACGCGCCGGGAACAGATTTTGGCACGTGCCAGACGCGCAGCGCGTCTGGCACGCGCTCACACGCGCGCTCTGCGCGTCGGCTCACGCGCCTGACGCGCAGGCGCGCATGTCACGCGCATTCACGCGCGCGACCCGCGGTGGGGTCGGTTCCGGATCCGGACGCGGGTCGGAACCCGAATCCGGTCCGGATCCGTGGGTCGTGGGTCGGTGACACGTGTCCGGGTCGTAACCGACCCGGACGACCCGTCCTCTCACGCTCCATTTCCGCGCGTGAAGGACACGCTCCAGCCCCCTGTTGCTTCACTCGCCTTCCTTGCGCGTGTAACTCACGCTCCCGCGGGTCTGCACTTCGTCTTCTTCGCCCGATGGTTTCTGTAACCGGGTCTTTCGACCCGATTTCCGGAAAACCCCATTTCCGTCACCATTTTGACCGGATTTTTTATGGAATCTCTAATTCCATTTATTCCAAGCATCCTTGACTCGATTTTTGGAATTATTGCGCCCTAAACTCGGCGTATTTTGGATCCAAAAATTCGACCCTCCGCGGTCAAATTTGAAACCCAATTTTCCGGCCACAATCATATGCAATATATATACCAAATTGAAGAGCATGAAACAAGGATTACAGATCTATAAATTTCATGCATCGATTTGCCCTAGAACTCGACAAATCTAAGGTTGAAGGGGTCGGTCACTATTCACGGCCGAAAGTTTCAACCGGAGTTTTCTTCGCCTAAACGTGCTCAGAAAATTACGAAAAAATCATTTTCGTGTTCTAGGGATTATGGGTAACATAGTGGTATTCTCGGATTCACGAAACTCATCCGTGATCCGAACCCCAAATTTTAAACCCAATATTTTTTATACCCAAAAAATAACCCGAAAATTATTTTTAATCCAACGTATCGCTCTGATACCAATGTTGGAATTAATCTAGTCACATGCAGCGGAAGCATTCATAAATAATTTTCGGGAAAAAATAAATATAGATTGGGTATAGGATATAAATACCTCGAATATGTAGAGCCCAAAAAAATCGACCGTGCGTCCCTCGATCGGATCTCGCGGTCGGGATGGTGATCACGATGTTAATCGAACCACCACCGCAATGTCACAACGCCGCAACCCTCAGTCCGGCGATCAACGTGACGGGAAAAATTCCCTACGCGAAATTTTTCTCATGCCCTCTATTAAAATTCTCTCTCAAGCTTTCATCCATGGCTGCCCTCTATGTTTTTCACGTACAATACTCTTTTCACAAAGGTGTTTTTTTCAACCATCATGGAGAGAATGGAGGGGAGTGGTTAAGATGTGGTTAGTGGGAGTTACCCCACTAACCTTAATGTAAATGTCTAAAATGCCCCTCATGGGCATTCTAAACTAATAGGGGGCATAAACCTCTAGAATAGAGGAGAATTGCTCGAGTGTCAGACCCAATAATCACCCGATAAATAGCCAATCCATCTACCATAAATTGATATATAATTGAAGGAGTTGGGGTTGAGGCGGTTTATGTGAAAATTTTGAAAGTGACCCAGATAGAATAGACCTACAAAAATCGTATGCAGGTAGAAAAGTATATATGGTATGCAAAAACACACATGATCTGTATTATGTCAGGAAAAAAATTTGTTCAAAAAGGTTTATTCCGTGTTCCTATGCAATTACTAAATAAAATTATATTAGTAACAAGAAAATTTTAAATAAAAGAAAGTTAGAACGAATATAAAAAATAACTTCGGAAAAAATTTCAATTATCATATTTTTCTGATCTCCGTTGACAAAATATTCTTATCTAAGAGTATCAAATCAATAAATTACGTTAATACTTATATTTTTTTATTGATAATTAACTAAATATTTCTTTGTTGAGAATCTACTTAGCATTGAAATTAAAGCAAAATTAAAATTCTTTCTATTAAAATTCATACCCACCAAAAATAATAATAAAAAAAATGAATAACAACTAGGGTTATAATGCTTGTCCTACTCAATCATACGCAGAATAAGAAAAGCTTGACCCAGCACTTGGCCAAGCAGTTTGGAATGGTTAACTTAGTCATGTTCACCAAACCACCCAACACAACCAAGCGCCATTAAAGTTATTTTTCCATTTTTTGAGTTGCTTGCGGAGGCACAACTCAAAAAATTTGGTAATGATTCCTTGGGAAACTCTTATGTGCAGAAGCCATGCTGAGTCCTAGCATCTGCTTGGTATCCAAAGGCTCTCTCTCTCTCTCTGTGGTGTAAGCATGAAGCACAAATAAAAAGGTTTGAGATAGCTTTCACTGAAGTAATGCAAACCATTTTTCAGTTACTTGCAACACCAATAATTTCTGAAAACAGGTTCCTCTCATGAAAACCATAAAATACCTTTAATCTCACCTTTCCAAGAAACCTGTACAAGCAATCCACTCGTATCTTTCCCAACCACATCAAAATTTCACATCAACAACCTCAAACTAAACATCAACAAACCAACTTTGACTATTCCCATCCAACCATCATATCCTCCAGCCCCCACCCCCCACAACCTCATACACTAAAAACTTCCCATTTCGTCACTTTTGCTTACCCCCATTTTCCATATTCTTCGCTCTTCTCTTTTTTAATAATTTTTCATTTACTACATTTTGTTCCAAATGGTAGTTGATTAGGCTACCCATTGTGATCTTATTCGTAATTTAAATTCCCAATTCTGAAATTACTTAGTGAAATAGATCTGATTATCAATAACATATTTTTAATTTTTATTGGATTGAGTAGGGAATGTTAGACATATTTGATAGAATAATCATCTGGGTCAATAAAATAATCACAAAATTTTTCACAAATTTGGCCATAATATTAAAATCATAATTATTGGAAATTGGTTGTTTGTCTCCATATCAATTGATCAGAATATCAATTTTATTTCCCTGTCAAGCTTGAATAGATTTTTAGCAACCTTGGATGGCAACCAAATTCTCAAACAGCCAATCCAACTCAAAATAAAATTAAAAAATAAATAAATAAAAAAACATGACGTGTAATCTCGAAGTGAAGTGACCCATAAGAATTTGATTTGTTGAAAGGTTTTACTTGTTCTCTTTATGCCAATTGAAGCTAAACCCATTTGAATGTGAATAGAATAAGCATGTTTTAATTAGAGTCAAGTACAGTTAGTTGGATTTTAATGGTGTTTAGTTTTGATTAACCTCTCTTTAATTACATAAAAACAACATTCGATCTTTCTATTGAAATATCTAAACATTAGTTTAGCTACTAGTGCCTTTGGATAGGGAAAGTTATGGTTTTTAAATCAAATGGCCATCATTAACCTCTACCACTAGACTAGGGATCGTCCACGGTTGCACCCTATCGATAAGTGTGGCAGAATTAATGGACCTACACAAATGTCGATATTAACTCTCTTAATTAAATTTAAAATTTAAAATTTAAAAATAAAAAAAATTATGTTAGGAGGGTCTTTTTAAAATTGGACTCGACAACGTTTAAGTTAAATTAATCAAAATATGATTCTAAAAATGATTGATCCAACACCAAAAAAAAAAATGATGGACCGATTCAAGGAAATAAAAATAGGTACCCTAATATAGGAATACATTCATCGTTTTGTCACCAATTTTTTCTTTTTTTTCTGTTGTTGCTTAGGAATAGGATCGCTACCTAATTACAAATAGGAAAATATAATTCGCTTAGAGACAGCTCAATCGGTAGATTCTCTTCACTTCTATTATCGTTTTTCTAATTCGATTCCATTTAATTATATCTCCTTATAAGAAAAATATATATTTATATATATGAAGTTTTAAAGTTTTTATATCCATATGGGTAAAAAATTTTGATATCACTTGATCACAATGAAAACAAAACAAAACATCTCAAAATATATTTTCTATCGTAGTTCTAGCATTATTATCTTTTCCCTTGATCTTCAAAAAACTAGAATGTGACTGCCATGTCCTCAGTAAAAGCAAAGCATGGCTAAGAAAAATATTCTTTGCGATAGCAAAATTGCAATTGCTATGTAAGTAACTCAGCTTTGCAAGTACATTGAAATCAAGTATCACAAGATTTGGGATTTGGTAAAAGATTAAAAATTTGAGATAAAGTTTTGCTTATCTCAAAATCATACCGCAGACATTTTCACAAATTTGATCAAAGTTGAAACATTATCAAAGTTTCAGAATATAATTGGTACAATGAAATTAGAGATCGAACTTCGTACAAGGGATGTTGTTGAAATAAAACCAAGTTGAGAAGTTAATTTATTATTAGGTGTGGATGTTCGTACGAAATAACTTTCCTATTAGCTTTTGTTACAAGTGGAGTATCATTATCAATAAAATAAGACATGTGCCACAAGAAGGGGCGGCTCGTTCTTAGACTTAAAGAAAATTCTCCTTGCTTTTATTTTTTAATTTTGGAATATTGAAAACTTGTCTTATGTCATAAAATTCAAGGAAAAAACTTAAGAGAAAAAAGATAAATTTTGCCTTTTTAAATTGTAACACAAGATGTAACCAAAAAAAAAGACCCATCATGGGCAAGCAACCTTTATTTTCTTTTTGACATCATCGATTTCAAGAATCATATTTCGATTAATCCAATTCAAATATTTATAGGATTCTATTTAAGGGACTGCTCTTTCAACGTAACATTTTCGATTTTTAAGTTTTGAATCCAAAATTTAATTAAAAATTTTAATACTTCATCTTACGAAATCAATTATCCATTGATAACAACTAACCTTTATTGTTGATAAGCATGACCCGCCTATTTAGTACACTTCCATTGAAAATCTCATTAGCCTTAATCTAACCTATCAATTGAAAAGCTTGGCCAATCTATAGACACCAGATATCAAGACAGGCTAGCTAAGCTTGCTTAAAAGTTGGGATGTCCTAGACCCGACGTGGCCCGACTTTTACTTTCTAATACTATAATATATTTTAGTGTTCTAAAATTCAAAAAAAAAAAAAGATGCAAATAAATTCAAAAGAAAAGAAGTTGGATGCAATGTAGAGATGATGATTTTAAAGAGTATGATTTTATTTTCTCTAATGTTTGTGTGTACAAATAAAATTATAGCGGAAGCCTATATAGGTATTTGAAAAGAATCTGAATAACTGCCCTGATTAAGGGTGGCAATTCAAAAATTAAGAATAATCCAGAAAATCCAAAAATCTCAAATCGTGTGAATTATAAAACATATATGAAATATTTTCTGGATCTCCATTCAAATTTCTTAAAATTTTTAACATTTGCAACATTTATATACAGTAATTCATTTTTCAAATTTCCAAGTCTCATTTTAGGAAAATTGATTTTGAATTAATTGTTACCCATTATTATTATTTTTGTTCATTAGATTGTTACACAACTCAGCCCATTTTCAAATTAATGGAGAGGCCTATATATCAGTATTTTAAAACCTGGATCGAATCAGTCGGTCCGATCGGTTAAACCAGAAACCGAACCAACAGTTTTTAAAAAATCGGTCAACATTCCTGTTGGACCAGGAAACTGGGTTGAACCGGCCCAGTCCAACCGGACTGGCCGGTCTGATCGGTTAAACCGGAAATTGATTATTTTGGTAATTAATATTTATTTATAATTTCATGATAATATCATCCGATTTTTTTATCTGATCTGACTGATTTGACCCAGTGACCCATTGATCCCTGACACTATCGATTTAAACTCCGATCCAAATTTCAAAACACTGCTATATATACACCTGAAAAAGAATATGAATAGCTGCTCTCATTAAGTGTGGTAGCTCAAAAATTAAGAATAATCCAGAAATTAAAAAATTTTTAAAATTACGAACCACATAAAAATTCAAAAACTAATAACAATTCGTGTGGATTATGAAGTATATATTAAATATTTAATCAACATCTATTCAAATTCTCTAAAATTTATAACATTTACAACATTTATATACAGTAATTTATTTTTTCAAATTTCCTGAACTCATTTACGAAAATTGTGTTTAATTTTGAATTAATTATTACCAATTCTTATTAATTTTGTTTGTTAGGATTTTTACACAACTCGGCCCATTTTTTCTTGGGCTTTCATTATATGGGCTA